>CM071924.1:33019017-33516278 GCA_016081115.2 Rehmannia glutinosa | reverse complement strand
TAAGAGATGTTTAACAGGACACTGAATGAAATGCAACTATGGCTTTCTTTGTGTTTCAATTGCTTACAGGTATTGTATCTGTATATATATATAGTAATAGGAGACCAGTATGAAAGAATGCCGAGGTGCGGGGTGGGTTAGAGAAGCACGTGGAGATGTGTGAAATGGACTTTTTCAGTTTTGAAGGACTAGGTGGTAATAAAACTATGGAAGTGGTTGCAAATTCTTAAAATAAGTGATTCTCAATTTTTAGATATAAAGGCTAACTTTTTTAGAGTTTGCAAACACTTCCTTAGTATTAGTATTTCATTTTTTTTATTTTTTTATTTTCTTTCATATTTACAATGATCTTGAATGCCTTTATAACTATAATTACATGAATTGATTTGATTTTCTTCCCATATTTAGGATTATTAGATCGATTTTTACCATAGTTAGAATGATATTGATTGATTTGTATATATTTTTTATATTCAGATTAGGAATTTATAACTTATATAAACTTCGTCGATTAAATTTTTTAAAAAAAAGTGCATGATTATGAGCATTTCTGTAAAAATTATTTAGAAAATTAATTTCTTAAAAAGTGATTTTTCAAAAATAATCAAATTATATTTCTCTAAAATGCTCTTTTTGAAAAAATTAACTAATCCAAAATTCATTTTAAATTAACCACCAAATAACAATTATTATCGAAAATGGATTTCATTTGATAAATGCTCTCAAATAAGCTGAACATATGCCATATTTTCCTTACTTCTTCATGAGGTACCATATATTATTGTTAATTTTTCGTTTTGGGATATGACGAAAAGGGTAATTGTTGGTTGCATCTAAAATAAAAATGAAAATCCTTTTTCTATTTTTCACCATTTTATTTTATTTTTCAAGGTTCCAACACTTTGTTTATTTCTTTTGTTTTCTCAAGTCCCAAAAGATTAAGTGCCAAATCTTTTGATCTTAATCCTTGACATAATTCCCCATTAATCCTCCACTCATATTCATATATAATTTCACATTTCTCGACCAATCTAGCAACATCGAAAACTATGTATTTTATTTGCGTATATTTTGGGATTGAGTTGGTTAAGTCAAAATTAATGTATACTTTTCAAGCTTCATATTCAAAACCCTAGTGAATAAAGTTGACCCCTTAAGAGTGATCGCCATTGATGATGTAAATTAACCCACACCTTAACTTTTTTTTTTGAGTTAAAATGAATATCATTCATTTTACGGAAAACTTACAACCGATTCAACATCAAATGTAAAACAATTGCGAGCCTTCGGATCATAGATCTATACAGATCTAAACAAACGAGTTTTAAACCTACCGATCTAAATAATCCATAGATTGAACTTCGCATCATATTTGGACAAAACACGCACAAATAACTTGATCTCGTTTTACTTGGCCGCATTATCATCTGGATAAAGGCACATCCCAGTCTTCCGAAAGAAATCCACAAAGGGACAAAATATGAACTAGAAAGAAAAAAAGCCACTGGGGACAAACAAACAATGGGGACAATGTAAAAACACATACAAGAAGGAAGACCCAAAAACATGAAATCGGACTCTCCTCCGTCAAATCCACACCACCATCCATCTATGCCAAGACCACCACCAAAACTGCCGCCACCCCTTACACCCGGAACAACAAAAGCAACACCAAAAACCAACAACAGGAAAAGGAAAAGAAAAACAAAAAAAAAAAACCTCCCCCACTCGACTGCCCGCCACCACCGTATCCGCCACCGAGTCATGGCTGGGACCGCCGCTACCTCACCTCCACGAGATCCTCCAAGCCCTGATCGAGCACAAAAAGATATCATGGGGTGAAAAGCGAACTGACCGGCCGACTAGACGTCAGTCATTCCGACCATTACCTGCGAGAAGGTGGGGGTGGGGATGGGGCTTTAGGTGGAGAGGGGGAGCGGCGGGTTTCTAGGTTAAGGGAAGAGAGGTTATTCTTAGAGAGAGATATTCTTAGAGAGGATTAAATCAAAACTTACCCACACCTTAACTTATCTTGCAAGGATCTTTAACAAACCTTAATCAAGCTTTTAAATTAAAAGTTAGTTTTGAGGCACCAATAATATTGACTTGGTTTAATGATGTAATTGCTTATGTTAGGCCTAAGAGATATGTATGTAAGTTTGGTGAACAATTATGTATGTTCAAATTAATATGAAAAATAATAATAATACATAAAAAAGAAGTGTATATATAGCTACAAAGCTATTGAAATTTTCATGATTTTTCTCATAAGGGTGACCCACAAGTTGAGCAAAACAGATAATCACATATTGAATTGAAAGGTGCTATGTTCCTTTAATACTTTTAAAATAAAAATATTTTGGACGAAAAAATCTTGTTTTTCTGGCATTTTCAAGCCAACTAGCGAGCACCTCAATAAATCTATTTTTTCAGTGCTATAAAAAGATGTGAAAACAGGAAATTCACACACACACACACACACTTGTTTGCAGCAATGCAACTGAAATAATCAGGGGAAATTTGGGAAATTGCCCCAATATCTGGGGTATCTTTTTAAAAGTATCGCCAAAGTATTAAAATTTGATTTATGTCTCCTGCACATCAATTGTCCACTTCAGTGCCCATCTAATGGCCCATTTCACTGCCCACCAAATTATGTTTGAAAAAAAAAATCGATTCGTAATTTTATTTGCATACTTCAAGAACAATTACAACTACATATTCATTTTCTATACTATATCTAAAAATGTCGATTTATACTCGTTCTAAAAATCCTTAAACTTCGGTCAATTTACCATTTTCAGATAAAATTTACTCAAATTCAGTTAAATATAATGAACACCATCAAAACTAACCCGATAATAATTTTAGAACTGATATAATTTGACATCATTAGATATAGTATAGAGAATAAGTATATAGTTGTAATTATTCTTGAAATTTGCCAAAAAGTTGCGAATTTAGATTTTTCTTCTAATGCAGGCCTTTGGTGGTAGTGAGGTGGTCGTGGGTGGCGATGAGGAGAGCAATTGGGGGTAGAGGCATAAATCAAATTTTAATACTTTGAGGGCATTTTTCAAAAATACCCCTATATGGAGGGGCAATTTCCCAAATTTCCAAATAATCAGTGGGAATTAATTGCCTTATATAAATTACAATTATTTGCATATCGTACTTTTGGCACTCAAATAATGCAAAACCAGCACCATAATAGAGAATTATCTACATTTTTAAGTGGTTACACTTGGCAAATTAATGACTATATAGTCTCTCATTTTTAATCATCCTTTAATTAAGAACTCAAAAGGGTGCGTGGCCGCGTGGGTGGTACCTGAATACACATATGTCGCCACTAATTAAATAAGATGTTCACTGAATAATTTTTTTGGTGTTACTATAATTGGAGTGAGTGACGATTTCGCAATTTCATTTTTTTTTTTTTTTTTGGATTGCCAGCTTGCAACCCATCAAATCTCATTCCCCCATAACCCAAACTACACAATATCTTGATCCCCTAACCTCTATTTAATTTAATCATTTTTTGGAGCTTTGTACCTGTTCTCATTTATGAAAATACACAAAAAGTGATACTTTTTAACATCAGCACATTTAATTATGAAGGGAAGTATTAGAATATTCTGTCCCAAAAGTGCTGGCATTGTGGCATTGTGCCATCTTTTTCAAACTTGCTCAAAAAGATTCACAAGATAGGTATAATCTTACTTGCTATATAAATAGCTAAATTGCACTTTTAAGGACAAACCAATCCAAATGTCACGTAGACTGATTTTTTAATAAATTCATAAATCAAAAGGGAAAAAAAAGGGTAAATCTCACTTTATCCCTTGTTTTTTAAAAAATTGGGAGTGATAGGGGATAAATTTTAAATAAACTGAAAGATATCGGGTTCGAACCCCAGTCAATACATTTATAAAGGGAAGCGATACCACTTGAGGTACAAGCTAGTGGTTCACTTTACCCCTTTTACTCTCATTGATTATCACTTTACTTTCGTGTACTCTTAATTGTATCACTTTACTCTCATATACTCTTATTCAGTATCACTTTACCCCCTTATGCTTTTAGAATATTATTTTATACTCATATACTCAAAACAATGACCATTTTATTACTATCTAAAAAAAATTAAATAAAAAAATTATTTTAAAAGTATTTAATGTTAATAAACTTGTACTTATTTTCTAAATTAACTTTCTCATCTTGAGTTAATTAATGATTAATATTAAATCTATTATATTTTATATTTAGTTGCTAGTTATTTAACGTTAATATAGTCCATAATAAACTAATCTATAATAAGATATTTCTATTAGCTAATAAATTTATACTTTTAATTTATTATTCATCACAAACTTATAATTATATAGTATATAATAAAATTTTATTAAATATGTGAAATTTTATTAGTAATTTTTAAGTTATTGATTGAATAATCATAATTAAAACTATGTTAAATAGAAAGAAATAGTCAATTTAGTGGTTAATTTTTTAATACAAAATATTATTTGCCATATAATACAATATTTAGATTTATTAATAAAAAAATATATGGATATATTAGTTTACAGAAAATAACCTACAATATAGTTATTTAATAGGAACTATTTTAATTTTAATAAATAGAAAATAAGTTTTTCAAAAAAAAACTATATATATTTAATGCCATAAAGTGCTGTCCCTATTGGGCTGGGCCCTTCCCCATAAGGCCCCACCGCCAGGGCATAAGCGCCCTCTTGCTACCCATATGCGAGCCCAAATAGTCCTATTTTTCCCCCACGGCGATAAGGTGCTAAAAGATCTACTACTTTAATTCCTGTTTCAAAAATAGATAATTTTGTATCTAACTGTATAAAGGCAGGCACAGATCGATGAATAGAATTTTTAACTATAATAATAGGGACAATTAGGTAATTTAATTAAGAATAGGATGATTAAATGATATTTTATTGTATAAGGGTGTAAAGTAATGCAAATTGATAATACGAGTGATCAGTAAAGTGATACAATTGAAAGTGCAATGGAGCTAGTAAAGTGATATTCAATAAGAGTAAGGGGGTAAAATGAGATTTACCCAAAATAAAAACACAAATAAGGAAGAAAATAAAAACAAAATTTAGGTTTGATTAGACTTACACTCTATTCGTCTCAGAAAAAAAAAATATAAAAACTATAAATTTGAAACAGATGCAACAGTCTTAACGAGTATGGTCGCCATTAATATAATAATATTTGACCTTTTTCTATAGTTAATTTTTTTTTTTTTTTGAGAAATTTTCTATAGTTAATTGAAAAGAAGAAAGAACTACTCAAGTTGCTGGTTGTATAACAAGACATAGTCTCTGTTATTATCAAACATTTAGGTAATTTTAAAGTATTTTTGTGTGTGAACATCTCTTAAAGTATTTAAACATGCAATTTTCCAAAGTTTAAACGTAACGCGTATTTTTAGAAGAAATATTTTTACACGATTCATACATATACCAAAAATTAAAAACAAAACAAAACAAAATGTATGGATTTACATAAAATTAACTAATAATTGTTAGTGTTTTTGAATTAATCAAATATTATTTATTTAATTCACGTGTAGGTAAACTCTAATTTCAACCTCAATTAGAACAAAGATTTAGTCAAAGACGAGTAGAGGAGTTTTCGCTTGTAAAAGTTTGATTTTTTAAGCTCGTAAATTTATTGGATGTGATACATGTTGCTGTCCTAATTCCTGTTGTGTATGAAATAGTTTGAAATACATTTGTCTTAAAATTGTGGAGACGCGTAGGGACGTGGCCATGAGAAAAGTTGAGTTTAAACCAATTAAGATGGTGATTTGTATGTGTCGGAAAGTGTTACACACACACAGTGTAGAGTTCTCATAAAACACAAAACACAAAACACATACAATGTGGTTCTCATATATGTATAATGTATGTAACTGTAAGCAATGGCCGGCAGGCCTTTTTTTATCGCAATTCGGATTGTCTATTTTATCTCCTATATCATTTCCAATTTATTATATACGACACGCATATTACAACTGTATACTAATGAAATAAAATGTGAGAGAGTTGATGCCTCTCTGTCGGATAGTTAACGGATCTGACCGTTAAACCGGAGCCCTAAACAAATCAATCCAAACTCGGACCCGATCCAATTCCCCCAAAAAAAAAAAGACACAATTACCAATAATTACTCTGCCGACACAAAAAACTCGGACCCAATTGATCCAATCCCATCAGAAGTGCGAGCACGTGGTCGTCGACACCGCCTGCACTCACTCTCTTTGTCTCTCATCTTCATCCACCAAATAAATCTTTCTCAGCCTGCGTGATCCAAATAAATCTTGCATGCTGCAAGCCCTTGTCAAAGACCATGAGGTTTAATGTTCTTTCAGTTGGTTCTTCGACTTCGGGCGTGAGGAGGAGACATTTTCCCTTTTGTCTCCTTTTTCTTTCTTTCTTTTATTTTTTTTTTAAATTCTTCTGCATAACTGTTATGTATTTATTTTGAGGGAATAAACAAATATATATTTTTACATAAGTGTTATGTATTTATTTTGAGTGATTGATTAGGGAGATACATTTCAAATGACTCTATAATTTGAAATCCACCATAATTTTGAAACATAAACGAAACATTAAGAAAGGAACAAAAACTTTTTAAGGAGACAACTAATACTTTTTAGAAAAACTACTAATACTTTTTAGGCGAAAAACTAATACTTTTTAGGGGAATTATTAAATACTTTTCAGTGGGACTGACAATACTTTTTTGGGGAACTACTAATACTTTTTAGGGAACTATTAAATACTTTTCAGTGGGACCGAAATCTTTTTGGGGAACTACTAATACTTTTTAGTTGAACTACTAATACTTTTAGGGTAACTATTAAATACTTTTCAATGGACTCCACAATACTTTTTTGAAACTACTAATACTTTTTAATTGAACTACTAATACTTTTTGGGGAACTATTAAATACTTTTCAGTTGGACTAACAATACTTTTTTGGGGAACTACTAATACTTTTTAGTTGAACTACTAATACTTTTTAGGGTAACTATTAAATACTTTTCATTGGGTGACAATACTTTTTTGGAAACTACTAATACTTTTTAGTTGAACTACTAATACTTTTTAGGGAAATTAAATACTTTTCATGGGGTGACAATACTTTTTTTTAACTACTAATACTTTTTAGTTGAACTACTAATACTTTTAGGGAACTATTAAATACTTTTCATGGGGTGGCAATACTTTTTTAACTACTAATACTTTTTAGTTGAACTACTAATACTTTTTAGGGAACTATTAAATACTTTTTCAATGGGACCGACAATACTTTTTTTAACTACTAATACTTTTTAGAAACTATTAAATACTTTTCAAATGGGCCGACAATATTCTTTTGGGGAACTAATAATACTTTTTAGTTGAACTACTAATACTTGTTTCAGGAAAAATAACACTTTTCATGAGAATTACTAAATATATTTCGGAAAAATTAATACTTTTCTAGAAATACTAATACTTTTCAGAAAATTACTTGAATAAATTTAAGGAAAACTTATACTTCTAGAGAACATACTAATACTTTCAAGTGGAGCTATTAATATATTTTCACGAAAAATGATATTTTTCATAAGAAATAATAAATTTCTTTTAGAGAAAAAATTAATAATTCTCATAGGAAATGCTAATACTTTTCCATGGAACTATTAATATCTTTTTAGGAAAAATAACACTTTCCAGGAGAATTACTAAATACATTTCAAGGAAAAAATAATACTTCTCAGGGGAAATATGAATACATTTTAGGACGAGTACTAATATTTTTATGGGAAAAAACAAATATTTTTTAAGGGACTACGAAAACATACTTAACAAATAATTTTCAAGGGACTACAAAAAATATACTTTTTGGAAGAACAACTAATACTTATCAAAGGGACTATTAATACTTTTCAGAAAAAATTGATACTTTTCAGGTTATTAATGAAAATATTTAAAATATTTAGAAATGCAATGAGATTGAGCTAAATTAATTTATTTAACTATATCATACATAAGTGTCAACCAAAAAATTAACAGCCCAAAACTCCCCACAAAAATGGATAAAAATTGCTAGTAGAAGATGCTAATGAAACTGACCACCAACAATATATATTTTCAAAGGCCTCAAAGAAGAGAAGAAATCACGTGTGGGCCACCCCTAGTCCCAGTTCTATGGGCAATTATTTGTTGCATACACCTTCTTTAATGAATGAGGCTTGCGGGCTACCTATTCCTTTTTATCAGTACCGTCCACCTAGCCCCTCTCAATAGCTTCCACGTGGATACTTTTTTAGAGTTGGTTACGGGTTTAGACCCGTCTGACGGATTTTGACCCGTCTGACGGTCTAACATAAGTTTTTGTCAATGTAAGATTATCATTTTGCAAAAGAGGATCAAAATTGTATTTATCTTCCTCCAAAAACAAAATTTATTCATCTTTGATCAAATCTGATATATTTTGGTAATGCCATTTTTTATCATTTGACATGTATTTATGATAGGGATAAATACAAAAAACTACAACTGAGATCTGGGTTAATTACAAATACAAAAAAAAAACATTGAGAAGTTTCAAAATTATAGAAACCTCTTTGAGGTTTGCTTCTTTCCTACATTTTTACCCAACTTTAATTGAACTAAGAGAATTTGCTGACTTCATCAAATATTCACTATTACAACCCTCTATTTCTCTACAAATTACATATAACCTTAACTTTTCGCTTTATATATTATAATTATATATTTCTTAACTTTTCTAGATATTACAAATAGCCTAACGAAAAGTTGGAGCTTTTGTAATATTTAGAAAATTAGTTGAGGGGTATATTATAAAATATTTGATATGATTAGCAAATTCCATCAGGTCAACTAACAGTTGGGGTAAATACAAGACGAAATTTATAAACCTCAACAGGGATTCCGTAGTTCTAAAATTTCTCTGGGTTTTGTCTTTATAGTTACTCCAAACCTCAGGAGTGGTTTTATAATTTTTTTTATTTTTTAAATAAATAGAAATATATAAAAGAAAGGAAAAGGTCATGATCACAAGCCGATCATGTAGCAAATGAAAATTAATGTTAAACTTCAGAAACAAGAAACAACAAAAATAACTTAAAAATGTAATTTAAACGAAGAGCGTTTATCTCTAGAAGATTTTCGAATGACATAGTTAGTTATTTTTTAGCACGTGCTCGAATATCTTCTTGATGGTCTAATGTAGCCTGTGGAATGTCGGCCCAGGATCTACGAGTCACAATTGCCATAGACTTCAGAGCTTCTGAAGAATCACATAAGGGAAAGACAATCGGAGTGGTGGAGGGGTCACCTATCTTTGTCTTTAAAGTTTCCAATTTTTCTTATTCCTCTTCTTCTATCAGACCATCTCTTTCGAGCTGTAGGCCCCATTGCTTGAAAACTCTCTGAAGGCTCATTAGAATGTAAAACGTAATCATTTCGAGGCAGGCTTGTGGAAACTTCTGTCATTGCTTGTTCGAGATCCTCCTTGCCCTTTTTATCCGAAGTGGCAGAAATAATCAAATCATGTGATATAATAGCAATTGCACATGTAGGATGTTTATAAGCAACCATTGTTTGAATAGGATTAATATTTTTAGTCACCAATTGATCTCTGACACCCCTGTGTTCGTCTATGTTAAGTCTAGGACTCTCCAAATTTGTGGCTGCATGTGGTATATCAACAGAGTCATTCCCCAACACCTCAAAAGCATTTTTTGTGTGAATATTCAATGAAGAAGATCCCCTTCCCGAACACGTCATGTCCTCTTTTTAACCTGACCCATTACCACTTCTCAACCGCTTTCCCTTCTCGGTTGGGAACCCTATCATGGACAACTCATCGACCACGATTGAGACTAGTATCCTTCGCAATGGCTGCCTCCGGTTCCCAAACTTCTCTAGTTTTAACTTGTCGACAGTGGTTTATATTGTGTCCAACAATACGACAATGGACACACAAATCTGGTAAATTTTCATAGCTTAAAGACACAAATGAACAATGACCCACTCTTTCCACCATAATAAACTCTTGTAAATATTTATTTAAATCAATTTCCACAAGAACTCGAATAAAGTGACCCACCCCCCGCGTCAAAGAACGCCCATCAATTTGAATCGGGGTCCCAATCGCACTCGCAAGTTTCGTAATCAATGAATTATGCCAATACTCTATCCTTAGTTCGTATATATGAAGCCATACTTAAGCCACCAAGTATTTACCTTGTATGGTTTGAAGTCCGGGATCCATTCATAAGGCGTAACGCTCCGGTTGTAAATTCCATGTAGCTCGCGAAAACACTTTATTACGTTCCTCCAATTCATTAAACCGAATGTTATAGTACCCTTTTCCTAATGGAACTAGATGCCATCTTTTTTTAACGTCCCATAGAGATGTCAACTTAATTTTAAGATCATCCAGAGAGTATGGTTTAGCCCCTTTAGGTTGTAAAATTCGTCCTATAAGCAAATTACATAACTCAGCTGTTCTCTGTTGGTATATCTCTTCATCTATGGTGACCGAGAAATATTCCCCTTTCTTGACAGGTCGTGAATCCTCCCCAGGCGCAATGGTTTGGGCAAATGTTGGATTGTGTCCCCCATACAGAAATTCTAGACATTGTTGAATACGATTGGATTCGATTTTGGAGAAATCTTGATTTACTGTTAATATATGTGGGATCGATCATGCATGTATAATTCTTCGTGGTAGCGGGATGAATATTTTACAAGGACCTATAGAACTCTAGTTCTTCTTTGTAGGGATAAGATTAGGATTTAACCTAAGTTAAGGCGTAGGGTTAGGAAGAACCCTAGTAGAAACCCTAGGAGGAAATATGAACGTCCATATATATCAGATCTCTTAAAGAACACTAGTTTGGATGGAATCGTGTCATCCTTTGGATCATGCATAATATCTGAATCTTGAGGAGAGGAAAATTCTCGTTCACAGTCGACGGTGCCAAACACGAAGGAGAAATCAAAATATTATGTTGTGAAAATAAGATAGTGGAGGAATCAACATGTTTATGCGCGGAAGGTTGATTGATTTCAGGAAACAAATATGAATCTAAATCAATGATTGAACGAATTAAAATCTATGGTAAAGAAGTTGGCGATCGGTAAAGAACATCTTTAGAGAAAAATCGCCAAAGAGATAACATCTTTTTTTTCCATACGGATCAGGAGTGGTTTTTATAGTTACTCCTTAGTGATTTTAAAATAAGAAATGATACACCGTTTAAAACGGATAGCTAGGATCCAACTTGATTTAAGTCAAAATTTCTTATAATAGGAGTGTAACCATTAGTAGTGAATTAGCCATTTCGATTGTAATAGATTGATTTTATTTTTTAACAAATATAAGAAACTTAGAAGTTAAAAAATGGGAAATTTTTTAAATTACACACATTTGGATAGTAGAACTTCTTTTCTACCCATATTTTTAAAAGTATTCATTTTCTACCCGTAATTACCAAAATAACCTTTACTTTTGATTTGTTAAAATCTGACAAATATAAGAGTCCATATCGTGATATTAACTTTATACCATGATTACTTATTTTATTATACCATGATAACTGATTTTATACTGCGATAGCTTATTCATACCGTGAGAACTTATTTCGTACCGTGAGAATTTATTTCATACCGCGATAGCTTATTTCATACCGTAATATAACTTATTTTATACCGTGAGAACTTATATTACCGTCCGTGAGAACTTATATTACCGTCCGTGAGAGCTTATTTCCTACTGTGAGAGCTTATTTCCTACTGTGAGAACTTATTTCATACCGTGATATAGCTTATTTTATACCGTGAGAACTTATTTAATACCGTGATAACTTATTTTATATCATGAGAGCTTATTTCATACCGTGAGAACTTAGTTTATACCGTGAGAGTTTATTTCATACCGTGAGAACTTATTTCATACCGTGAGAACTTATTTTATAATGTGATAGCTTATTTTATACCATGATATAGTTTATTTTATACAGTGGGGCTTATTTTATACCGTGAGGGCTTATTTCATACCGTAAGAACTTATTTCATACCGTGAGGACTTATTTTATAATGTGATGATATAGCTTATTTCATATCGTGATACAACTTATTTTGTACCATGATAGTTTATTTTATACCGTAAGAACTTATTTTATACCGCGATATAGTTTATTTTATACCGTGATAACTTATATTATACCATGAGAGCTTTAAAAAAAAAAGCGTAATTAGCCCAAACCGTAGGGTTTTTTATGTAATTATTCCCTTTTATAATGTGTATATAACAATATATATACACATATCCCAGTTTGTAGAGTTAGGTCATCACGGTACAAACTGGGATATATGTGTATATGTATTGTTATATACACATTATAAAAGGATAATTACTTAAAAAAATCTACGGTTTGGGCTAGTTAAAAAAAACCATGAGATTTTGAAAATTACAAAAAGACCCTTAAGGTTTTATTCTCGCTTACATCTTACCATTTATAAGCAAAAATATTTCAAAAACCACCCTAATATTTGTTGAACTATTTGAGTTAACCTCTTAAATTTAAGACAAAATCAAACCTGGAGGAGATTTTTGTAATTTTGAAACATCTATGGATTTTTTGTGATTAGCCCAAACCTTAGAGGTGTTTTTATAATTATCCCTTATAAAAGATTACACCGTCAGTCCGTCACAATATGCATGAATTTGAGCAGCTAGTACATGTCTGTGCCCGAAAACTAACAATATCCCTAATTAAATTTTCGGACCGACACTGGGCGTACACCATGGTACAACCCAACTCAGCACCCAATCAACTCGTCACCAAATCTTGATGCCCCATTTCAATTTACACTCTCAAATCTCAAGAAAATCTTAGTTCAACCTTGATGTCCAAATTAGAATCATTAATTGCGGTTTTTCAAGGCATTTTTAACCAACCCAAGAATCTGAAAAAGGGTCGGTAGCAATAATTAATAAGGTATGGTCCATAGTAACTCTATATCAGCTATCATTTGGTCACTAGTTTTCAATTTATGTGTACAAGACAAGATCCAACCGTCGGCGCTTCATCAATTGATGATGTTGGGTGACTTGTGATGTTTCGGTTCACCACTGTCCTTGAATTATATTGGGGCAAGTGAAACTCGCCGCCCATAATTCTAAAAGATTTTGATTTAGATTTAGAGGGTGTTTTGCTAAGCTTATTTGAAACATCTTTTAAGCTCCTATATTTTATAAGATGTTGTATCCTATTTTGGAAATAATTTGTTGAAATGTTCAGATAAATTAAGTTGGTGAAGCTTATAAGATTGCAGTAGTGATAGTTCTTTAATTAAAATGGTCGATACAAAAAGAAGTTATTAAAATAAAATCTTAATTTTAACAATAAGTTGCAGAGTTGTGATGTCCCACCTTTTTTAAAAATAGTTATAAGTTCCTAAAATTTTATTTTAGGAACTTGTAAGTTTTTTATTAAAAAAAATATCAAACACTTAGAAGGCTTATATAAGGTTAGGGGGTGTTTGGATGAGCTTATTTAAAAATCTTATAAGCTCCTTTTTTTAATAAGCTGCGAGTATTGGTTGGAGAATTTCAAATAAACTGAAATATACAGGGTTCGAACCCTGGTTAACACTCTTATAAAGAGTTACTGATACCACTTGAGCTACAAGCTAGTGGTAAATCTTATAAGCTCCTGCATATATAAGATGTTTTCAGAACTTATAAGATGTTAGATTTTATTTTGAAAATAAGATATTGAAGTACATGGGTAAAATATATAATAAAGCTTATAAAATGTTAGTAATAACAGTTTTGTAATTAAAAATTGTCAAAATCAACTGAGGTTATTAAAATAAGATTTTACTTTAAAAATAAGTTGGGGTCTCATACCTTTTTAAAAATAGCTTATAAGCTTCTCACGTCTTACTTTGGGAGCTTATAAGGGATATCGTTTAAAAAAAATTATAAAACACTTGTAAAAAACTTATAAGCTCTCACACATATTATAATTGGCTTGGTTTCCATATTGCGGATAAGTTTGGCATTCCAGTTACTATGAAAAACACTTATAATCAAAGTGTTGTTGATTATCTTGTGGAGGGTGTCTGGCAGTTTACCTCTCGCTTCATTATCCATTACTTGGATATTATTTCTGACATTTTATGCACTCCGATTCTTTCATATTCTAACTCTTGCGAGTGGTCTGCTTCGGTACATAACTATGTTACGTCTCGAATTGCCTATTGGCATTTACAGCCGCAGTATCCCAAGGTTAGATGGGGCACTTGGATTTGGCATTTTGCTACCCCTCCAAGGCGCTCGGTCTTAGTTTGGAGGGATGTTCGTGGTTGTTTACCTATGCGGGAGAGTTTACAACTGATGAGATTTCTGTTGGAAATTTACCACTCAAAAGACATAATTTTATTGATCACTCAAATATTACAAGACACACCTCACCACAACTTCACTCAAACTCAAATATTACTTAGAAGCTTTGCTTCACTCACTTGTTTTTCTTTCTTAACTTGATACAAAATGAACCAACAACACCCCCTATTTATACTAAAACTTCATCTAAATCAATGGCTAAGATTAATTCTCACCAACCTTAATCCAATGGTCATCTTTTATTTCCATCTACCACATTCACCTACCATACCAACAACTTAAAATCAACTACAAAACTCAACTACCACAATTAATTATAAAATAAGTTTATAATTCAACACTCCCCTTTAAACTTATTTTATAATTCCAAGTGAACTTCTCAATCTTGCAAAGTCTTCATACTTCAATGGCTTGGTAAAGATATCAGCTACTTGATCCTGCGACTTCACGTACTTCACTTGAATCTCTTCTCTTGCAATGCATTCTCTGATGTAATGGTATCGAGTATCAATATGCTTGCTTCGATTATGAAATACCGAATTCTTGGCCAAAGCTATTGCTGACTTGTTATCAACATAAATCTCTGTTGGATCTTCTTGTGACATGCTTAATTCTTTTAACAAATTCCTTAGCCATATTGCATGACTAACACATGATGTAGCCGCCACGTGCACTCGACTTCACATGTTGAAAGAGTGACTATTGGTTGTTTCTTCGATGCCCAAGTGAAAGCGATATCTCCCATGAAAAATATGAAGCCGGTTGTACTTTTTCGATCATCGATATCTCGGCCAATCACTATCACTGTATCCAACTAGCTTATAATCATTAGAAACTGAATAAAGCAGACCAAAGTTGATTGTACCTTTTAGGTAACGAAGAATTCTCTTGGCTGCCTTGAAATGTGTGGTGGTTGGATTTTCCATATAGCGGCTCACAAGTCCAATCGTAAAGAATATCGGCCTTGTACAAGTTAAGTACCTCAAACATCCAACTAGGCTTTTGAACAGTGTTGGATCCACTTTATTTGCTTCATCATCCTTGCACAATTTCAATCCACATTCTACTGGTGTGTTTATTGGATTGCAATCATCCATCTTAAACTTCTTCAGGATCTCTTTTGTGTAGCCTTCTTGTGAGATAAAAATCCCATCATCCTTCTGCTTGATTTCGATTCCGAGGTAGTGAGCCATCAACCCAATATCAGTCATTTCAAACTCCTTTGTCATTGCCTTCTTGAATTCTTGGAACAAGCCTATATTGTTCCCTGTAAAAATCAAATCATCAACGTACAAGCAGACAATTAAAACATCACTATCCTTGTTCTTGATGTAAAGAGCATGTTCGTAGGGACATTTGGTGAAGCCTTTCTCTTGCAAGTATTTGTCAATTCTACTATTCCATGCTCTCGGTGCTTGCTTCAATCCGTAGAGAGCTTTCTTTAACTTCAAGACTTTAGCTTCTTGTCCTTCAACCACATAGCCCATTGGTTGTTCAATGTAGACTTCTTCCTCTAGTACTCCATTAAGAAACGCTGACTTTACATCCATCTGATGTATTTTCCACTTATTTTGGGGTACCAAAGAAATGATTAGTCTTATAGTTTCTAAACGTGCAACAGGAGCAAATACCTCATCATAGTCAATGCCAGCTCTTTGACTATAACCTTTTGCAACAAGCCTCGCCTTGTACCTTTCAACTTCTCCTTTGGCATTCTTTTTCACCTTGTACACCCATTTTACACCGATTGCTTTATGACCTTTGGGAAGTTGAGTAAGCTCCCAAGTGTCATTTTTCTTGATGGATTTAATTTCTTCATCCATTGCATCTCCCCATTTCTTATTTTGAGTAGCTTCTTCAAAGTTCATCGCTCACAATCTGACGAACGGACAAAATAGGGTGAGATTTTCGAGCTTATCAGTTACCTCATAGAGCTCTTCCAGACTTCTTGTACGCTCTTCATTTCTCTCAACTAGGAAAGATGGTGGTGATTGTGAAAATGACGGTGATGTTGGTGGTGTAATGGGTTCTTCTCCTGATTGCTCAACAATTACTTGTTCATCATCTTGGTCAGGAACGGTTGTAATCTTTGGCATGTGTACCCCAATCCCATTCGCTTCTTCATCAAAGATAACATCTCGATTGGTGATTATCTTTCCATTGATGGGGTTATATAGTTTGTAGCCTTTGGAGTTATTGTCGTGAGCCGATGAAGATGAACTTCTCGCTTTTATCATCCAACTTGCTTCTTTGTTCATCTGGTACATGTACATGAGCTATGCTTCCAAAAACTCTTAAATGAGAAATACCAGGCTTTCTCCCATTCCATGCTTCTTGTGGTGTCTTGCCCCACACGCTTCTTGTTGGTGAGCGATTTGTGGATAAATCGCACACGCCCGCCTGCCGCCTTAACTCCTTTGGCATTTTCTTGCTTTTGAGCATACTTCGTACCATGTTGAGAATGGTTCGATTCTTTCTTTCCTGCAACTCCATTCATTGGGGGATGCGGGAACGAAGTGGTCGTCGAATTCCATTTGCTTCACAAAACTCTTGGAATTCCTTCGAAGTGAATTCTCCTCCTCGATCGGTTCTCATGGCTTTAATGTGAAGACCACTTTCTTTCTCCACTCGCCGCCTTAAACTTTTGAATGCTTCAAACACTTCGACTTACTGCTTCAAGAAATAAACCCAAGTTTTTCTTGAAAAATCATCAATGAATAGTAGAAAGTAATTACTTTTACCGAATGAATTTGGCTTGATAGGACCACAAACATCGGCATGTATGAGCTCAAGTGGCTTTTGGGATCCGGGTTTGACTCTTTTGGAAAGCTTTGTCTCAATTGCTTCCCAAGTAAACATCCTTCACAAAGCGATCGGGATGGCCGATCAAGGTAAACCTCTCACCATATTCTTCTTGCATAGTAACTCAAGTCCTCCAAAGTTGAGATGTCCAAATCTTAGATGCCACAACCATGATGAATCTTTATAGCACATCTTGAGACACTTTGCTACATCAGTTTGAATGTTGAGCAGAAACATTCTATTTCTTGACATGGGTACCCTGGCAATCAAGTTATTCATATTGTCTCTTATAGAAAGGTTATTGTCTTTCAAATGATTATCATAACCTTTCTCTAAGAGTTGTCCCAGACTCAAAATATTTGTTTTCATGGTGGGTACATAATAAACATTAGAAATAAATTGATGCCTCCCATCTTTCAAGCGAATAAGGATTGTACCTTTTCCTTTTACGGCTACTTTAGAATCGTCACCGAAAGAGATATTGCCACTTACAGATTCATCAAGTTCTCTAACATTGTTCGTCTCCCACACATATGATTGCTAGCACCTGCGTATCCCAGGTACCATGTGTCATCTTGACCTTCACCGTTATCGTTTCGTGCTAGAAGCAAAACATTAGCACCATCTTCTTTCTTTTCTTCCACCAAATTGGCTCTCTCATTAACTCGAGTATTGAGATTTCTACAATCTCTGGCGTAATGACCAAACTTTTGACAATTATAACATTGAACTTGAGATTTATCATACCTCGAGTATGAATTTCCTCTTTCCACGGCCTCTTGTGGAACTTTCTCCTTGCATATAGTTGTTGTTGTTGAAATTATTGTTTGAATTCCAACCTCGTCTACGACCTCGATCTCTTCCTTGTCCACGACCTCTTCCACGTTGACTTCTATTATTGTGGAAGTTTTCTTCATTCTTGGTTGGATGGACTTCTGTCTTAAGGAGTTGATCTGCAACACCCTTTTTCTTCTTCTTTTCTTCATGGGCTTGCAGTGAACCAAAGAGTTGTTCAATTGTCATAGTTTCGAGGTCTTTAGTTTCCTCGATGATAGTTGTAATACTATCAAAATTTGCATCCAAAGATCGTAAAATTTTCTCCATAATGACTACATATTCTAGTTTTCACCATTTCTTTTTAGTTGATTAGAAACGGTTAAAACTCTAGAAAAGTAATCGAAAACAAGTTCACCTTCTTTCATTTGCGATGAATCAAACTCTTTCTCAATGTTTGTAGTCGTACCTTTTTAACTTTCTCTTCTCCCTTGTAAGAGACTTGGAGCTTATCCCACACTTGTTTAGCGGTAGCACTTGAGATTTTCTCAAAGCCATCATCATCTAAAGCTTGGTAGATGAGGAAGAGAGCCTTCTTGTCTTTCTTTCTCGAGTCCTTTAAACTATCCTTTTACGTAGAGGATAGTGTTGACTCGTCTTTAGTCTCTTCATAGCCTTTTTCCACGACTTCCCATACGTCATGTGCTCCGAGAAGTGCCTTCATTTTGATACTCCGAGTTTTTCAAAGTCGTTTCCCTTAAGTTGTGGAACTTGGAATGATGCCACACTCGCCATGTGAATTGAAGATTCTAACTAACAAATGGACTGAAAAAGAATCTTGGATTTTTTTTTACTTGGTCAACGGTCAACTCGCAGTCAACTATCAACTTGACTTGGTCAACTCTATGAGTTAACTCAATACTCTCAACCCGATCTCACTATGTATAAAATCTCAAGAAATTTTTTTCTGATGTGGAAGATCAGTCAAAGCTGCAACCACAGAGCATACTTAGAATTTCACGAGATTTTACAACCGTGGCTCTGATACCACTTTGTTGGAAATTTACCACTCAAAAGACATAATTTTATTGATCACTCAAATATTACAAGACACACCTCACCACAACTTCACTCAAACTCAAATATTACTTAGAAGCTTTGCTTCTCACTCAGTTGTTTTTCTTTCTTAACTTGATACAAAATGAACCAACAACACCCCCTATTTATACTAAAACTTCATCTAAATCAATGCCTAAGATTAATTCTCACCAACCTTAATCCAATGGTCATCTTTTATTTCCATCTACCACATTCACCTACCATACCAACAACTTAAAATCAACTACAAAACTCAACTACCACAATTAATTATAAAATAAGTTTATAATTCAACAATTTCGTGGCCCTTCCGTTTGTTGCTTTTTTTATAATCATACAGAGGATTGGATTCATTGTTTTGTCCATTGTCCAGGTACGAGGTCTACTTGGGAATATCTCTCTTGTTCGGCGTAGCACTTAATTTGGGTGCTGGTATTTGGGAGTTTTGGTTACATTGTATGAGGTTTAAATTTAGTTCGCAAGTGGATTTTCTTTGGCGTTTCACGGTTATTACTTGCTTTTGGTTGATTTGGCATCGCCGAGATAAGGTACTCTTTGAGGACTCACGACATTCGGTCCTTTCGTTTCGGGCGGAATTGTTGGCTTTAATTCGAGAGGCGAGACATGTACAGGTAGGTTATATGGATAATAGCATCGAGGAGCTCTCCATTCTTCGCCGTCTTGGCTTAGCTGGGCGTTCAAAGCCTTCTCGGCCATACACTTAATCAAATGGTACTCTCTTCCGTTTGGTTGGATTAAGATTAACACGGACGACAGCTCACACGGTGCTCCGGGCCCCTCGGCGAGTGGGGCCATCTTTAGAGACCACATGGGATCGGTTTTGGGATGTTTCACTATCAAGTTTGGTGTGAGTTTTGCTTTTCTTGCAGAATTATTGACGGCTATTTGTGCTTGCGAAGTTGCTCTGAATAAGGATGACAATTTATTTGGCTTGAGTCTGATTCTAGTTATGTGGTTATCGATTTTCTCTTCATTCTCGGATAAAGTTTCTTGGTTGGTCAAAAGACGGTTGACTTCGTTGTTTCGTTGACTTCGTCTTGTGCAGTTTCGGATGTTTCATGCCTTTCGGGAAGATAATGGAGTTGGTGATGTGCTCTCGAAACAGGCCTTCCACTGTGACACTTGTTGGTTTGGGATTCATCTCCGGATTTCATCAGAGATGCTCTTTCTGCGGATATGACTTCTCTTTTTTCATGTTAGCCATTAGTTCTTTGTTGTTGTTACATTTTGCTCTATCGCTAAATAGTCGGCTTGTGACTATTTTGTCTCTTTTATTGATTTCTTTTTCTTTCTAGATTGGGGTATTCTTTTCCTTTGAAGGGTTTTTCATACAAGAGTGGGTTTATCTTAAAAAGTTTTAATGAGATCCCACTCATGACTAGCTGATCGGCCTTGTGCTCAATATTTTTTTCTCTTTTTATTTCATTGGCCATTGCGCCTTATTAATAAAATATATTATAAAATATTTTGAATAGCTTATAAGTCCAACCAAACATTTTTAATGAATTAGAAGCAACCCATCGATCCATCCAAAAACTTTCTCAAGAATCTTGGTGCAAAGTCAACTTATGCTGACCAACAACATCGTATCAAGAATAATAAATGGGATTCGCACCAAATACAAACAAATACTACAAAGTAGCAGTATATATGGTGGAATATTACCAATCATAAAGGGGCCCCAATCCATCCATTGACCTTTCTGCCCACGTCATCATCTTTATCTAGCGAACACAATGAAACAAGAGTCTTGTACAACAAGTTTGTCCAGTCAAAAACACCAAAGATCTTGTCAACCGAGTACATGCCTCCAATGTCAACCAGCAACGGCAAGCAATACGAACTTTCAGACATTAATTTTCTTAAAAGAAAAGGGGTTGGTCGAAAAATAGCCATTTACGACTCACATAGTTAAATGGATTGGATAAAGGTTCATAGGGCGTCAACACTTAGGTCCAATTCTTTCTTCTTTTTCATTTCTTTATGAGTAAAGATATTTAATTTACTTTTGGGACAATAACTATCCCTAAGATTTAGCCTATTTACAAAATAGTCAGGTTACCTTCCAAAATTACAAATACCCAATTGAGGTTTGCATTTACTTAGTAAATATCCCCTTTTGAGGCCTTGAAGGTGCAATTTTAAACGTTAAAAACAAATGACAAGAGTGTGTTTTTAATATTAAAAGATGATTGGATTTTTTGTAAATAAGCTAAACATTAGTGGTAGATTTTGTAATTTAACCCTTTTATTTTTTGCCTAGATATTTAAGTTATGATGAAACAAATTAAAGCCCTCTAATTACGATAAAGATTACCACAAATGAAATCTCAAGTCAGGTAAAAGATTCCTGCATGGTACCATGCAAAATACAAGCAGCAATAGTTCGATAAACCGCCATTAATCAGCTTCGAAACACAAGTTTGTACTAATCTATGCTACTATCAGTAAATCCACAAAGCAAAACAGATTCTCTAATCTCCAGTCAAACCCAAACCAACTCCAGTCTCCAATCCTCCATCTTCAGACACAACTTACAAGTTAAAACAGATTTTCCCATTGTTCAAAACACACGCACGCACACGCACACTTTCCCAATTCCCATAACCCCTTTCCAGCATAAAGCTGTTGAATTTGACATTTTATGGACATTTTCCCAGTCTTTGTTGCCTTCCATCACTATCTGTCCAGATTCCGAATTTTTTTTTTTTTAGAAGAAATCCAGATTCCGAAATTTAAAAGTGATAGTAGTACAGTCTGCCGTTGAATTAAACAAGCACAAGGCCGTCCACACACACACGCTATAGAAACACGACTTCATCTGTTTCACAACGTACCAGCATTCACACTCGTTGCAACTCAAGTGAAAGACTCAACAATCAGCAAATATAAGAACCTAACAAGCACCCACTTGTACGATAAAACTAAATTTGTTCGACTGCACACAGGTTTTGAGAACTCAGATCTCAATATCAGGGGACAAATAAGAATTCCTAACAAGCAACAAGATAAAAGCATAAACAGCAGCTGCATATGCACCAGATCCAGTCAGAAGTTTCAAAACCATGGGAATGAGCTTCCACTAAGCTTTTCTTAATATACAGTAATTCCACCACAATACTATTTATGTGCTCTACAAAATAAAATTACCTCCTTCCTTGTTTTCCTAAATCAAGACAAAATGCACTAACATATTGCGAAATGTAAACTAACTGCGGAAAAATACGAACCATGAACACAATCATCCTTGAAATCACAGGTTCGATCAACAACCATGCTGAATGACAAGAGATAATAACATAAGCTAAATGTGTATAGGTAACTATAGAAAAACACGGGCCAGGTCTACCTAACACACGTCCATGAAACAGGGGATTGCAAGGCTCTTTATCTGAGAATGGGCTCTTATGGAATGCCTGATTTCATTTGGAATTAAGAAGAGACAATCACTTGGGTGCAAAGTTTTTATAATCAACACAAACTGTAAATTAAAGAGAAATTAGATACTGTGTACTAGCGCCAAAGGCCTTTTCTACGGCCAAAACCACAGATAAACTAACTAAATCTAGCAGTATGGTTTGGATTTCACAATGCTACTGCTGGCCCATGCTTAGCCTATATTTTGATTTCAGTATGAAATTCCTGTAGACCATTAATCCCCCACTAATTCGAAATCTAGACATTAAATCGACGAAAAATAACTAAGTAAACAACTCATTATAACTACCATTTGCAAGCAAAGTTATGGCACAACGTCAATAAGAGTCTCAAATAATCCACAGATCATAACTACTTATTGCAGACATGTTTACGACACCACCAATAAATTCCCATAGAAGTATTTTAACCAAGCGGGTTGTGAGATCACATGCTGCAAACTAGAGGCAACGATGAAAAACAATAGTGTAATTATGATCCTTGAATAGATGTTCTCTGTAACACATGGATCACTAGTTTTATATAACAGAAGATAATATTCTAGATAGACTGAGTGATCACATAGTGAACAAAATAAGCTGTGACTCTATCGAGTTCCACAATGTAAGTGAAACACGTAGCTGCTTATCTACCACATTCATCAATAAAAGCGGGGACATGAAACCAGTGAGATCTCACTGGTGAACAAGGGTCAAAATGGATGTCAAGCCACCCACACAAAGATCATATGGAAATGTAGCGATAAAAACAATCCTGATGAACAGTAATTGCTAGGATCAAACTTCTAGATCAAACATATATTCAGGAAATATGTTTCCAATCACAAGATTGAAAGCACTACACAATTACTAGCTTCCATCATCATATACAAATGTAAATCTATAATTGTCATTAGCAATTTAGCACCAACTTCACCTACCTGAAACTATCAAATAGCATCAAACAACAATTCATAAAATCACTAAATCAGAGCAGTACAAGCTGGTGGGACAGGCATAAGTAAATAACAAACTACACTAGTGAACAGAAAATAAGTGCACACGACACAAAGTGGAATGCTGAAATGAGTGATTGCTTGACCTTTCTCGTTTCTTTTATTTTTAGAGAGAATAATGAGAAAGAGTTGTTTTGGAAAAAATAGAATCGAGTTTCGAGAGTGTAACTGGATTTAAGATGAAAGAGTAACAATGACACTAATGTGCTGTTTTTTTTTAGTAAAATAGTGATTGAATGTAATTGGTGATTGAAAAATTAATAGTAAGTAAATAGTATGTGTAAGATTGTTCAAAGAGAACTTGATGCTTCTTCAATAAATGATTACATATTTATACAAGGTATGTTGGAGACACATACCCTAAAAGCCTCCACTTATTCCCTAAAGTACTCCCTAAAGTACTCCACCATGTTCCCTAAACTACTGATATTATACACTAGCTTTAACACTCCCCCTCAAGTTGGAGCATACACATTGATCATGCCCAACTTGTTACAAAGATAATCAACCCGAAACCCATTAAGAGCTTTTGTGAAGATATCCCCTAATTGTTCTCCAGTTTTTACGTATCCTGTAGAAATCAAGCCTTCTTGAATCTTTTCTCGAATGAAGTGACAATCAATCTCAATATGCTTTGTTCGTTCATGAAAGACTGGATTGGACGCGATGTGAAGTGCATCTTGGTTATCACACCATAGCTTAGCCGGTACTGAAACTTTAAAACCTACTTCGGTGAGGAGTTGACGTATCCATATTATTTCACATACAGATTTAGCCATAGCCCTATATTCTGATTCTGCACTTGATCGTGAAACCACATTTTGCTTCTTGTTTTTCCATGAAATTAGATTTCCTCCAACAAATACACACATAACCTGGAAGTAGATCTTGATCTTCCTTGATCCCGCCATCGGCATCGAAAAACTTCAATCCGAGTATGCCCATGATTGCTATATAGAATTCCTAGTCCAGCGCTCCTTTCAAATAACACAAAAAATCGCTCAACAAACTTTCCAAAGTGATCAATTGTTGGAGAGGACATATATTGACTTACCGTGCTAATCGAATATGCAATATCCGGGCGAGTAATGATTAGATAATTCAATTTCCCAACCAATCTTCTCGTATCTCTCCTGGATCCGTAAATAACTCACCATCTTTCGTAAGTTGTACATTAGGAACCATAGAGTCTTTGCATGGTTTAGCCCCTAATTTTCTGTTTGGATAATAAATCAAGCACATATTTTCTTTGAGATAAGAATATCCCTTTCTTACCTCTTGCACCTCGGCCCAAGAAATATTTTAGTGCCCCTAGATCCTTTGTGTGAAACTGGGTATGGAGAAACTCTTTGAGAGACGAGATACCACTATTATCACTTCCGGTAATGACAATATCATCAACATAAACCACTAATAGAATGATACCGGCTATAGACTGTTTGTAAAAAACTGAATGATCAGATTTACTCTTCTTCATCCCAAAATGCTCAATAGCTCGACTAAATTTTCCAAACCATGCTCGAGGACTCTGTTTCAAACCATATAAAGACTTACGAAGACGACAAACTTTCCCAAACTCCCCCTGAGCAACAAAACCAGGTGGTTGCTCCAAGTAAACTTCTTCCTGAAGGTCACCATGAAGAAATGCAT
Source organism: Rehmannia glutinosa (assembly GCA_016081115.2). NCBI lineage: Eukaryota > Viridiplantae > Streptophyta > Magnoliopsida > Lamiales > Orobanchaceae > Rehmannia > Rehmannia glutinosa. Next base: position 33,491,019 of record CM071924.1, on the reverse strand, counting down.
TGGTGATGTCTAACTGATGTAAAGGCCAAGAATATGTGGCACCGAGAAATGAACAATCGGACAGATGTGAGCTTAGCAACAAAAAAAGTGTCAGAATAATCAACTCCATATATTTGAGCATATCCTTTAGCAACAAGTCGTGCTTTCAATCGAGCAACAGTTCCATCCGGATGTGTTTTAATAGCAAAAACCCACTTACAACCAATAGCCTTCTTCTTACCCGTAGGTAAGTCAACTAAGTCCCAAGTACCATTCTCGTTTAAAAGCATTCATCTCCTCAATCATACTTATGCCAACCCTGGATGGGATAAAGCTTCATGAACGATTTTTCGGGATAGAGAAAAATCAAGAGATGTAATAAAAGAACACGATGATGGTGATAAATGATTATATGAGACAAAAGAAGATATGGGATAAGTACATTGTCGTTTACCTTTACGAAGCGCAATAGGAAGATCATCACTTGGATCCGGATCTGATGACGGAAGAGGTGGCGCAGGACACGGAGCTGGGGGAGCAGGTAGGGAAGATGGGTTACGTCGAGTGTAAACTTGTGTTACGGGAGGTTTGGCAGAATCTAGGGAAATGTCTGATCCAGAGGATGTAATAGTGTAGATTATAACATCATCGACGTCCCCCGGAGTCGAAGAACCTGGTGAGGGTGCAAATGGAGTTTGTTCAAAAAAATTGACATCACCGACACAAGATATTTGTTAAGAGTGGGGCAATAACACCGATAACCTTTTTTGCACGTGAATATCCAAGGAAAATACATTTTAGAGATTTGGGATCAAGTTTAAGTAACGTGAGGTCTAACATCCCGAACAAAACAAGTACAACCAAATATTCGTGGCTCAACAGGAAATAATGATTTATCGGGAAAGAGAACCTGAAAAGGAACGTCACGAGACAAAACAGAAGAGGGCATACGATTAATTAAAAACACGCAGCTGGAGATAAAGATCGGCCAAAAAAATTTTAGAACGTTCATTTGAAAGAGTAAAGCTCTAGCAGCTTTCAAAAGATGTCTATTTTTACGTTCGGCAACACCATTTTGTGATGGCGTATCTACACAAGAAGTTTGGTGAATAATGCCATTTTGTACCATATATAGTTGAAAGGATTCTGACAAGTATTCTTTAGCATTATCACTGCGCAAAATTTGGACAGAGGTATGGAATTGAGTTCGGATTTCAGCACAAAATGTAGTAAAGTGATGAAACAACTCAGAACGATTTTTCATTAAAAATAACCACGTCATTCGAGAATAATCATCAACAAAAGTGACAAAATACTTAAACCCAAGTTTAGACACTACAGGACAAGGACCCCAAACATCAGAATGAACTAACGCAAATGGAGCAGAAGCGCGTTTATTGATGCGAGGAGTAAAACTCGAACGATGGTGCTTAGCAAACTGACACGACTCACAATTGAATGCAGATATACTAGAAAATTGAGGACAAAGTTTCTTCAGCGTAGAGAATGAGGGATGCCCTAACCGACAATGTTCTGTAAAGGGTGTCACATTGCCAGAACAAGCAAGAGATTTGGGAATGTGTGTATCAAGGATGTAGAGGCCCCCAGATGCATGTCATTTACCAATAATCTTCTTCGTCATAAGATCCTGAAACAAGCAAAAATCAGAAAAGAATGAGACACAACAATTAAGGGAGCGGGTAAGCTTACTAACAGAAACCAAATTAAAAGATAAGTCTGGTAAATTTAAAACAGAGTGTAGAGGTAGGGAGGGTGTGGGGATAATGGTGCCAGATCCCAAAACATGAGATGTGGAGCCATCTGCTAATGTAACCGGTAAACAAGGGTATTAGATTGAAAGGAAGTAAAGAGATGAATTACCTGTCATGTGATCGGTTGCACCAGAGTCAATGACCCACTTGGAAGATGAGGAAAGAAGACATGTTTGAGGTTTACCTGAATCAGCGATGGCAGTGATTGAGGCAGATGAAGACTTGAGAGATTCTTGGTATTGTGAGAACTTAGCATAATCATCGCGTAAATCAAAACAGAATCGGGAGTAGCATTAGCCGGCGATATGTGCGGAATGGCTAAATCGATTCTTTTCGGCATTTGTAATTTTGGACACTCCTTAAAGTGTCCGGGTTCGTGACAAATAGCGGCATATAATGTGGCTTAAATCCGATCCCAAAGCCCCCACATTTTGAGAAAGTTGCGTCTGATTGCCATTTTTGTATATCGGCTTTTTGAATCGTGTGTGGTGATAAAAGCACTAGAGTCGAAATAGGTGTTGAATTTTGGTGCGGAGGATTACGCTAAAAACGTCTTGAAGTGATGATATCTCGGGGCTGGACAAAATTTGAGACTTCGCAGCCTCGAATTGAAAGTAAACCCGCCAGAAACTCATAACGCCATTTTTTCGCGTTGAGTTTGTGTCTTTGACATCGATTAAAATGGAAGTAACAAATTAAGTTCCTCATGAGTTTTTTAAAGTCCATAAAGTAATCGAAGAAGAGATTTTTCACCTTTTACTCGCTCGATAAAAAGTTTGACAGACATCATACATACGTCGATATTTCCCTCCCCGAGTACACAAATGCCAAATAATCCATTAATTCTTTCACAAATTCACAATGATTTATCATTCCAACAACGTCATTTGTCAATAGAATTACGGTTTGTAAAAATAAACGAGCATCGTCGCGTAGCGAAGTCCTTTGAATCATCGAGGTGGTCCTGAGTTAAATGTTTATCCATAGAAATACTACGCAAATGAGTCGAATCAGTTTTACTCGATCTAAATAATTCGACCTATTGAGTTTATGATCCGTTATTTTAGACATGACGAATCAAATCACCCAGTAACTTCTGATTTCTTTTCATCCATATTTGTCGAATACCAACCGAATAACAGTCCCCAAAATTCAACAAAAAGAAACGGACCAAAGGTCGAATTTTAACAGAGTCAAACCTGTCAAATCGATCCAACACGGAGGAAATGTTGGCCGGAGCGGACCACGCGGACCAATAAAACAAAGGGCACCACAGGCTTAAAATTGCAACGGAAGAACCAAGAGTAGACCAAAAAAAAGAGCCAAAGACTGACTGACGAGCAAGAAAGTCGCGGCGAAACGTTCGGCGTGTGAACGAAAGACTGCAGCGCCCGGCGATGACCACCAAACTCCGGGAAATGAACGTACGGGAGGGGGCGCAGCTGATGGTGATGGCGGTGAGGCAGGACGGCGGCGCGTGGGCGACGGGCGCAAAAACGTTCCCTGCGCGTGTGGCGTACACGCGCCGGTGGTGGCCGCCGGACTCCGGGTGGTGAGAGAAACGCGGAGGGCGCACGTGGTGGTGGTGGCGGTGAGGTAAGTGACGGCCGGAAAAAAATTTCTGGAAGAAAAAAAAATTCTAAAAAGAGAAAAAAAATGAAAAACCTTAACCCCCAAATTCAAGAACCCTAATCCCAATCTCTGAAACTCCTAAACTCTCTTTTGAACCTGAGCTGTGATACCATGTAAGATTGTTCAAAGAGAACTTGATGCTTCTTCAATAAATGATTACATATTTATACAAGGTATGTTGGAGACACATACCCTAAAAGCCTCCACTTATTCCCTAAAGTACTCCCTAAAGTACTCCACTATGTTCCCTAAACTACTGATATTATACACTAGCTTTAACAATATGTTTTTGAGATGAAAGTGTGATGATAACAATTGGTATGATGTTTTCTTAATGATTGAAAAAGTGAGAGTGAATGAATTATGTATCATTTTTTTAAAAATCCTGCGACTGAGTACCTAAGATTTGCCAAAGAAAAGATATATAAACCTTTTCCATTTAACAAGAAAGGCCATAGATATATTATTCGGTTATACAACATACTGAAACCCCAATAGAAAAAAGATGAAACAAAACAAAAATTCTAGATGTGAAATTCTATAAGCATTAAAGCCAATGGCCAACTAAAAGTTTAATTTCCCGAACACTTACAGGAAAATACAGAAGCGGTCAACACATCAACAGATGAAACCATGAAATACCCCACAACCTTGTGGAGATACACGAATCGAAACCAAGCTTCTTTCGCAAAGGACACACAGAAGACATGGCAAGCATTCATCTCATCACCAACACAATAGGACAAGACATATCCAACTTGCAAAGACTTTTGGTTCATATGGAATCATCGGACTCATCGAATCACTCCCATCAGGCTCCCCACCTACCGTCCCCAAGATCGGGGACAAAGAGAGGCTTTCTTTGAAGGTGTCGAAACGACTTTCTTACTAGCATTACAGGCGCTCATCACCATATTCTTCTTGTTCACCATTTCAACACGTAATTCACGAGTCGAAGGATTATTGGCAATTAAATTATATTCAAATCATGCAATAAAAACACAACAGTACCACCTAGTGATTTCCTAGTGAAAAATGAAACTATTCAACTACAATACTGAAAAGCCAAGAAAATATTAGTGACAAGCTTTGAATGACAATGGAATCTTATGCATATTAGTATAAAAAAGTTTATTCACCTTGTCGTAACGAATTGATGACTATAGCATTACAAATGAGTACTTTGACCTAGAATACTAGCTTTTCTTTCAAGAAATTAGGAGCGTTGACTTTCCAATAAAATATGGATGAGAATTTTGAGATATCATTTTGTTTCTTTCATCTTCTTAGAGGAACGACATTGTTATTACAGATTTATAGTTAACAAGATGCATGCACATACAAAAAGTTAACAAGATAAAAGGATATCAATATTCTCAGCCGTTCCACCAGCCATGATGTTCTGCAAATCTTTCTCTACACGATGGACAACCTCAGGCTGAAAAAGAACACAATACTGTAAACCATGTATTCATGAGGTCTAATTTACAAATATTACAAATAAAATCAAGCATGGGCAGCACTGAACAAGTTACTACCGTATCATGTTCAATTCCTGTTGAGGGGGCTAAAAAAGAAATAAAGTAACAACTAAACGAAATCTTAGGTTACATTTAAATCTGGCTCTCGCCGAAATCTTCGCCTTCGAGCATCCCTCATTGGTGGAGTAAGTCCATGTCTATACTCCACTGCTTCTGGGATACTGTCACCCTCCTCTCTCACCATTATCATCTGGCACAATTTTTCAACAGTTAACATAGCCATATCAGCTATATTACCTATCAGCAAATTCAAATAATTATGTAATAGCAGGCCTACTTGACCAATGTCTGCAGTTTTGATCAACACATTGTCGTCATAAGTCTTATATGACTCTACAACTGTGGGAAGATCCAAGAGGGATGCTGAGAAACGGTCATTGCCGATCATAAATGTGCCAGTCCTTCCATCCTCTGAAATAATGAAAAGTGCATGAAACATCAAAAAACCCAAGGAACAAAGGAACAAACTGGCGATAATCCGAAGCATGAATACTGGAGCTTTCATTAGAATATTGTTAAAAACAAAAGCAATCACCAAAATAACCTAAATTTTGAATGGTTCAAGAAAATTTACTGCATATTACCAGAAAAGGACAAGTCCAGGGACTTGTCTTCAGAAGAAGAAGCAGATTCATTTAAGAGCCGCTCTATTCTTTCGGCAACAGCTGGTGGCACTCTCAATATAAATTGTTCTTCCATAACCTCTTTTTGCTCTATCAATAACTAACAAGTTTCTCAGTAACACGCACTCTTATTAGTGAATCCAACACCTGAGAATTATGAAATTAACAGAAGCAAGGGATCAATAAGGTGTAGATAAGGACCATACACACTACATAGCAATATGCACACCTGCCTTTCTTAATTATATAAGCACCTACAGTTGCTTCCACCTATTTCCTTTTCCAACAATTTTTGTCGGTGACATAATGATCCCACTTGAACCAATTTTCTCTAGCGGGTGCATCTATAGATCTACGAAACATCATTTTATTTAAATTGGATTGTTCAACTTCAAGCACAACAAAATAATCTTAGGGCAACCGTTAATAATATATAACAAAACCACTTAAAGAAAACATATTTTAAAAACCAAAAAAAAAAAAAAAAAACAGGTAGCATTAACCAAATTAACCAAATCTTCTTCAATCCTAGTTAATAGAGTACAGATTTCATAGAGTTGATATGAAAGTAAAACACAAAACAGACATCCAATATGATGATCAAGGCATATAAAACCACCAGGGGAACCGCAAATGTGTCCTAATTGTAAAATTGCGTATTTTTTCTACAAAATTTAAGAGTCCATACGCAATATGGATATGTTACGCGGAGTGTTCGAAGAACCGAATACCTGCAAAGATAAATATTTAAAGATGGCGGATCCTCTACACCTTAGGCGAAGATAATTATTGGCTAGGGCTACGAGGTCGGAGGTGTCGGTTCGGTTAAAACCGAATTATTATTTCGGGCTTTCGGTTTGGTTTTCGGTTAACCGAAATTTTTGGGGAGAAAATGAAATAAAATTCTGAAACTGAAAAAATATTTGAAGCACCCACACAAGTGACAATGACAAAAAGAAAACAACATCCTTTGCAAATAAAAACAAATCTGAGAAAAACTAAAGGATGTTCAACCTTTAAAACAGAAGTTAATTAAACAGCCATACATTTTTTTTGAAACAACATCCATACATTATTATCATCATTTTTATGGGAACAATCGGCTAATGAGCGAAGAAACTAAATAAAACCTAGGAGATAAGATAAATGATTCTAGGAAACCAAATCAAACCTGGGAGAAAACATAAGTAACAGTAACTAAGTAACTTGATGGTGGGGTTGATGATTGAAGAAGATTAAGGAGAGGTTTTGAGACGAGAGTCACTGAATGAGACAGAGAGCGAGAGTGTTGAGAGGACAAAGACAAAGTCGGATTGCTGAAGTATTTTTAACTAATAAATTGGGGTTATTTATCAGTTTATGGTATTTGTGAGAAATTATTGCAAATGTATGGTAAAAATTGGGGGTGTGATATATTAGGCGTAGGCGTTTATGGGAGTAGTGTGAATATATTAGGTGTAGGCGTTAATTGGGGTAACGCCTAAAGGGAAGGCGGCATTCCGCGCCAAACTTGTTTTTTAATTTTTTTTTCTTTATCAATGGGCGCTAGTCAAGTTTTTTTTTTAATTTTTTTATTTTGATTTATTTAATATTTAATTAATTTATGAAATTTTAGAAAATTAATTTATAAAACAAAAGGATTAAAATCATTCGATTAAATTTCTATAAATGAACCATAGAAAAAAATATATGTCCCGAATCCGTACCGAAAGTTTGGGACGGTTCGGGACGGAGATTCGGTTCTAATGGGACGGTACGGTATGGTTCGAGACGGAGATTAGTCATAAATAAAGCATAGACATTTGAAAAAAAGAAAGAAATCAATATAAAAATCAACAAACGGATCCGTTGACTTTTTAAACTTTCCCCAAACCGTACCATCCCCAAAATATTTGTGGTACGATTTTGGAGATTATTAGTTAATTATAATTGTTCTAAATCAATAGAAGGATAATTGCCGAAATGATATAATATTATTATTTTATAGAGGTTATTAAGTTTAGAATTTAGGATTATGATACCTATTATGGTTTTAGCTTTTATTTTGAGACTACACTAAAAAAATTGTCCAAATGGTTTGTTGATTTTTATATTGATTTCTTTTTTTTTTCAAATTTCTATGCTTTATTTATGACTAATTCCCGAATCTCCGTCTCGAACCGAACCATACAGTACCATCCCATTAGAACCGAATCTCCATCCCGAACCGTCCCGAACTTTCAATACAGATTCGGGACGTATATTTTTTTCTATGGTTCGGTTCTAGAAATTTAATCGAATGGTTTTAATCCTTTTATTTTATTAATTAATTTTCTAAAATTTCATAAAGTAATTAAATATTAAATAAAAATAAAATAAAAAAAAAACCAAACTAGCGCCCATTGATAAAGAAAAAAAATAAAAAAACAAGTTTGGCGTAACCGAAATGGCGCCTTCCCTTCAAGCGCTACTCCGATTAGCCTGCGCCTAATATATAAACACCCCCAATTTTTACCATAAATTTGCAATAATTTCTCACAAATACTATAAACTGTTAAATCAATTGTTATTAGAGATGGCAACTTTTAAGTTATTATTAAAAAAAATGTAAGTTCGGTTTTTCGGTTCGATTAAGTTAATCGGATCCAAAAAATAAAACCAAAAATTGAATCGAAGTTTTCGGTTCGGTTTCTGTTCGAGCCAAATTTTCGGTTTCGGTTCGGTTCGGCCGGTTAACCGAACTGTGAACACCCCTAGATTTGACCCAGTGCATGAGATGGAGGATATATATATTTTTAACGGTATAGGATCAAATGTGGCAGGCGCTTACAGTAAGGCAGTATGGACTAATCCTATACGTTAATTTCCCAAATCCAATGGATCAATTTTTTTTTCCGAATTTTGCCTTTTTTTAGTTTTCGCTCATAAAGGGCAAATTTGTCTTTTAGATGAAACAGTTTTTCAGTTTTTCTGGTAACTGACTGTGTTTATCGGTTTTCAAGGGATATGATTACTGATTTGATTCCTGCTTTCAATTCTCTCCTCCATTTTGAAACATTTCACTTCTTTCTCCCTCGTTGTTCTCGTCTGGCAAGAGTTTTCATCTTTCAATTTTCCTCCTTTTCTTTTTTGCAAAATCGTGATCCGGCTTCAATATAAACTATATATACATTGTTTTCGTCTAATTATACATCCCATACACAATAATTATGCACTATTTTAAAACAACGAACTTTGACCGTCGCTTTTGAAATGACTCAATGTTCAATGTAAAATATTTATGCATCCTTTTCGTCTAGTTATACATCACATACACAATAATTATGCACCATTTTAAAACAACGAATTTTTTACTGTAACTTTTTGAAATGACTCAATGTTCAATGCAAACTATTTATGCATCGTTTTTATCTAATTATACATCACATACACAATAATTATGCACTATTTTAAAACCACAATCTTTGACTGTCACTTTTGAAATGACTCAATGTTCAATGTAAACTATTTATACATCGTTTTCGTCTTAATTATACATCACATACCCAATAATTATGCATCATTTTAAAACAACGAACTTTTGACTGTAACTTTTTGAAATGACTCAATTTTCAATGTAAACTATTTATGCATCGTTTTCGTCTAATTATACAACACATACACAATAATTATGCACTATTTTAAAACCACAATCTTTGACTGTCACTTTTGCAATGACTCAAGATTCAATATAAACTATGTATGCATCGTTTTCGTCTAATTATACATCCCATACACAATAATTATGCACTATATTAAAACATCGAACTTTGATTGTCGCTTTTGAAATGACTCAATTTCAATGTAAACTATTTATGCATCGTTTTCGTCTAGTTATACATCACATATACACTATTTTTGCATCATTTTTTTGAAATTAAATACATGAACCAATTCTCTCTTTTCCATATTCGTAGGTTTCTTCTGTTGTTTCCATCGATGTGTGCTCCAATTGCTGGTGTGAATTATGTTCCTATGTGGTGTTCGTTGATACGTCACCTTGATGGATGAGTATATTGATCTTCCATGGTGTATTTCGCAATTTTTTGCTCGTCTGGTTTTGAGTTTTGTTTTTGCTCCAGTTCACAAGAGGAGAGAGAGAGAGATGGGGGAGGGGAAGTCAGTTTTTTGGTGTGACTGTGTTTTCAGTTATGGAAACGTGAATATCACATCCATGATTGTAGGGCGTTATTAATGGGAAGGTGGTTACATGATTTTGTTAGTTACTGTTTTGCCCTTTCGTCTTTTAATTAATTGATAAATGATGTAATTTTAATAGGCATCTGGATCAATCCACACTACCTTACAGTAAGAGGCTGCCTTACGAGATCCTATCTGTAATATCCACAAAAGTTAGGGATAAATTTACAATTAGGGTTCACAATTAGGTTCGATTGGGGATTCAAAATCCCTAATTTCATAATTTGGCGCAAAAATTTCAATTTGAGTTTCTAACCATTTATTTTTTTTTTCAGATTTATATAATTATAATTGTATTCTTTTTCAATAAATTAGCCAATTAAAACAAATAGCAGTTATGACTTATGAATATAGAAAGGTTCAGATTTAATAAAAAGAGAAGAAGAATTTTTGTGATTTAATTAAAAAAAGAGGTGGACAAACAAGTTTTAATGTAAAGAATTAAATCTGAGATTTCAACTTCTTTTCCTATAAAAACCCTTTTTCTTCACAACTCTCTTCTCATATCTTCACTACTTTGCAAAACCAAATGTAAGATTTTCTTCACATTCCAATATATATCTACCTCAAAATCATATAAACCCAAAACCAGAATTAGAAAATGTCGCGGTCCCCGGTCCCCGAAAAACCACCATATTTTCCAGTCCCAGATTCTAGCAACAAAAATTATATATATATATATATATATATATATATATATAAGAGAGAGAGAGAGAGAGAGAGAGAGAGAGAAAAATGTGTCTCCGGAATCCACCGTCTGCCATCGCCACTGTTGTTCATGGTTACTGTTGGTTGGTGGTGGTGGGTGTCGTGAGGTGAGGGGCAGATTTGTGTGTGGTGTGTGGGGAATAGAGGGGAGGGTAGGGATGTGTAGACGTGAGAGGAAAAAAACAATAATGAGAAGAATTGGAAAATAAGAAATAAAGAAAGAAAAAGAAAAAAAAAAGAGAAAACGAAAAGGGAGATGGACAGTGGCGTACAGTGAGAATAAGGAATTGAAAAAATTGGGGACTTTGGTTTAATTATATGGGTTGAAGATATTTTGGGTTTTTCTAGACAAATTTGAGGATTTTAACTGGCCTTTTTCCAATCCCAATCCAAATATCTCCTATTTCAATTTTAATTCTTCAATTTCTTTTCTAACCCATCCAAATTCCGTAAATAATTTTATTAATTATAATTTTATAATTTATATAAGAATCGAGAATCACAAACATTAGAATAATCGTTTTATTTTCTACGAGGATCAACAAAAATCAGTTGAGGTAGAGATTTTTTAATTCTTGTCTTTATATAATTCTTCATGTGTGTATTTTTAATTATATGTGATATGCAAGAGGAAATATAAATTAGTAGCTAGGGACCGTAAATAAGTTGGGATCAAAGTTGATCTTCGGGTTAAGCCCGTCGTGCTCAATTTTATTAACTGGCCAGTCAGAGGAAAAATTACAGAGTAAATTACATGTTTTATTATAATGATTATGCTTGTATGATTTATTATATATTGATAAAAGTTGGTCCCTACTGAGCAAGTGGAAGCTCACCCCTTCAATTTTATAATTTTTCAGATTAAGGAGTCGGGCCGGAGATACGTTAGTGATGGATAAAGATCAAATTAAACTTTGGACTTTGAATAATTTTTCTATTGTGATGGAACAATTTGATAATGTTTTATTTAGTATTATGGATGATATTTACCTATATTTAAATGTTTATTCTTTTAAATTATTTTGTTAAAAAAATCATTTTTTTATATTTACATTTTTATAAATGTCATAACACTTCTATTTTATAAAATGGGGCATTACAACAGTGGTATCAGAGCAGGTCTATGATTCTGTAGACTTGTAAAAAAAAATATATTTTTCTAAGATAAAATAAATTAGAGTTATCCATCACCAGCATATCTCTGCCGGTTTCTTCAAGGTATGTGATAAATTATTATGTCATTTTATTACATGTATGCCATGTAATTTTTATATGTTAGATTTAATACATGTTTCCATATATAAATTGTTGAATTTTATACTATTTATTATATAATAATCTATGTGCCTTGTAAAAGAAAATTGTTTAACTTATATGACTACAAATATAGATGTCGCCACCGAGACTCACTACTAGAAAAAGGGTTCGCGATTGGAGTATTAACAATATCTCAAATGAACTAAATAAATACCTTAACTACAAAATCGAGAATGGCTATAACATAGGAACCTACGTGGTAAAAATGCACCAGGAATGGTATAATGTGCATTATCTGAGTGGTGCTCTAGATCAGTATGGTGCCACATGCAGGGTGGTTGATTCGCTGCCACCCAAATGGAAGGCTAAGGCTGAATTTTTGTGTGGGATGATGTGGAGTATGACGCACAAGACAACAAACTCAAGATTGACTATGGGGCATTCACTTCTATGTTGTTTGCAAAATGGATTGACCGTATAGCTGAGGCTATGAAAGAAGATGAAGAGGAGGATCCGAATGAGGAAGGAAATGAGAGAGAGGGCCAGAACTTTTGAGTTGTTTAATCAAAAATCTGCTTTATTTTCCTACTATCCAAATAAATCCTTGTTAAAAGGTTGAAATAATATTATGAATAAAAATCTGATATTCTGTTATTATAATTTGTCTGCGATTACTTTTCTTATGCTTACATTTGTAGTAAATCTCAATTTTCAATTATTACATTAGTTAAGCATTATGTATATTTGTAGGATTATGCTCCCCGTAACCGAACAGGAAACCATATGAATGAGAGTAATTCCTCTAACGATGGCAATCAAACCAACAATGAAAATCAAGCTAATGTTGGAAACCAAGTCAACGCTCCTGTCTGTGATGTACTTGCCGAATTCCTCAGGGTAGTGCAAAACAATAACAATAATAACAACACGAGGATTGTGGAACAGTTTCGTCATTACCGTCCACCTACGTAATATGGACGTTATGGTCCAGCTGCTGTGGAGAAATGGTTCTGATCTTTAGAAAGAATTTTCCAACTCATTGGATGTACTGACGAGCAAAGAGTCACATGTGCCACCTTTCAGCTAATTGAGGACGTTGATCATTGGTGGGAAGGATATTGGAGAACTAGAACCGAAGAGGAATGAGATGCATTGACTTGGAATGGATTCAAGGAGGTTTCCATGGGCAAGTTTTTCCTTCGATCATATCCTGATCAGTAAGAGACATAATTTCTGAACTTCAAACAAAGAAACAAGACTGTGACTGAGTATGAAAGAGAATTCAACCAACTGAGCCGATTTGTGCTGCATTTGGTTGATACTGATATAAAGAAGGCATTGAGGTTTAGGAGGGGATTACGATCACAATTGTCCAGTATACTGTCTGCTCAGGGAGATTTGGAATTTCTGAGATGGTTAAAAGAGCACAAGAAATAGAGGCAAGCCTGGTTGAGGATGACGATGGTAAGAAACCGGTCATGGTATCTGAGAAACGGAAGTGGGATGGAACAAAACAAAATAAGAATGGAAATCAGAACAAGCAGGAAAAGACTGTTGGGAACATCCACCCAGATACTCAAAATAATAAGCTGATTTGTCCTAATTACAAGAAAAACCATTATGGCGAATGTCTGGATGGGTAAGGAAAATGCTTCAAATATAAGAAGTTAGGACATGTGACCGCTAATTGTCCTCTTCTAAAAGATGTTGGGAACAAAAATGGTCAGACTGGTGGAGGAAGAGCATGGATGTATGCTTTGACTTAAGAGGAAACAGATCAGAACCCAGGTGTGATGACAGGTATGTTAACAGTATCAGGAATACTTGTTTTAGCACTATTTGATAGTGGTGCGTCACACTCGTTTATATCTGCTATATTTCATGTCATAATTGGGTATAAGAATGCTAAAGTAGATGAATCTGTTGAATTTAGTTTACCTTATGGGAATTCAATAACTACTTATTCCATTGATAAAAGGTGTAAATTTGGATATAGGGGGAAAACATTTGGAAGTTGATTTATATGTCATTGGGACGAAGGATTTTGATTTAATTTTAGGCATGGATTGGCTTAGCAAGTACAATGCTAACATTAAGTGTCAGGAGAAGGAAATAACACTTAGATTGTCTGGTAACGATGAAATAAAATTTTATGGTGTTAAGTCTAAGTATATGCCTAAAGTTATAACTGCAATGAAAGCATTGAAAATACTGAGAAAAGAAAATTGCCAAGGTTATCTGGTAAATTTGATTAGTACATCGATGACAGAGACGACACCTGTAGATGTCCCTATTGTCTGTGAATTTTTTGATGTATTTCCGGAGGAATTGCCAGGAATTCCACCAGATAGACAAGTTGAGTTTTCAATTGATTTGGTGCCTGGAGCAGCGCCAGTATCTAAGGCACCTCATAGGTTGATACCAAAAGAATTGCAAGAACTAAATGTGCAAATACAAGAACTCCTTGATATATGATTTATTCAACCCAGTGTTTCTCCGTGGGGAGCACCGGTCCTTTTTGTCAAAAAGAAAGATGGGTCACTTAGGATGTGTATCGATTATAAAGAACTTAATCAACTCACCGTGAAGAATAAGTACCCGTTAGCAAGAATTGAGGACTTATTTGATCAACTGAGAGGTGCTAGTACCTTTTCTAAGATTGACTTGAGATCCGAATATCACCAATTGAGAATTAAGGAAAGTGATATTCCGAAGACGGCTTTTAGAACTCATTATGGGCATTATGAATTCGTTGTGATGCCTTTTGGATTTGAATAATGCACTAGTAGTGTTCATGGAGTTGATGAATCGAGTGTTCCATCCATTTTTGGACCAATTTGTTATAGTCTTTATAGATGACATACTGGTGTATTCTAATAACGAAGAACAACATAAAGAATATTTGAGAATAGTGTTGGAGACACTTCGCAGAGAGAAGTTGTATGCAAAATTTAAGTAGTGCGAATTTTGGATGAATCGAGTTGTATTTCTTGAGGGCTCCTAAGAATGCGAGTGAAGTTCGCAGTTTTTTGGGTTTTGTAGGGTATTATCAAAGATTCATCGAAGGATTTCCAAAAATAGCTGGACCCATGACCCGACTGACTAGAAAATGGGAAAAATTTATTTAAACATAGAAATTCGAGGAAAGTTTTCAAGAATTGAAACAAAGACTGACATCTGCACTGGTTTTGACTATTCCTGATCATTCTAAGGAATTTGTCATTTATAGTGACGCGTCTAAACAAGGTTTGGGATGCGTGCTGATGCATCATGGCAAGGTGGTTGCCTATACCTTAAGGCAACTAAAGCCACATGAATTAAACTAGCCTACACATGATTTGGAGCTTGCTGTTGTGGTTCACACTTTAAAGATTTGGAGGTATTATTTGTATGGAGAAGGTGCGAGATTTTTACCGACCACAAAAGCTTAAAGTATATTTTACTCAAAAAGAGTTGAACATGAGGCAGATGAGGTGGTTAGAATTGGTTAAAGATTACGATTGTACCATTAACTACCATCCTAGGAAAGCTAATGTGGTTGCAGATGCTCTAAGTCGTAAAACTAAAGGGGAAATGCCGAATTCAGTTACTGAACAAGAAGATTTGGTGAATGAGTTTGCCAAAATGAAGATTGAGGTAGTAGTACTGCCCAGAAGTACAGAGGCGATACTAACTTCTTTAATGATCCAACCTACTTTAAAGGAGAGAATTAAGGAAGCTCAACCTTGGGATAAATTTCTGAACAAAATGAAGGAACGAGCCCAAAAAGGGAGTGTTAAGGGGTTTCTTTTAACAGATGAATGTGTTTTAACTTATGAAGGGAGAATGTGTTTTCCTAAAGAAGAGGAATTTAGAAAGAAAATTCTTGAAAAAGGTCATTGTATGCCGTACACGGCTCATCCTGGGGGTACAAAGATGTACCGCAATTTAAAAGAAATATTTTGGTGGAAAAGTATGAAGAGGGATATTGGAAATTTTGTGCATAAATGTTTGACTTGCCAACAAGTGAAGGCCGAGCATCAAAGACTGTCCGGTTTGATGAAACCACTTGAAATCCCAGAATATAAATGAGAACATATAACTATGGATTTCATGGTAGGACTTCCGAAATCGATTAAAGGAAATAAGGCTATTTGGGTTATAGTAGATCGGTTGACTAAGTCGGCTCATTTTCAACCGGTCAAAATGGTGTACAGTATGGAACAATATGCTTAGATCTACATGAGGGAGATAGTGAAATTATATGGAGTACCGGTGTCCACTGTATCAGACAGAGACGCGAGATTTACTTAGAAATTCTAGAGAAGTCTGCAAAGTGCAATGGACACAAGATTGAAATTCAGTACAGCTTATCATCCACAGACAAATGGACAGGTTGAAAGGACGATACAAATATTAGAAGATATATTGAGAGCTTGTGTGCTCGATTTAGGAAGTAACTGGGAGACTTTACTGCCTTTAGTGGAGTTCACTTATAACAATAGTTATCAAGCGACGATTGGGTTGGCTCCGTATGAAGCATTGTATGGACGAAAATATAGATCACCGTTGTATTGGAATGAGGTTGGTGAAAAGAAAGTTTTGGGGCCAGAATTGATTCAGGAAACTGTAGAAAAGATAGCCAAGATATAAGATCGAATCATAATGGCTCAAGATAAACAAAATTCATATGTTGATAGAAGGAGAAATCATATACAATTCGAGGAAGGAGAAAAAGTGGTTTTGAAAGTGGCTCCTATAAAAGGTGTTATTCGTTTTGGTGAAAAAGGAAAATTGAAGCCAAGATATATTGGACGTTCGAAATCCTTACTCGTATTGGAGATTTGCCTTATCTCAATTGGTACTACCACCAAGTTTTGTCAAGTTTGCATAATGTTTTTCATGTTTCGATGCTGAGAAAATATGTTCATGATCCAAGTCACATCGTGAACTATAAGGATTTAGAAATTAACAAAGATTTAACAAACGAGGAAGGGCCAGCGTCGATTTTAGAGCGCAAGATCCACAAACTAAGAAATAAAGAGGTCGCGTTAATCAAGGTTCAGTGGAGACACATGGCAAAAATAAAGCCACCCAGGAGAGAGAAGAAGAGATTCATGCCAAATATCCAAATTTTATTATCCAAGGAAAGTCAATGAATTTCGAGGACGAAATTAATTTTAAGGGGTGTAGGATGTAATATCCACAAAATTAGGGATAAATTTACAATTAGGGTTCACAATTAGATTCAATTGGGGATTCAAACTCCCTAATTTCATAATTTGGGGCAAAATTACAGTTATGGTTTCTAACCATTTAATTTTTTTTCCAGATTTTTATAATTATAAATTTATTCTTTTTCAATAAATTAGCTAATTAAAACAAATAACAGTTATGAATATAGAAAGGTTCATATTTAATAAAAAGAAAGAGTTTTTTTTATTTAATTAAAAAAGAGGTGAACATACAAGTTTTAATGTAAAGAATTAAATCTGAGATTTCAATTCATTTTCCTATAAAACCCTTTTCTTCACAGCTCTCTTCTCATATCTTCACTGCTTTGCAAAACCAAAGGTAAGATTTTCTTCATATCCCAATATATATCTACCTCAAAATCATATAAACCCAAAACTAGAATCAGAAAACATCGCCGGTCCCCGATCCCCGAAAAACCACCATATTTTCCAGTCCCGAATTCCACAAAAATTATATATATATAAGAGAAAGAGAGAGAGAGAGAGAGAGAGAGAGAGAGAGAGAGAGAGGAGAAAATGTGTCTCCGGAATCCACCGTCTTCCATCGCCACTATTGTTCGTGGTTACTGTTGGTTGGTGGTGGTGGTGGGTGTCGTGAGGTGAGGGGCAGATTTGTGTGTGGTGTGTGGGGAATAGAGGGTAGGGTAGGGTTGTGTAGACGTGAGAGAAGAAAAAAAAAGGATGAGAAGAATTGGAAATTAAGAAATAAAGAAAGAAAAAGAAAAAAAAAGAGAAAAAGAAAAGAGAGATGGACAATAGCGTATAGTGAGAATAAGGAATTGAACAAATTGGGGACTTTGGTTTAATTATATGGGTTGAAGATATTTTGGGGTTTTCTAGACAAATTTGAGGATTTTAACTGGCCTTTTTCCAACCCCAATCCAAATATCTCCTATTTTAATTTTAATTCTTCAATTTATTTTCTAACTCATCCAAATTTCTTAAATAAGTTTATTAATTATAATTTTATAATTTATGTAGGAATCGAGAATCATGAGGATTAGAATAATCGTTTTATTTTCTACGAGGATTAACAGAAATCAGTTGAGGTAGGGATTTTTTTTAATTCTTTTCTTTTATATAATTCTTCATGTGCGTATTTTTAATTATATGTGATATGCAAGAGGAAATATAAATTATTAGCCAGAGACCGTATATAGGCCAGGATCGAAGTTGATCTTTGGGTTAAGCCTGCCGTGCTCAATTTTATTAACTGGCCAGTCAAAGAAAAAATTACAGAGGAAATTACATGTTTTATTATACATGATTATGTTTGTATGATTTATTATATATTGACAAAAGTTGGTCCCTACTAAGCAAGTGAAAGCTCACCCCTTGAATTTTATAATTTTTTAGATTAAGGAGTCGGGCCGGAGATACGTCAGTGATGGATGAAGATCAAATTAAACTTTGGACTTTGAATAATTTTTCTTTATTGTGATGGAACAATTTGATAATATTTTATTTTAGTATTATGGATGATATTTATCTATATTTAAATGTTTAGTGTTATTAAATTATTTTATTAAAAAAAATCGTGTTTTTATATTTACACTTTTATAAAAGTCATAACACTTCTATTTTATAAAATGGGGCGTTACACTATCCCTATTTTTACCTTTGGCCACATTTGCCTTGATTGATTGGATTGGTAAAATAATTTGGATTAGAAATGATAACATTGTTCACACAAGTCCCATTTGGTTGAGCCTAGGAGCCTAGGTATTAGGTAATAGAGGCATAGATAGGGATGTCAATTTTGACCCGACCCGGTACTCACCCCTCTTCATGCCGTTTGGGTTGCTTCGCTCCGTGACCCGTGGCGGGGTGGAACTGGTATCACTTCTGCCTCGCCTAGTTTTTTTTAATATATTTAATATATAATATATATTATAATATATAATATATATTATAATATATTTTTTTATCTTTTAATATTATATCTAATATTTATAAATTGAAAATTATAATTTTAATAAAGAGTATTTTATAAATATATTATAAATAAATATTTTATTCCTTTTTTATTTAAATTTATTTATTGTGGGACTAGACGGGTCGACCCGCGGCGGGTTGGACCGCCCCACCTTGTTCTAGTAACGAGCGACTCTGGGTATCTAAATAGCCGACCCGACCCGCCTATTGCCATCCTAGGCATAGAGCGGGTCCGTTAACGACATTAAGATGTTTGGTTGGTAAATGACAATACATCCCCTTAACGGTGTAATTTACACTTTTGTCCATCATTTTTTTATAATTCTTATTTCAGCCCCATGGTCCATCACTGATTTGGGGATATGGATTTAAAATTATCGTCCAATCAATTTCTTCAAGTTCAAAGACAAAGCAACAGATGAAATGAAAGTATCGTTCATTTTGTCAAATTAAAGTGTGCTCTCTTCTTCGATTAAAAAATTTAAGAAATTGGTCAAGTATTTACTGGATCTAAAGAAAAGTCGCAAAAAACAAAGGAAACCATAAGCCCTAGTCCACAATATTTATGAAAACAACAGTCAAATGAAGACCATCTCACAATATCCGCAACTCTACCACCTTCGTCTGGTTTGATTGTGAAGGAAACATGTGGCACTCACGTTTGACTAGATGTTCTATAATCATGTGTGTTGTGTGCAAGGGAATGAAACAAAGGTCGATTAGGGTTTACAATTTTTTTATTTATTGTGGAGGGGTATTTTAGTCTTTTAGTATGTCAATATGGTTTGTTGCAATGGGCTTGATAGTGGATCCGGTGGTAGTGGTAGGATGGCCAATATATATGTTGTTGTGGTTGCATGTCCTGCCAGCTCTATTTCATGGGCCTCTTCATTTTTTTTCCCAAAACGATAGTTCTTTCATTAAAAGGAAACTCAACACGAGCAATTACAACCATAATGTAGCCAAAGGGCTAAAGACGACAAAGCTACATATTGAGCCAAGCGGGGAATTGGTCAAACCAATTCAAATCAACATCACTATCCACAACTAACCGAGCTAATCTATTACAAACAGAAAAACTCTTCAAGTCAAGATCATCAAACACACAATACTCGAACAAGTACTATAATAGATAGATGTCTTTAGCTTGTTCTTTCCCTTGCTTTACCTAAGACCGACATATACTAGCATCTAGCCGAGAAGAAGTTGACAAATTCCTTTTTCTAATCTGTTGTTGTCGGAATCACCCCTATTGGGATATGAATGAAGCCAATTGAATTTGGCTCATCACCTTGAAAGCTACTAGCTTGGCACAAAGGACAAGGTTAATGGGCGAGGAGGCATGGATAGTATCAGGAAGGTGCCCACAAGCGTCTGTAATCTTAAAAGTGGGGCGTTATAGAGTATTTATAGTAAAACACAATAAAAACAAAGAAAAATGAAAAACAAAACAAAAAAAATTGGCCACCTAACTGTTGCACAACTACTAGTTAATCGTGGTTGTTGATCTGCAGTGGTGAACAAGTCACAACTATAAAAAGCTGGTTAGAGTCGTCGGTTCCACGGTTTCTGATAAGATGGAACCGGAGGAGGCGTGTTCCAAACTGGGTTAGAACCGGGTTGGAACCGGGAAACAATCAATGGTTCGTGAAACCATTGACCACAGTATTGGTTCCAGTTTCACTTCTTTTGTCGGTTCCAGTTTCATTTGGTTAGACCTATCTACATTTCCTAACAAGACACATAAATTCCCAAAAAAATTCTTCTTCGTTGAATGAACATCATCCACGACCATTGTTGCATCACTTTCAATATATGACTTTATGTAACCCCAAATTCTTAGTCCATTAAATAGCTTCCACAAGTCCAATTGTTTCTCCTTATGTCACACAAACACAAGTGTCTAGTACTTTAGTTTTGCATGTGATAAAACCACATTCCTCGTCTCTAAGAACCATTTCCAACCCAATTTTCCTGTCGTTCATAAATAAGGTTTCATCAACATTGCATTTTAAAAAATAATCGGGTAGTATGTGCCAATTCAAGCAATTGTTTTTGTGGTAATGGGCCAAAATAACTACTTCTGTAATGAAAAAATGAAAATTAGCCATCTTTTGAAAATAAATGTTTTTTAACCATCAAACGACATTCATACCCTTTTAGCATGTTTGTTTGATTTTTGGTCTATTTCTCTCACTTTCACTTATATCTCTCTCTATATCCTCTTACTCTCTCTTTTAAACCATTAAAAAAATTGAATTTGTATTTTTTATTTTTGTATATGCAATATTGTGTTGAATTGTAGATATCGAAAAGAGGATTAATTTGATATACATACATGCAAAATGGATTTAAAAGCGAAAAGGTTATGTGAATTCAAAGTTTTTTTTGAGAAAAACAAAATAACTGGATTATGGGAATAGACTGAATATATCGAGTTAAATATAACTGGATATCCAGTTATGATTACTCGATATCCAGTTACATAACTAGATATCGAGTTAACTCAATAGATTTTTTTTTAATCTTTCACTAGGCACTGGTCAAACCAGCAATAACTCGATATTGAGTTACTATGTCTCGATATCCAGTTATGTAACTCGATATCGAGTTACATAATTAAAACCCTCGTCGTCATCTTCATTCACCCTAGACACCATTATCGAAGCATCAAGTTTTTCAACACAAACCTAGATTATTTAAACCTAAAAAACCTACAAATCTAACAACTAATCATAACCCAAACAACTATAAACTAACTAAATCAACAAGAATTATGAAATTAAAGGAATTGAATGAAGTGAAGATACAGTCGGCGGAATAGGATTTTGTTCCCAAATTTTGATTGTCGAGTTATGAGGATGTGTATGTGACTTGAAAGGGTGTAAATTAGCTTAAGGGCAATTTTAGAATTTCACATGTTAAAATGGTTAAAAAACATGTGTTTCAAAAAGATGGCTAAAAAAATATTTTTGTTTGAAAGTAATGGCTAAAAAACCTGGGCACTCATTGTTTTTCGGACTTTCAGTTTCCGAAGCACACATTTAAACTCAGTTTGGACCAGTTAAACCAAGAATCGTCCATGGCACTGACCTGGGTCTGTAACTAAAATGAGTGGCTAGAAACTCATTGCAACTCGGCAAAAACTGGTGAAAGTCAGTTGACTCGGTGAACACTTGACCCGATTTAATGTACAAGAATAACAAGAAATAGTGTTAGGATTTCTTATATAGATTTTGATGATGCTTAGAAAACTTTATATTAGGATGTTGGTGTACCTCAATTCTGTATATATAAATTCTACTATGTAATAAATAGATAAATTAGCTGAGTCAGATAGCAACTAAGTAGAATATGCAGAAGACTTGCTGAAGAATGTAGAGAATAGTCAGCTGAGTCGCAACTGAGTGAATGAGAAGACCTTCAGTCAAGTACATCAACTAAGTCTTTTATAATACTTACAGCAGAGTCAGCCAATGAATGATGGAGATCACTCAAGTCAATGGGTGAAGCAGCTGAAGGACTTAGAGACAACTGAAAGAGTCCGTTGTGTTCAAAGTCAAAGGACTTACATGTTTTGGTAATAGAGACAAACCTGCAACCTTAAAGTGTTCCTGTTGAAAGAGTTCGAGAAGCTTGAACCGATGAGAAGCCTGCAAAACTCTGATCTTATCAGAAGCCTGCAAGTATTAGTTTAAAAAAGGTTGGGTCAACATCAATGCTGCAGAAACAAGATAAGCCAATGAATACTAAGAGTTTTTTGAATTTTGTCTATCTCTTCAACAGACAAAATTTGAACTCCTACTATAAAAGGCTGAGGAAATTTCAGAGAGAAATAGAGAACATTAATACAAAGCAAGACACATAACTAAGAAGCATCCAAGCAAGAACTACAAAACTCTCTCTCAAGCGAAAATTCTTATATCCTCAAGCCTAAATCAAAGACACTTCATCCAACACTCTCATGTGGAAAGATAGATAGAAGTTGTTCTTCAAAGTTTAAGAGGAAAATATTTGTGAAAATAAATGGGTCTATATTTCCAAGAGGTGAATGAAGTATAGTGAGATTCAAGGTCGAACCAGAACCAAACCTGAAGGAGGACTGAGATTTGAAGAGTTGACGTAGTGAGACAACTGCCTTGCGAAGAGCTGAGTCCCAGAAGATCGGCTAGCTGTGTGATCAAATAAATCTTGGACTATACTTTTGTAACAAAGTTACCGTTGCATTAGTGAATTCCTCCTGAAATAGAAGCAGAGTGGAGTAGAGAAAATAATTCCATCATCGAGCCACTATAAATTCTGTGTTCTTTAAATTATGCACTTTAATTTTTGTATTTTATTTACTTGCTTCATTTGCTATCCAACTTGATAATAACCAATCTAAAAGTGTAAGTGTTGATAAACCAAACTTAAAAAGGGTGTAAGACTTCCGTTGTAAATCAAGAAAACTGATTTTCTAAAAAGTTAACTTCATTTAGCTGAGTTACTCTATCAACAGTCCTCTCAGAGTCTGTTGAGTGATTAACTCTTCTGCAAAAGCTTAACACAGTTGTCTTTCGAAAGACTTAGTTGTTTTCTTGTAATCTCTAATTTTTAAAGAATCTATAAATTGGGTAAAGTCTATTCAACCCTTCTTTCTAGACTTTACTCTGCACCCCTTGGGACCTACAAGTGGTATCAGAGTGGTTGGTTCAAAGATCCTTCCGCACTGGTTACCGAACTATATCTCATTTCTTTTTCAAAAATCAACACTTGAGTTTTTAAGAGTTTTTTTCTAAGTTATTATCATGGAAGCAAATATATCCCCTATTCTCATGTTTACCATTGAGGAATTTGATGAATGGAAAATTCGTATGTAGGATGTGGTTTGTCATTGAAGATTGACCCATTAAAATCACAAAGGTGAATATAGTTGTAAGAGCAGTAGGAGATGATGCTAAGAGAGCTGCTGAGGTTGACAAAGTAGGAGTGAATAGACAAACGAGGATAGAAGGAAATATAACTTAGATAATGTGACTAAAGATATATTATACGAAACTTTTGATAATGCTATGTTTAACAAAGTTAAATCTAGGGGTGTTCATCGAATCGAATTCCGAATTCTTCGACTTCCTCGAATCGAATTAATCGAATGGAATTTTTAAAACCTCAATTCGAAATTTGATCCTAATTCGATTAATTTTGAATCGAATTGGATTAGTCAATATTCAAATCGTATTCGAGTCAATCCAAAAATCTAAATTTGTCGATAACTAACCTGGATGCGGTTGTATTTCAAACCCATGGTTTTAGATCCAAAACCCATATTTTTCAAGTAAAATTTCAATGTTTTTTTTTTTAACAAAAGAATTCTATAATGAAACATTAGCATAAGTAAACCAAATAAATTTTAAAAACTATATTGTTACTTTAACGATATTACAAAAACTAAAATCAAAATACTTTTTAGGTTGAATCTATTAAAATCAAAAAGCATATTGTTCTTTTTTGAAATAAAAACATATTGTTATTTTAAATTTAAATACATCATAAGACAATTCAAAAATTACACAAAAAATGTTGAGACTTTGAATGATATTAAATTGTGAAATTAGCTATGACCAATGCTATAATTCTACTCCAAAAATTTTACTATAATAGCTATGTGAAATTAAATGTTGTTTATACATCAACTAATTATATTATTTCTATTCGCATATGCAATTAATATTTGTTGAATGTTTAAAATATATAATATATAAATTAAATTTGGATTATAATTAAGTTCGAATCTGTACACGAATTCAAATTGAAATACGAATACAAATCGATATTCGAATCGAATTTACTCGAATTTCTCCTCGAATTAGGATTTTCGAATAGAATTCAGAAAAAAATCCCCAATTCGTTATTCAATTCGAATACTCATATTCGAAATTCGAGTTGATTCGAAATTGGATTCAAAATTCAAAAATCCTAATTCAAAATTAAGATTCGAATTCGAGTCGAATCAAATTTCAAATTGATTCAAAAAATAAACACCCCTAGTTAAATCTTGCAGGACAACCAAAGAAATTTGAGAAAAGCTGACTCTAATCTGTGAAGGTTCAAAGCAGATAAAAGAAAACAAGCCCACAGTTGCAGTTCAAAAATTTGAGAATTTCAAAATGATGATTGGAGAGTCATTAGATCAACTGGATACAATGTTTACGCAAATTACAAATGAGTTATCTTTTTAAGCAAAGAATATACACAGAAGGAAATGTGTATGAAAATATTGAGAGCACTCCCAGTGAGTGGGAAATGATAGTGATGACTCCAAGACATTCAATGGATTTGACCAAGATTTCAAACCATGAGCTATTCTCTGATTTGAAGGCTTATGAATTCGAGCTCAAGAGAAAAGATCAAGATGAAATAGATGCACCAAAGACAGATGCATTGATAACTGGAGAATCCAAGTCAACTGACTCCAAGGACATCATTGACTGTAGGTCCCAAGGGGTGTGAGTGTAAGGTTTAGAAGGGGGGGTTGAATAAACTTTACCAACTTTTCGATTTAGTCCTTTTAAAACGCTCGAGTTAATACTTCACAAATGAGTCCTTGATGGACAAACTAAGTAAGTTAATCAATAGAGTTAGTCACTCAACGCACTGACCGAGCCGTTGATAGAATAACTCACTGTTTTGACTAAAGACTTAACTCGATCGTGATATATTTTCAAAAGACTTAACACCCTTGAATTTAGTTAAGTTTGTTTTAATACCTGGTTTTAGCACTTTGTTGATTATCAATTGGATAGCAAATTTATCAAAGATATTAAAGTAATATGCATAAATTAAAGTGTTGAAATGTAAATGACACAATAAGTTTTTATAGAGGTTCAAGATGGGGTAATTCTTCTACTCCTCTCTTCTCCAACTCCCGGAGGAATCCACTAAGTATTGATTAATATACAAAGTGGTTAAGCCTAGATACAAGTCTTGATCACACAAATTGACTTGATCCTTTGGGACTCATCGAGATGCCTTGGTCACACATCCGCTTCTCGTGCGACTCGCCTTCTTCACAGGGCAGTCCTTTGCTACTACATGACCCACTTGCTCAAGCTTCTTGGGTTTGATCACGAAGCCCTCCAAAAACTTGAGACTGGTTCAACTCTTGAACCTTCCTACAATCCTCCGTGGAATGTAGACCCTTGATTCTTCAAATGTTTCCTCTTCAACCGATTGAAGTCGCTTTTCCTTCACAGTGAGTGTTAGATTGATTTCCTTCGTAGTGTAGGCTTGAGGATTGAACTTAAATGACTTGAGTAGGTTATAGTTTGAATAATATCTTGAAAGTTCTAGGTTACAAGGGTTCCCTTTCTCAAATAGATTCCTCAGCCTTTTATAGTGTTCTTTTGAAAATTTGCCCGTTGAAGAGATAGGCTTATTTTCAAAAGACACTTGTGGTCGTTGGCTTGACTTGTTGCAGTCCTTGGAATTGACATTTCCTCGTATGAATGATTCTTCAGCTTTTCAAAGTTCTGACATAGGTGCAGTGCTTCCCATTGGTTTATTCCTTTTGCACGCTTCTGGGACTGAGCACTTTAAGAAAGGCAACATGGAGATATTACTTGTTTAAGTAATTTTCTTGACTTACGTACAACGGATCTCTTTTTCGATTATCTCGACTTGACCGCATTTCCTTGACTTTCCCAGGTGACTTTGAGTCGCCTTCCAATCATTGGATGACTCTTCTCATCACTTCAACTTGAGACTTTGGCTGTCTTGAGTTGACTTGATCGATACTTAACTCACCAGATCTCACCGCACCTTCATCGAGTTCCTGTCTTCTCTTTCTTTGCCACACTCACCGCCTCGCAATGAGTCTTCCTTCTAGACTTCATTGTCTTCTTGCATGTTCAGCATAACGACTTGACTCAACTCGACCAAATTTATCTATTACAATGCAATTTACAACAAAAATGGGGTGCCAACTTTCTATTCTAAGTTTTACATGGCATTCATCAAAATCTAAAAATAATTTCCCAACAATTTCCCCCTTTTTGATGATGCCAAAACTTAAAACTTTCATGCAATAATTAAACAGCAAAGATACAAACAGACAATATAGAATCACGCAAATGTATGCGTAGAATTAATCTTTTATTGATCATAACATCCTTGTTCTTTACACAGCTGTTTACAGAGTGTATCAAAGCTTAAACAGAACTTAAGGTAATCATGTCATTTCTATATCTACGCAAGTATGGAAATTGTACAATTTTTTATTCGATGTACAGAAGACTTACATAAAGATGTATTTACATAGTAAAATACATGAAGGGGTGGACAACAACACTTCATCTCCTTCGCTGCCTCCTTCTTTCCTCTTCTTCAGCTCTGTCATCTTCTCGAACTTTTTCTCTTCCTCTCATCTTCACCCTTCTTTTTTTCTCATAAGCCTTTCCGGCGCTTCATCTCTTCTTTTTCTTTCATGTCTTTCCTCCCATAGCCGAGTTTGTCTTCTATTTTCTTCTTCAATCCTCTTCACATACTCAAAGATTGTTTTTAGCCACTTGCAGGTTAGCTACTTCGTCGAATCCAAATAGATCCCTCCTTTCTTGCCTGGATCTATGTACTCAATGTTTTTGGGCAGGTCTGGTCTGCAAACCTCTTCCTCCACCACTCGCTTCTTCCTCTTCCTCTGGGTGTGTCTTTGTCGGGACCTTCTTTTTCCCAAATGAGTGACTAGCAGAGTGACCAGCAGAGCGATCGCGCAGTCTCGCGCTCGTCGCCTTCTTCACATAGTTTGAGACCTTTTTCCCAAGATAAATCCCGTGCTTGAGCCATGGACATATTTGCGAAGTAACCTTCGGATGCGAGCGTCTTGAATTCATCAACAGATCTTGCTCTTCCCGACATCCGAAATGGCATAGGTGTCTCGTCTGTTGGAATGCCTCCATGTTGTTTCGTAATATCCATAACTCGGCATCAATCTTTCCTTCTTCCTTTATCCCCGCTTCAACTATCTTTCTCTTTTCACCATGGGGTACGCAGAGTGTTGGAGTGGCGAGTCATCGGGAGTTTGCCGATGATATCACCGTGACAAGACCTTGTTGGGGGTTTTAGCAATCATCAAGGTCATATTTTTCGAACCTTCCCCTCAACAGATTTTCCTTTCTTCTCTCTTTTCTCTCTTCCTCACTGCCTTTTCCTTCACATCTCAAGGCCCCTCCTTTTCGCCTTCGGATCCTTTCAACGCCTTTTAGGTATTCCTCTTCCCACTTTTTGGCATCATCATAGGAGAGAGGAACCCCTGGAAATAAGCTAGCAATCATGAAGTCTAAGCGGCTGATAGCTGAGTTATGCTTCAATCTGCTGCGGAGTATCTTTGCGCACGGAATTCGGAGCGGGTGGCATTGATTCACTGCTACTTCTTCTTCATTTCAGCCATGAGAAGGCTAAACTTCCGATCCATGTTCTTCTCTACGCGCAGGAGCTCTTTCTTATTATATTCACGCAGCAGCTGCATCTCTGTGGTGTGAGAATCATGCAATCGTTCGATGTTCTCTTGCATTCTTGTCTTTGCATCAACATTCTCAACCCGCCAGACTAGCAATTTATTGAACAATGTCCTAAAATATCGAGCTTGTTCTACGCGTATGGTCGGCTGTTGTTGCCACCATTCCCGGATCCTGACAATTATGCCTCGCAGATCGGCATAGGTTTGCGTCTCTCGTTATCCACCTCATGTCCATTGAGGCCTGGTGCCTCTCCATCTTTTTCTATCTCTCGCAAATATGGCCTTGAAAACTTCCCCAACCTCAACTCGTCACTTGTCTCACCAAGGCGCCAAGCAAAGTCAAAGTCAAAGTCTCATTGGGACGATGGTGTCTCGTGGAATAACAGATCGTTTATGGAAGTGTTCTTGATCTCTAGCCGATTCTTCAGGAGGTCGCACTTCCAGAGAGAAGGGAAATGATTCTACAAAAGGATCATCACGGGCAACGGGAATCTGCTCAATGACAACTTGTGCTCGTGAAGTTCCCAGTGGAGTCGATCTTGCTGCGGCTTGGGAGCCTGCGCGATTGACTCTGTTTGTTGTGTGTCATTGTGAAGTTGACCCGAGCTTTGTTGAGCCTCACTGTCTTAACGGCTTCGTTCGGTCTCACCTTGGTTTTTTCCACATGAGTTGATCGTCCTCGGCCATATCAGAAGCGTCATCGGATGATGATGAGATTTCCATGGGTGGCTCATCATCAAAATTAAATGGTTGGCGAGTAGTCTTAAGGTCAGACTTACTCGTGCTTGGAAGAACATCCTCACCTGAGTCTTTTGGATCGGCAACAGGGATGAGTCGCCGTCTTCACCTTCGTGATCCCGCAGAAAGGTTACATCGGGGTTATCTTGGGAATCGTGAAGAGCACTTATCTCCTTTTCGGATGGATCAATGATAGTAGGAGGGATGTTCTGGCGTCGTCCGTCTCTTTACCCCAAGAAGTCTTAACCTCCCGTTGGCCTTCATTACCTCCTCGCAGCTCAACGCAACGAGGCTCGACGATCCCCCTTCGACGATGTCACTGCC
Source organism: Rehmannia glutinosa (assembly GCA_016081115.2). Taxonomy (NCBI): domain Eukaryota; kingdom Viridiplantae; phylum Streptophyta; class Magnoliopsida; order Lamiales; family Orobanchaceae; genus Rehmannia; species Rehmannia glutinosa. The sequence continues at coordinate 33,461,568 of CM071924.1, read as the reverse complement.
TTGGGGTCTTCTGAGGTGGCATCCACCGGGTCTCAACTCCATGGATTGCACTTTCAAAGCCCCGCAGTGTTAACTCCTGTGGCGCTTCCTTCATGTGCCTCGACCGCATCGCGTCATTGGCGCGAGAGCGCTTGGCACTTTCACCGAGATCTTAATCGTCTGAGCCTCGCAAGACAACTTGCTGTGTATTTTGTTGTTCCTTCTCCACTTCGCCTCCGAGATTCGTTGTGAAGTCACCGCAACATCCTATGACCTTGCCGCAAAGAGAGGAGTTTCCCTTTAGTCGGCACACCACCGAGTGACTTGGAATGGGGTCACTCGTCTCCGACTTCCGGTTGTTCTCTTTGAGTATTCACTGTTGGGGCGGTGGTAAGACACCTTCATTAGGGGTTGGCTCGACCGGGGTCCCCACAAACCCGCCATCGCCAGCCTCCTTATCACCTTCTTCTCGAGTGAGTCGGGAAGTGGTGGCAGGCGACAACATGGCAATATGCTGCACCACTACCATCGGATCAATCTCCAATCGCGTGATGTGGAAGATTCCCCGACCTTCCAACAATCGTTGCTCATGTAGGGCCCTGGATTCCGCATGGCTTGCCGCATCTCCAATTCTTCAGAGCGGCGAAGAGGTCCGCATCCTCATCACTCCCAGAGAGAATGTCGAGATGAGGATGTGTATGATCATGGTTCGGTCCAGCAGGAACAAATCGGCCTTTTCACGAGCCTCGCCTTCCTCCGCGCCTCTCATTCTCCTTGTCCTTGAAGATCTGCAAGATATCTATGCAATTTTCTTTATCCAAATTTGGACCACATTGGTCAATCCAAGAAAGTTCAATAGTTCGTCTTCTTCTTCAATGAATTCCGGTCTTTGGAACTGTTCCCTGGATCGACTCGCCTTCCATTTCTCCATTCTCGCAGACGATTTTGGATGTCTGGATATGGTGGGGATAGGATCATCACATCATCATCCTTGTCATCTTCTCCTGCGTCCCTCGTGCTCGGGGATTGAGGGTAGTAAATTTTGGTGCTCCACACCTCGCAGCGTCTCATTGCGAGGGGATACAACCCCGTCAACAACAGGAGAGTTTGCTTTCTCACCGTCTTTTCTTTTGTCTCAAATTGCTCTGATACACCGTGTCTTCAATGTGCCTCTGGCTGATCGGCTTCAACAGACTTAGTGTTTCATCAATGATTTCGAGACTCTATTTCTTCAAATAGCCTCCTAGATTTGTTTCAGCTGATTGGCGGACTCAACCGGTTTCTCAAGCTCGGAACGCTTGAAAAGTCTTCTTTTACTCCTTACCGGAGGGATTTCTGGTTCGGATATAGTTTCTTCGAGTCCCAAGGCGGGGGGCCGGCTTTGTCATCTTCTTCGAGGAGTTGGCCGTCCTCGGCTTATCGGTTCTCCTTTTCTTGACAACCGGAGAAGGTATTTGAGGTTCCTTCTCCACTTAAGGTTGCGGCGGAGACACAACAAGGGGGCAGTGACTCGGCCGCAGGGCAGGGGCATCTTTCGTTTTCTTCTTCTTTCTTTGCAGGGGCAGATCTTCTTAGTAGTCGCAGGGGCAACCTTCTTTTGGGGGAGGAGAGACAAAATTGCTTTTTCAAGACCAAATTGATTCCCCTCACTCAGACGCCTCTCTTTGCATATGCTCTTTTTCTCGTGCGTTCGAAAGGTTAGATCGGAACATCTTCTTGTTTACATGGAACGCCTTTCCATGTCGAAGAGGAACTCCTTTTACTTCCATCATCCGCCAATTACCAGGCCGCACCCCGTGGAACCTCCAAACGCACCATCCTCCTTGAAGGATTTATTCCCAATATTCTCGCGCAGAGTCCACGTATACAAACTCAGCCCAATTCACCTTCTTTTTCTTCAATGATCGCAACCATTACGATCGACTTTAGCTTTTAGACATACCGGTCAAAGCTTCCAAATTTGATGTCTATGCATTTGGCAACAATGTCCAAAGAATTTGTGGTAGTCTTCTTTCAACAGCTTCTTGTTAGTGACCACCTTCGCAAAGACAATCGGACATGACTACTTCCTTCCAAGCAAAGGCACCAGGTTAACATCGGCTTCATAAATCCCAGATTCCTTTCGCCAAGAACAAATGTTGTGTTCGCGGATCCTTGGCGAATGGTGAAAGCTTTTCCGTGAAGAGAGGACTTGATGCCCTCATCGTGAACTTCGGCTTTCACGTAGAATCGTGCGACCTCTTCCACGTAGGTCATCGGAAACTCCATCGCCAAGAACGGTTTCATTTTTTCCAACTTCTCGTTATCTTTCTTCACAAGGGGTGTCATCACACCCCTGTTTGATCATGTCGTCGAAGTCCACAGTAGACCCAGTGTGGATTTGCTTTCCCAACTTGACGAAGTCATGAGTAGATGCCATTTCTCAATGTTTTACCGAATGAAACTTTGAGAATAAACTTGAGGATTTGTTAGGGTTTTTAGAGAAAATTTCTTCTTCGCCTTTGAGAGAGATGAACAATTTTGGTAAAGTGAGAGAAAATCGGACGAAATGGTATAAGTATGGGTTATGAAAGGACGTGCGGGTGGTTTTCGAAATTTGATCAAGATCAACGGTTCAGATTTTGCACGCCAATTTACACTTAATTTCTCGTATTTAATGCGGCAACATTTATATCCAATCATAAGCTTTGTGTGCGCTTTTGATCGACACGTCATAATTATGCCGACGCATTCTTAAAAACATTCCCGCTTAGTAAAAACGATCGTTTTTGTCACTTTGCTCATAAATGACTCAAACTTATTCCTTAGCCGATTTAACTCTTCTCTTTTGCACATAAATACTCACCGTCAACCTAACTCGATGCAACCGATTCTCCGACTGGTGATTCACTTAGCCGATTTAAGAGTTCACTCTTTTTCATCTTTTCATGTTTCATCTCTTTTCTTTGAGTCTTCCGAGTGTCAACTCACCAATTAACCCCAATTCATGTTTGAGTTCTTCAAATCTTGATTCACATAATGGTTTTGTGAATATGTCACCTAATTGCTTATCGGTTGAGATATATTCCAAGGTGATGTCCTTCTTTTTAACATGATCTCTTATGAAGTGATATCTCGACATCAATGTGCTTTGTTCTTGAATGCAACACGATTTTGAGTGATTGCAATTGCACTTGTGTTATCACACATAATTGGAATTTCCTTTTCTTCAACCTCATAGTCTCTCACCGTTGTCTCATCCATAAGACTTGGGCACAACAAATGCCTTGCCAGCCTATGTATTATGCTTCACCGTGGAGGTAGCTATTGAATTTTGCTTCTTGCTAAACCAGAAATTAGCCTATTTCCAAGCATTTGACATGTGTCTGAGGTACTCTACCTGTTAACTCTACATCCAAAGATAGTCGAGTCCGAGTAACCAATTAGCTTGAATCCACATTCCTTTGGATACCATAAGCCAACTTCTTGGCTTCCTTTCAAATATCTCAAGATTCTCTTGGCTGCATGCCATGTGGCTTTCTTTTGGTGCAGATTGAAATCTTGCACATACACCTACAAAGAAAGGTGATGTCCGGTCCGCTTCTTTGTGAGATAGAGCAATGATCCAATAAGTGCTCAGATCCGGTTTGATCTACATGCTTGCCATCCGCATCCATATCCATTTTGATCGATGTATTCATTGGTATTTTCACGTAAGACTTCTCTTCCATACCAAATTTCTTCATTAAATCCCCTGGTGTATTTTGTCCGACTTATGAAGGTTCCATCCTTCACTGTTTCACTTGGAATCCAAGGAAGAATGTCGCTCTCCCATCATGCTCATTTCAAATTTGCTTTGCATAAGATTTGAGAATTTATCACACATGACTCTTTGTTTGTGGATCCAAAGATGATGTCATCCACATATATTTGAACAAGCAAGATACTCTTCCCATCTTGAATTCTCAAGAGTGTTCTATCCACTTTGCCTTTTGTGAATCCGTTCTCAGTAAGGAATTGTGATAATGTATCATACCATGCTCTGGGTGCCTGTTTCAATCCATATAAAGCTTTCTTGAGTTTGTATACCTTATCTCCAAGAGTCTTCTTCTCAAATCCTGGAGGTTGTTCAACATATACTTCTTCTTCCAATAACCCATTAAGGAATGCACTCTTTACATCCATTTGATATACAATAAAGTTCTTGTGAGCTGCATAGGCAAGAAACATCCTTATAGCTTCCAATCTTGCCATAGGAGCAAAAGTTTCATCAAAATCTATTCATTCTTCTTGGCAATACCCTTTGGCTACCAATCTTGTTTTGTTTCTCACCACAGAACCTTCCTCATTCATCTTGTTTCTGAACACCCATTTAGTGCCAATAACATTTTGATGGGTAGGTCTTTGAACCAATTCCCACACTTTATTCCTTTCAAACTGATTCAGCTCTTCTTGCATGGCTTGAATCCAATGTGTGTCATCCAAGGCTTGTGACACATCTTTTGGCTCTATTTGTGAGATAAAGCAAGTGAACATAACTTCTTGTTGAGTTCTGGATCTGGGTTTTACACCTTCTCTTACATCTCCAATGATTAGTTCTGGTGGATGGTCTCTCAGCCATCTTACATCAGGTTGGAGTAAGTTAGCTGGATTCAGTCGTCTTGCGGTTGTGTTATTTTGATCAACTCTCTCATCATCACTTAGTCAGATTTTCCGGCTATCTTTGAGACTCACTATCTCATCTTCATCCTGACTTATAATTCCAAATTTCACTTCAACATAGGGACACTTCGCATGGTTGGTTGATTCAAATTATCACCGACTCTTCAATGTCTTCTCCATTTACATTGGGTTCATCAAACACCACATGGATGGATTCTTCAGAACCATTGTTCTCTTGTTGAGCACTCAGAGGCTTTGCTTTCACCGAGTATCCTAAGAAGATACCTTCATCGACTTTTAGCATCAAAAGCCTTTAAATTATCTTTGCCATTGTTATGGATGAAGCATTTGCATCCAAATATTCTAAAATATGCAACATTTGGCTTTCTCCCCGTCCAAATCTCATAGGAGTCTTTGTCACCGTCTGCTTATCATGCATCTATTTTGAGTATAGCATCTTTGTGTTTATTGCTTGACCCAAAATCTTTTAGCAAATTACTTGACTAACATGGTCCTTGCCGCTTCTTTGAGAGTTCTATTCCTTCTTTCGCAACTCCATTCTCACACGGAGTCCTTGCTGCAGATAATTCATGACCAATACCATTTTCAATACAAGATCGAGTTATTATACCATTGACAAACTCGGTTCCTCACGATCTTATTTTAATAATGGTTTGACTCTTCTCATTTTGGATTCTCTTCATCGATTTGTGGTAGTTTCTGCAGAGTTTTTTCTTCTTACACATGAATATTGTCCATGTATATCTTGAGTAGTCATCTACTACCACCAAGGTGTATTTCTTCCCACTTATGTCGGGTGGTTCAACTGGACCAAATAGGTCCATATGTAGCAGGTGCAATATTCTTGTTGAAGATGGACATGTGTTTTCTTTGAATGATGATTTGATCTGTTTTACCATCCGCATGCATCACATATACTCTCCTTCTTGTATCTCGAGTCCGGAAGTCATTCCACAAGATTACTTCTTGCAAGTTTGTTAATAGTTTTGAAGTTCGTGACTTAGCTTCTTGTGCCACAACCAACTTAATTCACCAGGTCTTTTCTAGCAGACACAAGTGCTTGGTGTTGCAGTTGACCAATCTACCACATACATGTTCTTTTGTCCGCATCCTTGCAACACTATTTCATTAGTTTCGTGTCCTTGATTTGGCATACACCCATATTGAATCCAACATTGTAGCCTTTGTCACGAGTTGACTTATGCTTAGCAAGTTGAAATTGAGGCCTTCAACATATGCAACATCCGTAATTTCTAATTCATTTTTCTTGATGGATCCAATGCCTCTTATTTCTCCCCGAGCTTAATTTCCTCCAAATATGACTTTTGCACCTCTAACCTCCTTGAATTTTGATAGATTTTTCTTGTTTCTGTCATGTGTCCGGAGCGACCACTATCTATGTACCAGGTTCCTTGGCACTCACCGCTCCTTGAACCTCGCAATCAAGGAAATTAAGTTTTAGGTACCCATACTTGCCTGGGTCCCCGAGGGGTTAGTATTGTAAGATGATCCAACCAACCTATAGCCACATGATTTGACTCTGAAGAGGTTGCCATCTATCGCCCATAATCATAATTAATTCTCGCAAATTGCTTGGGGTTCTGGTTCATACAACTCGTTTTTTTGTCTGTATGCTGTGCATGTGTTTTAGCAATTGCCTTCTTTGGGTAGTTGTGATATTTCCGAGTGTAGTGCCTAGGTGCATATGTGTGCTTTGATGATAGCTCTTATGCCTTTGGAATGGCCTTTGCTTTGAGTTCTGGCCTTTGCCACTTAGGCTTATATTCCATAGGTCTTTCTTGATAGTTCACATTATTCCAATCACTTGGCTTGGGTACTTTCTACCATTCCCATCATATGTGTTTCTCTTATAGACCTTCCTCGGGGCTTTTGGTAGCTCTAATTCTTCTTTACGAGTATCTTCTCGTTTGGAGTTTGCCGAGCAACTCGGCCGGATTTCTTCTCACCGTCCTCTCAAAGACACTCAATTGATTTTTGTTTTTCCTTTATAACCAAGGCCAGCTTTGCTTGTGATTGTGCTTTGGAATAAATGTGTGTGCACCATTTGGAGTTTTGGATTTTAGAGATGCTTCATTACTTGAAGATCCCTTCTCCAAAATCACTTCCGAGATCGACATAGTATAGAGGAATTAAATCCTAAGCCCTGTCTTATCTCCACATTCTCTTTGACTCATAATAAGATCATCCAAGGATTTAGATGCCTTAGTGAATGAGGCAATCACATTTTGAGGTCATTCTCCCTCTTTTCTATAGCGCTTATCTCTGCTTATTAACTTAAAGATTTTCAAATTTTTGACTTTTATTGTCATCACTATTTGACTTAGAGTACTCGGCTCCTTAGTCACCGTGAGTTTCGCTCTTGAGTAGGCTCAAGTTTTCCTCATTTAGTAGTGTGTGTGAGGATTTAATGTATTCAAAATCTTTCATCATTTTGCCTAATGAGCCATAAAGATCCGTGGGTGATGAAGTGTGTGTGTCAAAATCACTATCACTAGTATCCGAGTGTGATGAGTTAGAGTGTACCTCATCTTCTTGGTCGTTGGTTTTGTTCTTTAGCCATTAGACGGATCAAGGCTTCTTCTCCGAGTCACTTGAGTAGTCGCCTTCACTACTCCCCGAGTCCGGTGTCTCTTGACTTGATTGTCTCGATGGTTTCGCAGACCAACATTGCCTTTCTCTTTTCCCCCGTCTTTCTTTCTCAAGACTTTTCTTTCCTCTTCATTCCCGTATTTGTTGACTACAGGATATGGGCATTCAATGGCATAGTGACCTGGTTGCTGCAGCTTCTAGCATAGATTTTCAACTTTTTGATCGATTCTTTCCATCCTTGATTGTCGCTTTTTGATATTCAACTTTTTGATGCTCGCTCTCTTGGGTGGTCTTTCTTCCATTGACTTGGAGGAGCCGAGTGTCTTCTCGGAGGATTCACCTTTGCTTCTTTTGTAATTCTTATTGAAGAACTTGTTAAACCTTTTAACCATCGGTCGATCTCCTCTTGGTCAATGACTTTTTGACCTCGCTCTTTTTTGCCATCCTTAACAATTAGAGCAAATGTTTTGGGCATAATCAAGTTTCCTCTTGGTCTTTTCTTCTCACCAAATTCGTAGGCTTTGAGATCCGAGAATAGCTCATGGTTAGATGTCTTTGATAGGTCCATGGAATGTCTCATGGCCATGACTTTCATATCCCACTCGGTTGGGAGACTTCTTAGAATCTTCATACACATTTCCTTTTGTGTATATTTTTTTCCAAGTGCGTATAGCTCATTGGTAATTTCGTGAACCGAGCATCCAGTTGATCCAAGGTTTCTCCCGCAAACATCTTAAAGTTTTCAAATTTTTGTACAACAAACGAGATAGTTTATTTTCCTTGATTTGCTCGAGCCTTCACAAATCAAGGTTAGCTTGTCCCAGATTTCTTTTGCCGTTTTGCATGATTTGACTTTGTCTAAAGTTTTGTAAAGAATGTCCTTGGCCACATTGTCCAAGTTATATCTTTTCCTGTCATCATTTGTCCATTCAACTCTTGGTTTTTTTCAACCATCGCCGTCCGGGAGCAACATCCTATTCTCCTTCAAATGCGCTCTCCTTGCGCTTGTGTTCACTTTTAAGATTTGGAGTGGCCCATCTTCTATTACTATCCACATTTCATCGTGTAATGCTGATAGATGAGCCTGCATACGAATTTTCCAATCATCAAATTCTTCAATTGTGAACATAGGGATGCGTGTCAAATTTGCTTCCATGATAATAACTTTGCTGAATAAAAGAGTTTTGAAAGATCAAGTGCTAAAACAACCTTTGAAAAATCTGAGATCTAGTTCATGACCAAAGTGCGGAAGGCTCAATGAACCAACCGCTCTGATACCACTTGTAGGTCCCAAGGGGTGTGAGTGTAAGGTTTAGAAGGGAGGGTTGAATAAACCTTACCAACTTTTCGATTTAGTCCTTTTAAAACGTTCAGAGTTAATACTTCATAGCTGAGTCCTTGATGGACAACTAAGTAAGTTAATCAAATAAAGTTAGTCACTCAACGACTCACTAAGCCGTTGATAGAATAACTCACTATTTTGACTAAAGACTTAACTCGATTGTGATATATTTTCAGCGAAGACTTAACACCCTTGAATTTAGTTAAGTTTGTTTTAATACTTGGTTTTAGCACTTTGTTGATTATCAATTGGATAGCAAATTTATCAATGAGATATTAAAGTAATATGCGAAATTAAAGTCTTTGAAATGTAAATGACACAATAAGTTTTTATAGAGGTTCAAGATAAGGTAATTCTTCTACTCCTCTCTTCTCCAACTCCCGGAGGAATCCACTAAGTATTGATCAATATACAAAGTGGTTAATATCCAGATACAAGTCTTGATCACACAAAGTGACTTGATCCTTTGGGACTCGATCCGAGATGCCTTGGTCACACAAACTTGTCTTCTCGCACGACTCGGCCTTCTTCATAGGGCAACTGCCTTGCTACTACAGCCCACTTGCTCAAGCTTCTTGGATTTAATCCTGAAGCCCTCCAAGAACTTGAGACTGGTTCGACCTTGATCCTTCCTACAATCCTCCGTGGAATGTAGACCCCTTGATTCTTCAAATGTTTCCTCTTCAACTGATTGAAGTCGTCTTTCCTTCACAGGTGAGTGTTGGATTGATTTCCTTCGTAGTGTAGGCTTGAGGATTGAACTTAAATGACTTGAGTAGGTTATAGTTTGAATAATAGCTTGAAAGTTCCAGGTTACAAGGGTTCCCTTTCTCAAATAGATTCCTCAGCCTTTTATAGTGTTCTTTTGAAAATTTGCCCGTTGAAGAGATAGGCTTATTTTCAAAAGACACTTGTGGCCGTTGGCTTGTCTTGTTGCAGTCCTTGGAATTGACATTTCCTCGTATGAATGATTCTTTAGCTTTTCGTAGTTCTCGACACAGTGCAAAGTGCTTCCCATTGGTTTATTCCTTTTGCACGCTTCTCGGGGTGAGCACTTTAAGAAAGGCAGACATGGAGGTATTACTTGTTTAAGTAATTTTCTTGACTTCTGTGCAACGGATCTCTTTCAGTTATCTCGACTTGACTGCATTTCCTTGACTTCCCCAGGTGACTTTGAGTCAGCTTCCAATCATTGGATGACTCTTCTCGTCACTTCAACTTGAGACTTGGTCATGTTTGAGTTGACTTGACCGATACTTAACTCACCAGTATCTCACCGCACCTTCATCGAGTTCCTATCTTCTCTTCTTTGCCACACTCACCGCCTCGCAATGAGTCTTCCTTCTAGACTTCAGTTGTCTTCTTGCATGTTCAGGCATAGCTGACTTGACTCAACTCGACCAGCCCTATCTATTACAATGCAATTTACAACAAAAATTGGGTGCCAACTTTCTATTCTAAGTTTTACATGGCATTCATCAAAATCTAAAAATAATTTCCCAACATTGACAAAGAGGAAATCGCCTTGATGGTCAAGAGGTTTAAAAAGTTCTTTAATAAAAACTATAAGAGGAACAAAGAAGAATCTTCTAGAAGGCACTCAGCTCCCTCTAAAGGAAAAGAGGATATAACCAGCAAAAGAGCTGAGAAGAAAGTGGAAGACTTGTACTAGAATTGCAGACAACCAGATCATTTTGCAGCTGACTGCCCATATCCACCAGTCAACAAGTACAAGAATGATGAGGAAAAAAACGCCTTCAGGAAAAGAAGAAAAGAAAGAAAGATAGCAATGATGGATGCAGAGTCTGAGACAACCAAGTGCAAAGAGATAGTTGAGTTAGACAGCAGTGAAGCTGAATACACTTCTGATACTAAAAAAGAGGCATTGATTTGTCTCATGGCTAAAGAACAAGAAGATGAGGTAATATCCAACACATTTGAATATCTGATGCTAGTGATCATGACACACATTGTAGCGCCCTTTCTAGCTTATTTGAATTTTAATGCGAAAAATAATAAATAAATAGAAATAATTTGAAGAATGTCTAAAAATATGAAATAGTAAAAACTTTTACTTCGTTTGAAACTTTGCAGCGGAATTAAATACTAATAATTACTAGTCCCAAAACATTCGTACTGAAAACACAATGAAATTCAACGTTTAATGAACTAAAATGTCAAACTTTAAAAATAAAAGAATTCTATTGACATGGGTTCCCTGAGTCACTGCGCCCAACCATCTCCTTCTTTTTCTGCATTCTCATCTGAAAAATATTCAACATTAGTGGAATGAGCTAAAGGAGCTCAACAAGTAATCTCATGCATGAATGCATGCCTAATGCAATATCTTAACTTTTAACTTAAAAAGACTTTACATTTTCCTTGCTTAAAAACCTTCCTTCCATTTTCTTTCGCATAAAACTTTGCCTTTCGTTGCATGAAACATTCTTGGAACGCGAGCTCACTTGGTAACACATTGTTCTAATCAGGGTCGCAGTGGGCCTTGTTATTTGGAACCCGTGAATATTTTGTCCGAAGGCCGATTTCCATTCGTTTTGCCCGAAGGCCTTTTCCTTGAACATTAACATTAGCCGCAAATGGCACATGGTCGGAACGCCGGTCCACTGCACCCATTTCTCACTCACTCCAGCATCATAGAACAATGTGCACCCATTTTTTTTAAAAAAAAATATTATACTTTTTGACTTGACTTTACTTAATGTTTGGATGCTCGTGAAATGCTATGAACATACATCAACAATGATGCATGAACCTAAGTGATGCAACATATCATTAAATATGAGAATAAACATAAACACATATCATAACAATTAAATCACAATAGTTGAGACAAATCCGAGAACAAACCATGCATTCAACTGATTAGGGAAAACTCTTTGTTCAATCAATTAGGAATAACCCTACATTCAATTAATTAGGGATAAACCTTATGTCCCAACTAATTATTGAATATCCTACTTTCAATTAATTAGGGATAAACTCTATGTTCAACTAATTAGGGAAAACCTTATATTCAATTTGGTAAGGGAAAAGTACATTTAAGGGGAAACCCTACATTTGATTAGTTAAGGAAAAACCCTATGTTAAATTAATTATAGAAATACCTTATATTCATCTTCGTTAATATAATTATTCCATTGCGTATGTTAATGACTTTTAGCTATGAAACATTAAGAACCCAAACAATTTATTAAAGGCAAAACATACAGAATACGAAACTAAGATCGAACCACGGTTAGAAGATACAATATATCTATTGGATCTACCATCGACAATAGTCCCTCATCATCATGTATAGTTTAACTATTGAAACTAAATTTCACATTCCCTATTCAGAAGAGCACGACAATGAATGAATCATGGAAACATCTAACTAAGTAATTATTCATGAACTCTAATTAAGCTTTCAATTCTTTAAAAAAACATCATTACACATGCAGATTATACATGCAGGAGTGTTATTTGAATTGGGTTTCAATTTCCATGCAGACGCTTCCCACTTCGAGGCTAATACCAACACACTATAGGTAACGAATTAATTATTAATTAAAAACATGTGAATTTCTAGAAACACATAAGTTCATATAAATATATATGTATTAGGCAACACTTTCAGTTAGACGTGATAATAATGGATCATAAATTCTATATGAAAACTACGGAGATTACTTGCCTAATTAACTTATGGGGTAATAAAAATCTTTTGTAGGTCTCTTTCGAATTAATCGCGTTTCTTCTCGTTCTCTTTTCTTCTCTTTTTCTTTTCTTTTCTGGACGTTTCTTTTGTCTCTCTTTGCGCCTCTTCTATCGTGTGTTTTTGTGTTCTCCGTGTGTGTTTTGCGTGTCTTTTATATGTGTTTTAACCTATTCCTAATTGGGCTAGGTTTACAGTACATGGACTTATTACTAACTTACTAGCAATGTGGGCTTGATTTATTACTCTAAACTAATTAAAAGTCCAATTATTCATTATAAGACCCAAATTAAATAATTAACCAATCCTATTAAAAAGACTCTTTTATTATCTGTAATTAAATAAATTAACTATCTAGTAAAATCATTGATAAATTCATAATTAACCATTATTATTCCATAAAAATAAATAAATAACATCATTAATAAAATTCTTATTAAGGCATAAAAATCTGGGTCGTTACATTCTCCCCACCTTTTAAAAAGTTTCGTCCTCGTAACTTGTTAAATATAAGAAATATAATATGCTAAAGCGTGAAAACAACTCTCATATTCGATGGAGCATAAGCATTAAAGGCACAATTAAACACACAATTAAATAATAACAAAACACATAATCAATACTATCTCAAACATATTTACATTTGCAGTCTAATGCCAGAGCATAAACACAAAATGATACGAGCATAATCATATTGAAGGGAAAGTTTACCATATTGTTCGCCAAAAATATTTGGTTCATACAACTGCAAGTGTACAGTGTAGTTTATAGGATAATAGCAAGCAAGGTCGTATTCCTCAAGGATTGAATCTCGAAACACTTAGGCTATAATAACATCGTATTCCAATTTTATTGAAGCGACCAAATATCAAGTATTTTAATAACTAAAAATAAAAAATTAAGAAAATAAATAAAATAAATTTATGAACCCCACAAGTCTTTTCAACATCTTTAGGAGCAACCTTAGGCACACATAATCTCAACATGCTTCTTTCCTTCATATCTTTGCTCGTACCTTAGCTCTTGACCTATACTTTGGAACGTGATATCGTTTTTTATCCAATTTTAGCTCAATTTCCTGTAAAATTTACAAGAGTACGCAGTATCATGCCCAACAAAGGAAACCAACCAAAACACACTGAATATACGTGCAAATACATCAAATATATATCAATTTAAGCCCTCAAATGCACGTATATTTTACACTCATCAAAATCCCCCAAACTTAAAGTATTGCTTGTCCTCGAGCAAATTTTTAAAAACAATATAAGTGGTAAAAATGAAAGAACACCCAAGAACTCTATAAACATTAAATGGCAATTGACTTCATACTTAGAGAAACCATGTAATTCATCATCAAGAAGTCATTATTCATATACTCGGCATAATTAATACTCTCTCGGGTACTTGACATCGCGACTCACAAGTAAATAGTGTATCACTCTACTCTCAAAGTGTATGGTAAGTGTTTACGCTCAAATTCAATTCAATGAAAGTAGAACTATCATAGGCTTGCAAATCGTCTAACATCTTTACCACTTTTGTGTGCACAATCTAAGAATCAAAAAAGATTTTTGATTTGGTTGTAATGTAGGCTCTTTGATAAGGGTAGGGAAATTTGGATTAAGTGACTTGACTTGAGCAAATAGAATTTGAGCGTACAGACTTGCAATTCACCAACCCAATTTCAATATGATATCAGTTTTTCTTTTTCAACTCAATTCTACCCTTATTTCTCCTTTTTCAATTTTAGGCTTTTTTGCGTTCTTTTGTTTTTTTTTTTTTTTACTTTAGCCTCAAACTCTCATTTTTTCACAAATTTCAGAATTTTCTTTTGCTTTGCTCGATTTTCTCTACATAATAATTTTTTCAGAGATTTTCTTTCTTTTTCGAGCTTCATGTACATGTACCCAGATACTGCTCATCCCTCATTCTTTTGCCAACTTCCCCTCTTTTTTCATAAATTTTCACCACATCTCCCCCAAACTTATTCTTTTTCTATAAGCTCAAGAAATTTTTAGGGATAAAAACATGTAAATTTTAAAGATCAATGTGGCTCACAATAATAGTTTTGGCTCAAAATTGGCTAACTAGGGAATCATGAGTTCATAGGTAGGTTTTTTAGGCTAAGTAGGCTAAACAAAGATGGCCTTAGATCATTTTCAAAAATTACGCACACACATGGCTTCAATGAAGATACCAGAGCAAGTTCTAGAGCTCTATCAATCATGAATGACACACTCAAGAAAAAATAAGTCTGCATAATATAAATCAGTTTAAGGCACAAAAGCTCACATGCATATTTTTCGCAACATATGCTCAAATACCCAATTTTCTTAACACATGCCAATTAAATAAATAACTTTCCTCCTAAAAATTTATTACATTATTCCCACAAGTATGTTATCCCATGCCATAAAATATTCATAGTAAAATCATAGGGAGCTGGGCATATGAACTGAATTTAAAATCACACACAAAAGCAATTAAACGTGTTAAAGCGGTAAACGTGCGAAAACATTAAAAAAATTAAACAAAAAAAATCGATTTTTTTTTAAAATTATAATGAAATTACTTCTACATGTAGTCCTACATGCAATGCAAAATGCAACAGTACTAGATTATGCATTCTTGACAACCCCCCCAAACTTAAAATATGCTTCGTCTCGAACATATGAGGAAATTATCAAAAGGAAAGAGGAATGCGTAAAGAGTACTTACCTGGGTCGTTCCGGTGAATCCGGGAACTCATCTGTCAAATTTGAAACTTAGAGGAGCAGATTGCACGGTCAGGTCTTGTGCGTCCACAAGCCCGTGTGCGTCTGTTTTTTTTTCATTTTTTTTTTCGTTTTTTTTTTTCATTTTTTTTTCGTTATTTTTTTTTGAACTCCGGAGTTTGTCGCGACGTCTCTTGGGTTTCCTTCCATAAAGCGCTAAGTTTTTCGTCTTCAGCCAGACTCAAATTTCTAACATCACTTTCGTTGAACCGTGTCAGCTGAAATCCTTGAGCCCTCATATTTTGTACCATCCATCAAACAAATGGCGTTGCTCTGTTTTCTTGGATTAACTATCTCCTGCGAATTTGCCTTTTGATGTTGGCCTTCCACTGCAGTTACGATTTGGGCTTCTTATATCTCCAAAGATTGCAGTCTCGCATTCAACAATAACGATGTTAGAAACGAAAAAGAGAAAAAACAAAAAAAGAGAAAAAAGAGAAAAAAAATATTTAGAAAAAATATGCTTCAGTTAAGATTGAACTACTTATTACTATATCTAAGTAGAATCAAATCAATCCCCGGCAACGACGCCAAAAACTTGTTCGCCAAAAATATTTGGTTCATACAATTGCAAGTGTATAGTGTAGTTTATAGAATAATGGCAAGCAAGGTCGTATTCCTCAGGGATTGAATCTCGAAACACTTAGGCTATAATAACATCGTATTCCAATTTTATTGAAGCGACCGAATATCAAGTATTTTAATAACTAAAAATCGAAAATTAGGAAAATAAATAAAATAAATTTATGAACCGCAGAAGTCTTTTCAACATCTTTAGGAGCAACCTTAGGCACATAATCTCAACATGCTTCTTTCCTTCATATCTTTTCTCGTACCTTAGCTCTTGACCTATACTTTGGAACGTGATATCGTTTTTTTATCCAATTTTAGCTCCATTTCCTGTAAAATTTACAAGAGTACGTAGTATCACGCCCAACAAAGGAAACCAACCAAAACACACTGAATATGCATGCAAATGCATCAAATATATATCATTTTAAGCCCTCAAATGCACATATATTTTACACTCGTCACATATTGCAGAGGGAGATGCTCGAAGCACGACTCAGAACCCAAGATTAGTTAACTTTAAACTTGTCATAATTTAAATTATTTTAAAGTCTACAGAATCGATTTTAGAAACCTGGGCTCTGATACCACTAAATGTAGCACCCTTTCTAGCTTATTTGAATTCTAATGCGAAAAATAATAAATAAATAGAAACAGTTTGAAGAATATCTAAAAATATGAAATAGTAAAAAATTTTACTTCGTTTGAAACTTTGCAGCGAAATAAAATACTAATAATTACTAGTCCCAAAACATTCGTACTGAAAACACAATGAAATTCAACGTTTAATGAACTAAAAAGTCAAACTTTGAAAATAAAAGAATTCTATTGACATGGGTTCCCTGAGCCACTGCGCCCAACCATCTCCTTCCTTTTCTGCATTCTCATCTAAAAAATATTCAACATTCGTGTAATGAGCTAAAGGAGCTCAACAAGTAATCTCATGCATGAATACATGTCTAATGCAATATCTTAACTTTTAACTTAAAAAGACTTTACATTTTCCTTGCTTAAAAACCTTCCTTCCATTGCGTAAAACTTTCTTTCGCATAAGACGTTGCCTTTCATTGCATGAAACATTCTTAGAGTGCGAGCTCACTTGGTAACACATTGTTCTAATCAGGGTTGTAGCGGCCCTTGTTATTTGGAATCCATGAATATTTTGCCCGAAGGCCCATTTCTATTTGTTTTGCCCGAAGGCCCTTTTCCTTGAACATTAACATTAGCCGCAAGCGGCACATGGTCGGAACGCCGTTCTCCGCGCCCATTTCCCACTCACTCCAGCATCATAGAAAAATGTGCACCCATTTCTTTTGAAAAACATTATACTTTATGACTTGACTTTACTTAATGTTTGGATGCTCGTGAAATGCTATGAATATATATTAACAATGATGCATGAACCTAAGTGATGCAACATATCATTAAATACGAGAATAAACATAAACACATATCATAATAATTAAATCACATTAGCTGAGACAAATTTGAGTACAAATAATGCATTCAACTTATTAGGGAAAACCCTATGTTCAATCAATTAGGAATAACCCTACAGTCAATTAATTAGGGATAAACCCTATGTCCCAACTAATTATTGAATATCCTACTTTCAATTAATTAGGGATAAACTTTATGTTCAACTAATTAGGGAAAACCTTATATTCAATTAGGTAAGGGAAAAGTACATTTAGTTAATTATGGATAACCCTATGTTCAACTAATCATTGAAAATCCTACATTCAATTAATTAGGGATAAACCCTATGCTCAACTAATCAGGGAAACCTTACGTCTAATTAATTAGTGAACTCTAGAGTCTAGATTCAAATATACTTGGAGAAAAGTCATATGTTCACTTAGTTAGGGGAATACCCTACATTCATTTAATTAAGGGAAAACTCTATATTCAATTAGTCAAGGAAAAACTCTATATTCAATTAGTTAAGGTAAAAAACCTTACATTCAATTAGTTAAGGGAAAACCCTATATTCAATTACTCTAGGGAAAATCCTATATTCAATTAGTTAAGGAAAAACTAAACCCTATATTCCATTGGTTAAGGGAAAACTCTTTATTCAATTAATTAAAGAAAAACCCCGCATTCAATTAGTCAAGGAAAAATCCTACGTTAAATTAATTATAGAAATACTTATATTCATCTTCGTTAATATAATTAGTCCATTGTGTATGTTAATGACTTTTAGCTACGAAACATTAAGAACCCGAATAATTTGTTAAAGGCAAAACATACAGAATATGACACTAAGATCGAACCACGGTTAGAAGACACAATATATCTATTGGATCTACCATCGACAATAGTCCCTCAGCATCATATATAGTTTAACTATTGAAACTAAATTTCACATTCCCTATTCAGAAGAGCACGACAATGAATGAATCATGGAAACATCTAACTAAGTAATTATTCATGAACTCTAATTAAGCTTTCAATTCTTTAAAAAACCATCATTACACATGCAGATTATACATGCAGGATGTTATTTGAATTGGGTTTCAATTTCCATGCAGACGCATCCCACTTCGAGGCTAATACCAATACAATATAGGTAACGAAATAATTATTAATTAAAAACATGTGAATTTCTAGAAATACATAAGTTCATATAAATATATATGTATTAGGCAACAATCTTTTAGGTAGACGTGATAATAATGGATCATTAATTCTATATGAAAACTAAGGAGATTATTTGCCTGATTAACTTATGGGGTAATAAAAATCTTTTGCAGGCTTCTTTCGAATCAATCGAGTTTCTTCTCGTTCTCTTTTCTTCTCTTTTTCTTTTCTTTTCTGGACGTTCCTTTTGTCTCTCTCTGCGCCTCTTCTATCGTGTGTTTTGTGTGTTCTCCGTGTGTGCTTTGTGTGTCTTATATCTGTGTTTTAACCTACTGCTAATTGGGCTAGGTTTACAGTACATGAGCTTATTACTAACTTACTAGCAATGTGGGCCTGATTTAATACTCTAAACTAATTAAAAGTCCAATTATTCATTATAAGGCCCAAATTAAATAATTAACCAATCCTATTAAAAAGACTCTTTTATTATCTGTAATTAAATAAATTAACTATCTAGTAAAATCATTGATAAATTCATAATTAACCATTATTATTCCATAAAATAAATAAATAACATGATTAATAAAATTCTTATTAAGGCATAAAAATTCGAGTCGTTACACACACACACATCATCGTCCATTGATCTTTATGATTCATTAGGCAAAACGATGAAAGATTTTGAGCACATTAAATCTTCCCACACACTCTTAAATGAGGAAAACATTCAACTCAAAAGACAAAACTCACAACTGACTGAAGAACTGAGTATTCTAAGTCGCATAGCTAATGAGAACAAAGAGTTAAAGACTGAGACAACAAAGGTAAAAGAAGACATTGCTGCAAAAGAAAAGATCGGGAACAAGAGCTTCAAAGTGTTATCGCATCACTCAGCAAATCATCTAAAATATTGTATGAATTGATCATGATTCAAAAGAAAATTGAAGATAAAGCAAGCTTAGGATTTAATTCCTTTGTAAATGCTCAAACTCCAAGAGTGATTTTAGAAAGGGGATCCTCAAGTAATGGAGGAGTCCAGAAATCTAAAACACCATATGTTGTACCCACACATAATCACAAACACACACATGCTGGCCGTGGTTATAAAGGCAAAGGAAAGAAGCCAACTGAGTATGCTAGAAGAACATCTGGAAAAAAATTAAGAAAAGTTCATCAGCAGACTCCAAACAAGAAATATTCTGTTAAGTCTAAACAGAACTACCAAAAACCCCAGAAGCTTCAATATAAGAAATCATATGAATGGAATGGTAGAAAATATCCAGCTCGAGCTGATTGGAATCCACCAATGAAATATCAGCAGAGTCCTATGGGAAATAAGCCCAAGTGGCAAAGACCTCAAAATCATTATAGGTCATTCCCAAAGCAGATAAATAAGCACACATATGCACCCAGACATAATGCATACCATGCACAACAGTTTCCCTATTTTCGCAAGAAAGCAAATATACAAATACATACACAGATATATAGACAAAAGAGACAATTGTATGTACCAAAAACACCAAAATAATTTTCTAAAATTCACCATGATTATGGAACTTATAGGTGGCAACCCCTCATAGTCATATCATTTGGCTATAAGCTGGTTGAGATACCCTATAGTACTAACCCCTCAGGACCCAAACAAATATGGATACCTAAAGTTTGATTTCCTTGATTGCAGCTTCATGGAACAGCTGAGTGCCAAGGAACCTGGTACATGGATAATGGTAGTTCCAGACATATGTCAGGAAATAGAAGCAATCTATCAAACTTCAAGGAATCAAGAGAAGCCAAGGTTATATTTGGAGGAAATGAAGCTCCATGGGAGATTAAAGGCATTAGATCCATCAAGAGAAATGACTTAGAAATCACAGATGTTGTTTATGTTGAAGGGCTGAATTTCAATTTGCTAAGTATCAACCAACTATGTGATAA
Organism: Rehmannia glutinosa; assembly: GCA_016081115.2. Classification (NCBI taxonomy): domain Eukaryota; kingdom Viridiplantae; phylum Streptophyta; class Magnoliopsida; order Lamiales; family Orobanchaceae; genus Rehmannia; species Rehmannia glutinosa. The sequence goes on along the minus strand of CM071924.1, from coordinate 33,441,392 downwards.
GGGATACAATGTTGGATTCAATATGGTGTTTGCCAAATCAAAGATGCTGAAAAAAATGAAATTGTGCTATCAGTAATGAGAAGGAAGAATATGTATATAGTAGATTAGTCTACTGCTACACCAAGCACATGTTTATTGGCAAAGAGCACAGCTGAAGCAAGTTAGCTGTGGCACAAAAAGTTGAGTCATATGATTTTCAAGACTATCAACAAGCTTGCAAGGAGTCATTTGGTTGAAGGATTTCCAGACTCAGTATTCAAAAAGGAAAGTATATGTGATGCATGCTAGAAGGGAAAGCAAATCAAATCATCCTTCAAAGAAAAGCCAGGTCCTTCTTCAACAAGGATATTGCACCTATTGCACATGGATTTGTATGGACCAGTTGAACCAACTAGTATCAGTGGAAAAAAATACACCCTTGTTGTGGTAAATGATTTTTCAAGATATACACAAACCATCTTTATGTGTAAAAAGAAGGAAACTTTACAGAAGCTTCATCAGCTAATGAAAAGAGTTCAAAATGAGAAGAGTCAATCCATTATCAAGATAAGTTCTGACAGAGGAACTGAGTTTGTTAATGGGATTGTAGCTCAGTATTGTGTAGAAAATGGAATTACTGATGAGTTATCAGCTACAAGAACTCCTCAACAGAATGGAGTGGCTGAAAGGAGGAATAAAATACTCAAAGAAGCTGCAATGACCATATTAGCTGAAGCTGGATTGCTAAAACGATTTTGGGCTACAACAATCAACACAACCTGTTATACTCAGAATAGATGTATGATCAATAGAACCCCTTATGAAATTTGGACAGGATGAAAGCCATATGTGGGATATTTTCACATTTTTGGAAGTAAATGTTTTATCCACAATAATGGCAAAGATAATCTGCAGGCATTTCATGCTTAGGGTGATGAAGGAATCTTTGTTTGATATTTAGCTGAAAGCAAAACCTTTAGAGTGCTAAATAAAAGGACAATGGTCACAAAAGAGGCAATTCTTGTGATTTCTGATGAACCAAATGTCAATGCAAAAGCCATTGATGAGTTAGCTGAAAAGATGAATCAACTAAGTATTCAAAAGAGTCCTTATACTGAAACAGCTCCTAGAAGACTCGATCCTGATGAGGATGAGTTAGCTGAATCTCAAAGAGAGCTTGAACGATTGCAGTTGAATGAGGATGATAAAGAATAAGTTGTTCATGATAACTTAGCAGCAAGAAGGATCAACCCAGTTAACTTACTCCAATCAGATGTGAAATGGCTGAGAGATTATCCATCTGAGTTAATGATTGAAAATGTTACAGAAGGAGTAAGAACAAGATCTAGAACTCAACATGAAGCGATGTTCACTTGTTTTATATCTCAGATTGAACCAAAAGATGCGTCAGAAGTATTGGATGACACACATTGGATCCTAGCTATGCAAGAAGAGCTAAATCAATTTGAAAGGAACAAAGTTAGGGAATTGGTTCAAAGGCCTACTCAGCAAAATGTCATTGGTACAAAGTGGGTATTCAGAAATAAGATGAATGACGAAGGATCTGTTGCAAGAAATAAGGCAAGATTAGTAGCCAAAGGGTATTGCCAAGAAAAATGTATAGAATTTGATGAAACATTTGCTCCAGTTGCAAGATTGGAAGCAATAAGGATGTTTTTTGCCTATGTTGCACATAAGAACTTCATAGTCTATAGATGGATGTGAAGAGTGCATTTCTTAATGGACTATTGGGAAAAAAGTCTATGTAGAACAACCTCCCGGTTTTGAGCAAAAGACTATTGGAGATAAAGTGTGCAAGCTCAAGAAAGCACTTTATAAATTGAAACAAGCACCAAGAGCATGGTATGATACATTGTCTCAATTTCTTATAGACAATGGATTTACCAAAGAAAAGGTTGACAGAACCCTGTTCAGAATTTAAGATGGATTACTTGTTCAAATCTATGTGGATGACATCATTTTTGGATCCACAAACAAAGAGGTGGTGATAAATTTTCAAAATTGATGCAAGGAAAGTTTGAGATGAGCATGATGAGAGAATTAACTTTCTTTATAGGACTTCAAGTAAAGCAAATGAAGGATGAAACCTTCATAATCCAAACCAAGTATACGAGAAATTTGATGAAGAAGTTTGGTGTGGAAGAGAAGTCATCAATGAAGATTCCAATGAATACTTCAATCAAAATTGATATGGATGTAGAAGGCAAACTAGTGGATCAAACAAGATATGAGCACTCATTTGATCATTGCTCACTTGATTGCCAACATACCGAACATCATCTTTGCAATTGGTGTATGTGCAAGGTTTCAATCTGCGCCATAAGAAATTCATATGACAACAACAAAGAAAATATTGAGATATTTGAATGGTAGCCAAGAAGTTGGATTGTGGTATCCTAAAGAATGAGGCTTTAAATAGATTGGATATTCAGATTCAGATTATGTTGGATGTAGAGTTGACATGAAGAGTACATCGGGTACATATCAATTGCCTGGAAATAGATTAGTTTCTTAGTTTAATAAGAAATAAAATCTAATAGCTACATCAACAAATTGGTTTGAGTATATTCTTTGATGACTATTGTGCCCAAGTCTTATGGATGAGACAACAGCTGAGAGACTATGATATTGAAAAAAAATCCAATTATGCGTGATAAGTGTTGAAGGTCTGGTTAAACAATCTGCTAATCAGGGAATGACTGAGAATATTGTTAAGCACCTTGAAAAATTCGGACTTTTGAAGTTCCTCACTCTACCAATGCCACAGACATATCTTGAAGAGGTGATTATGTTCTATGTGAACGCTTTTGTCCACAATGATGGAATCCATTCCTTTGTGAATGGTAAGGAAGTTAAGGTTGCATTTGGATGGGAGGATTTGGATTTGGAGAGAGGATTTGGGGAAGGATTTCAAATGACTCCAAATAGAAATGATTTGAAATCCTCCAAAATGACTCCAGAAATAGCTTTCAAGTATTTGAAATCCATTGTAGAATGACTCCATCCAAACAACATCAATGGATTTGTTATTATGGATTTGAAATCCATAGTTCAAATCCCTCCTTCCAAATGGAGCCTAAGATAACTGAAGCAGACTTGACTGAGCTGCATCATCTATCCAGCTGTGGACTCAAAGAGTTGAAGGATTATGAGTTCAATCTCCAGAAGATTAGGGAGGAGATTATTGTGGAGAAAGCTGCTACCAATTATAATGCATCATCCATGAAGGCTGTTATCAAAGAAGAATACCACAAACTGATGGATGTGGTTGGTAAGTGTGTGGATATCAAGTTCGGATCCTACAATCAGTTGTCACTTGCAAAGCTGATTGTCATGGCAGCTATCATGGAGGAACTTGAAGTCAACTGAAGTGAGTACATATTTGACAAGTTGTGTCAAAATGTACAGAATATGGAAGTAGCTGAAGGCAAGTTTAAGAGCACGTTGGGTTATGGCTTGGTGCTGGGACATCTGTTGGAGAAGAAAGGATTGCCTTTGAGAAATGGGAAGACTTTCCATGTTAACAAAAGGCTATTTAAAGGGAATTTGTCAGTTGCTCAGAAGAAGGCCCATGCAAAGAAGAAGGGTACTTCTGAGGGGGAAACACCTGAATCTACCCTTATTGCGATAGCTGCCCCTACTCCAGTAGTCCCAAAGAAAAGAAGAATAGTTACACCTCACAAGCCAACTAGTAAGAAACAGAAGACTCAATCGAAGAGAGGGTTGAGAGATGAACCAGAAGAATCTGCAATCATATTTGAGGCTGAAGATTCTAAAGAGACCAAATGAGTTGAGATTCCCTTGGAGAGGCGCTCCAAGAGGAATCAGGACAAACAGACAGTTGCAGTTACTCTTATTGATGAAAGAGTTGCAGTAGAAACAACTGCCATGGAAATAGTTTCAGCTGAGCCAAGTGAAGTCAAGGTCGAGGACACATCTGCAGTGGAAATTGAAAAGGCAGCTTTTGAGACCGCTATTGAACCTGTGTGGAGGTAAGGCCACAATAAGAAGAACTAGTTGTAAGGGATGAAGTTGCATCTGATGAACCTGGATCCCCTATCTATCTTGATATAGAGGTTAGGCTATACATTTGGAGGATGTGGAATTGAGTTTGAGCTGTCATCAATTTCAGAGGCCCAAAATGATCGAGAAGAAGAATGGCTTCTTGAATTTCTAAAGAACGCATCCATTTCTCAAGCTATGAATGAAGAATACGCCAACCAAGTTCTACTAGGAAAGAAACAGGAAGATAGGGAAAAAGCACCTGAGAAGGGTAAGAGTGTTGAAGTTCATAAGTGTCCGTTTACAGATGTTGTCATTCCGAACATTTATAGCAATGATGAAGAAGAAGATGAAGGAGATGATGCAGTAGAGGCTACACAGCAAAGACATGCATTGAAGGAATCCCATGAGATGGCTGAGCGAGCATAGCTCTCTGGGGCTGGGGAAACATCATCCCCCACCCTTATTATGGAATGGGTGGTGAGAGACACTGTTGCTCTGTCATCACCAGCTCACTCCCACTCTCATGAGGATGTTAGAAATCAGGGTATTGGTGATGAAGATGGTATTAAAGTGGTCGAATTAGTAGAAGATTTGCCAATGTGGAACCCAGCTAAGCCACACCCAAGACTGTTGTTGAGACAACAGAGACATAATTAGCTGAAAAATCAAGAGACATAGCTAAGTCCCCTGTGGCAGTTGACCCTAATACAACTCTAAAACAATCAATTGGTGAGCCAGCTGAGGGGCAAAATGAGCACAATACAACCCAGGTCCCACCTGAAAATCCTAAAAGGGTTGTAGAGGAGGAAGGAAATCTACAGTTTGGAGGTGAAGGAGAAGCTATAGTAGAAGTTGAAAGTTCTTTGAAGGACAGTGATGTTACAGTGGTTGAGACTACTGTAACTGAGACACAAGTTGGCAGAGTTGCAGAAGCCACAATGGTTCAAACTATTGTTGGCACTGAAAGTGCAATCCCAGTTGTTGAGACTACTGAGGATGCCACCATTGTAGAAGACCCAGCAGCGGTTGACACTGCTACAAATAATGCCCAAGACTATTTAGTGGTTGAGACTGCTAGGGAGAATGAAGAGGTAATTGCGGAAGATCAGCCAGTGGATCAGAATCCAGGGTCAATTGAGCATATTGATGAGCGAAATGGTATTAGATACACCAGTTGTGACAGAGATTGAAAAATGGAATCCAGCTGAATCAGAAGGGCAAGAATTAGAGGCAGCTGACTTAGACTCAAATGTGCTGATGTTCAGTGAATCAGCTGGATCTTATCAGGAACAAGATGATCGAATGGGAGGTTTTAACCTTGCAATGGGTTTTGTTCTGATACACCCCCATCCTCAACCTGTTAGATCTCCTGAAAATGAGGCTGTTCAGACAGCTGATGCAATGATTACTCAAAAGGAACTCAATCTTATTGCCGCCAATGAAGATGTTAAAGGCAAATGAAGCACGCGATCAGTCCACATGCTAGCACAACTGCAGTTGCCAATGAAGCTACCTCAGCTAAGGCACATAGAGTTGCTTGCCAGAGAGAAGGGACAAGGATTCTCGAAGATGGAGTGGGACCTTCCTCATATCCTATTGACACATTGGATTTGTTGAACTTTGAATTGCGCGAAGAGATCCCCTTGGAAGAGTCTAAGGATGAAGATAGGTTCCGAGTACATGTAGAAGTTGAAGACCTTAATATTCATGAGTAAATAAGGATCATTCCATATGGGCATGAGTTCAAATTTGATCCAGAAGATATTAGTGACAAGCTGCAAAATTTTGCAAGGCTTTCTGCTATATGTTTGGAGAGATGGAAGAGTTGGAATGAGGCTTCGTGAACTTGTGCAGATGGATTGATAATCACGATGCAACTATCACAACTGATATCTGTCGCACAGTCTTGAGAATTAAAGAGTGGACCTCTCAGACTAAGGCTCTTCGAAGAGAGCAAGTAGGATATTTTCACCAATTATACAATAAGATTCTGGTCTGGGGTGCTGATCAATTAGAATTTCAGAGACGCCAGAGAGATCATATGAATCGGATGGAAACAAGTCATGCTAGTGACATAGAGCTTCTTAAGACTCAAATGGAGAAGAAATTTGAAAATATGGAAGCAATGGTCAGAGAGCAATTCTCTTCGATGCAGAGATAACTGACCAAACTCAGCTCCAGTCACACAGCTACCGATTCAATGACTCTGATGAAACTGAACTTCATATTGGAGAACATTCAGCCATCTTCCTGTGTTGATGCCAAAAAAGGGAAGGAGTAGTAGTGTCCCCTACAACATCTGAAAAATGCAAAGGCACCAACTCCTCAATTCTATCACAAATTCCATCCTCTTTATCAACTGATGAAAAAGCTGAAATGGCATTGCAGAAGTCTAATGAAGTAATTGCCTAAGACAAATCAAAGAAGGAGATAGTCAAGCTTGATAAAAGACAAGAAGATAGAATTGAGCAACCGAGACAACAATATGGTGGACCACCAACAGGGTCACTTCTCTAGAAAGAATGCACGAATGAAGAGTTTGATAATCTACTATCACAGAAGGATATTATTCGGGGATGGAGATCATTGATGCTTGGGATTTCTACTGGACGAAAGGATTAAAAGATATTGACCAGACTAGGAAGCAGCCAACTTAAGACAAGAAAACCAAGAGTCATCAGACTTCCAAGAGTCAGCAAACACCCAGCAACCAAGTATCCAGAGATGGCAACCAAGTACGGAGAAAGAGTGCTGAAAGAGGGAGAAGTTAAGAAAGAGGAAGAAGTAGAGGAAGAGGAAGCGGAATTGCATCATACAATCCTCTACATCAAGATACGCCATATTGGCTAGGTCTTCATGAAGCCCAACAAAGAGAATATGAGCAAAGAGCCAATGAAATGGTGAGAAAGTTTGAGCTAGAAGAAGCAGAGTAAAGAAGAAAGTTCGAAGAAGACAAAAGAAGGTAGCAGTAGAGAAGAAAAAAGAAAGCTGTCAAGAATTTTTTGTATTTTTACAATGTATTTGTAATATACACACAACAATGTTAATGCCTGAATATACTTGAATAAAATTGCTATATTCATTTTCAATTCTTTATTTTTTGGCACATATGTTGTAATAAATTTTGGCATCATCAAAAAGGATTGTTAAGAAATTTACTGTATAGATTTTGATGATGCTTAGAAAACTTTGTATTAGGAAGGTAGCATACCCCAATTTTGTATATAAATTCTACTTTGTAATAACTGAGTTAAATAGCAGCTACGTAGAGTATGCAGAAGACTTGCTGAAGAATGCAGAGAAGAATCAGTTGAGTCGCAACTGAGTGAATCAAAAGACCTTCAGTCAAGTACATCAGCTAAGTCTTTTAGAAGACTTACAGCAGAGTCAACCAAGAAATGATAGAGATGACTCAAGTCAATGGGTAAAACAGCTTAAGGACCAGAGACAACTGAAAGAGTGTGTTGTATTGAAAGTCAAATGATTTACTTGTTTTGGTAATAAAGACAAACCTGCAACCTTAAAGTGTTCCTACTGAAAGAGTGCAAGAAGCTTGAGCTAATGAGAAGCCTGCAGAACTCTAATCTTTTCAAAAGCCTGCAAGTATCAGTTTAACAAAGGTTGGGTCAACATCAATGCTGCAGAAACAAGACAAGCCAACGAATACTTAGTAAGAGTTTGAATTTTGTCTATCTCTTCAACGAACAAAATTCAAACTCCTACTATAAAAGGCTGAGGAATTTTCAGAAAGAAATAGAGAGCATTAATTCAAAGTGAGATACACAACTACGAAGCATTCAAACAAGAACTGCAAATACTCTCTCTCAAGTGAAAATTCATATATCCTGAAGCCTAAGTCGTAGACACTTCATCCAACACTCTCACGTGGAAAGATAGAAGTTGTTCTTCAAAGTTGAAGAGGAAAACATTTGTGGAAGCAAATGGGTCTATATTTCCAAGAAGTGAAGGAAGTCTAGTGAGGTTCAAGGTCGAACCGGAATCAAATATGAATGAGGACTGTGTGATCAATTCCTAATGATTTGGAGAGCTGAAGTAGTGAGGCAGCTGCCTTGCGAATTGGCTGGCTGTGTGAATCAATCTTGGACTGTACTTTTGTAACAAAGTTACCATTGTATTAGTGAATTCCTCCTGGAGTAGGAGAAGAGTGGAGTAGATGTATTATCCCATCCTCGAACCACTATAAATTATGTGTTCTTTAAATTCTGCACTTTAATTTGTGTATTTTATTTACTTGCTTCATTTGCTATCCAACTTGATAATAACCAATCTAAAAGTATAAATGTTGATAAATCAAGTTTAAAAAGGGTGTAAAACTTCCGTTGTAAATCAAGAAAATTGATTTTCTAAAAAGTTAACTTCATTCAGTTGAGTTACTCTATCAACAACTCTCTCAAAGTATGTTGAATGATTAACTCTACTATTGAAGCTTAACACAACTGTCTTTCGAAAGACTTAGTTGTTTTCTTGTAATCTCTGATTTTTAAAAGAATCAAAAAATTGGGTAATGTCTATTAACCCCCCCTCCTTTCTAAACTTTACTCTGCACCCCTTGGGACCTACAAATAGAATAAAACTAAACCCTACGGTAGTGATTGGTTTTCAAAATTTTCTATATTTATTCCGTTACAGAGGTTTTTTTTACCCTAAAATGTGAATGCTTATGAAACTTTAGAAAATATACTATTCACTCACTTTCACTTTTTTCTCCCACCAATCACTTCTGCTCATTTTTCAAATACCCATCAAATCATTAATCATTATTATCTATTTTTCAATTCTACTATTCACCCACTCACATATTTTTAACTACCGATCATATCCAATCATTATTTTACTATTTTTATGTCAAATCAACTTTCATCATTACATTTTCATCTCGTATCCAATCACACTATCAAAACTCATTCTTTTTCTTTCAAAAAAACTTTCATCATTGTTCTCTATCAAAAAGAAAATTCCCAAAATGAAAGGATATCCAGTCGCACCCTACGCGACTATTTTCATTGTTGGTTTCAATTTCACTTATGCATTAAATTTTATGTTTTCCATTTGACGTCTCTCCTTGAAGTTCTTCCATTTTCCTTTATAATCTATACTCTGTTTTTTCTCCGTCTTTTTCCCTCTAGAAAGTATTGTATTTTTTATGTGCAATTTAGTGAAGTACACATATATATACTCATTTTTTTAATTCATAATGTCAACTTGTCATATACCTAATTTTTAACTTATACATATTTTCCGATTTTTTCATAATGGGTCAACTGGCTGAATCAATGATCCAGTGACAATTAGTTGTTTGTGTCGATGCTTGGTACCCAGGTTTACAAACATCGCATGATTGATTGACTGTAACCCTCTCAAATTATAATTTTCCTACTCCATAATAGGACTAAAAACATTTGTTTCATTTTAAGTTGGATTCTGTCATTAATTTTGTTGTTTAAATAATATTTGGATATATTTTGCAATTTAATGTAAATAAAAAGTTTGTAGTAAACTGATATATGTCATTAGGCATGATATTTCGTCGGTACTTTAGATTTATGTCTTATGCACATATGTTTTTTTAAGAATAAGATTATTAAAATATGCTAAATTCCAAAATATTCTTTCGATGTCATAAGTATGATATTTTTTTTTATGTTTCTATAAATTAAAAAATATTATTAAACTATGCATATTTAATTTCAGCCATTAAATTAACCAACCTAACAGTCTTTTAAAGTTATAAGTAGTTTTCTATTTAGCTTTGGGTTTGTATCCACGCAAAAAGATTTTCTTTAAAAAATAGGAATGATAAATGTTACAACTTACAAACGAGTTTTGAATTCATTCAAAAAAAGAACACCTAATTGCTCTGAATTATGAAAATTAACCTTGTATACTAAATGAAAAAAATGACACGTATTATTACCTTATTATTTTGAGACACGTGTTAATTCATTATTCTCTGATGACGGTTTCATATTTATCCATGTGACAACCCTATATTATATACTAGTCTTTTATCCATACGATGCACAGTATGTATATCTGTAAGGCTTCTATTTTGTATTATTACATGTATATTTTTCTAATAGTTATATGAATTCTATCACATGCATTTAGGGATGGCAACATTCCCATGGGGAACCATCCTCATTGGTAACTGAATAAAATGGGACGGGGCACCCCCGGTTAATTCGATGATGGGAGCGGGATGGAGATTCTCCGCTTCTATAGAATCAGGGATGGGACTGAGATGGTAATTATATCCCCGTCCCCATTCCCATTCAGATTGGATAAAATGGGGATTCTCTGTTTCCATCCCTATTCCCCGAATATGATTGTTCCAAAAATTTATTAATCCTAAAATTTAAACCGATAATCTTTATAATATTACTTGTTCTTATTCTTTATTTTACAACTTATGGATTTATGTTATCTATGTTTTAAAAAAAAAATAGTGATTGCTTTAAGTTTTAAATTTCTAAAAATAATTAAAACATAAAGATAATTAATTTGATATAATAAACTATAAAAAATATCTTTGAATCCAAAATATTTAGTTGTGTGAGTATGAATTATATCTATTTATAAAATATGTTTATCAATTATCTATAAAAATGTAAAAGATTGAAAAAAAGTTTTAACTGCTCAATGTTGAGTTTTATTACTGTCCAATGTTGAATATTTAATAAATTATATTTACAACCAATAATAAAGTCATTTCAAATTCCAATATTCTTTGGGGTTTAGAAAGCTGAATGATTGTCAAAATTATTAAAGAAATTAAACAAAAAACATGATATATATTTAGCAACGCATTATTAAGGGAAAATAAAACAAATTCAAAAAAATAAAAGCTATTTTATTTTTATATATACACATATATCAAAAAAATTATCAAATAGACAAGTTTATATCAAATTCCAAATGTACAACTTTGAAACTTGAATATCAAAATACATTGATAAATATATAAAATAACTTCTATTAACATGAAAAGTACGTAAATATATTAAAAAAATATTTTATATATATATATATAATTCTGCTATGAATATAATTTCATATTAAATAATCTTAATTGTATTCTTACATAAATATAGATAATGCTATATATGGATATATGTGGTGTATAAATTTTAGATACATATTTTGAGATATTTTTTTCAATTAAAATAGAGTCCGTCGGATTTTTGGCCTTTTCTACATAGCAAAAATGCCTTTTAGCCATGTTTTTCAAAAACATGTTTTTTAGCCATTTTTGAGCTCAAATGTCCACTTTACCATTTTTCTCATTTCTGGGGACTGGTACATAACTCGGTACTGAGTGACATAACTTGGTACCTAGTTACATGACTCGATACAGAGTTATGTAACTCGATACCGAGATACATGACTCGGTACCGAGGTAAGGAGCGTATCAATTTTTTGAAAAATGGCCAAAGCACCTCACCATAGAATACATGAAGGGTATGATCGTCAGTTTTTAGTCAAAATGGCTAAAAAAATATGTTTTTGAAAACACATGGCTATTTTTCATTTTCACAAATAGAAATGACCATATTTGGCATATTATCACATTAAAATAAGTATTTTTTTAATTGAATTTAATCAATTTAAATATAGTTCTATATAATTATATAAGAAATGGGTTAAGTCCAAATTACAACTACACATATATCATAAATATCCAAAATAGATGAATATATGAAGGAATCTATACACAATTGCCCCAGTTTTCGGAAACAATAACAGCTGAATTCCGCTCCCGCCAAATTTTCCGAACTTTTTTACGTTGTTGTTTCAAGATTATTTCCAGCATGTTTCAAACATGTTTCTTCTAATAAAATTTTAGTGAAAAAATAAACTTTTCCCCCGTTAGATAATTAATTTTATACTCGAAATCTTATAAAAAAATTAAGAAATATACACATATTAAGACCAAACAAATTAAAAATATTATAGAAACAACATGAACGAAAAAATACAATTCAGTTTTTGATCTTATGCATGAAAACATAAAAACATGGAAACAACCAAGAAGCAAAATAGAAACAAACCAGAAACAATATAGAAAACATCATATGAGAAAAAAGGGCTTAAAAATAGGTAAAAATTGTATTTAAACATCGAAAACTACGCGAAAACAACAAAGAAACATCATAATAACATAAAAATCGGTATGGAAACAACCCAGAAAACAACGTAAATAATATAAAACACCATACGAATAAAAAGAGCTTAAAATAGGTTAAAAATTGTACTTACACATTGAAAACTACGTGGAAACAAAAATAAATCTATTAAAACAAAATTAAAAATATTATAGAACAACACAGAAACAGTAGAAACAATGTACAAAATAATACATGAACAAAAAATAGCATAAAAAATAGGTAAAAGTTATTTTGAAACATCGAAACAACAAAGAAACAATATAGATAAATAAATTTAAACAACATCGAAACAACATATATAACATATAAAGCAATACAGGAACAAAATAAACAAAAAAAAATGTAAAACAAATCAAAAAATATGCAGGAGCGTAAAAGAGAGAAAAGAATGATAAAAAAAGTGATAGGAGCGTGTTTTGTGGTATTTTTACCGTAAAGTGGATATTTTTTGTAATGTTTCCAATATATGAATTGATGTCCAATAGCCCGAATGCATTATTTTTAAAGTCCATTACAAATTATAAAATAATAATTAAATATTTACTATTATTATGATTTTTTTATTTTATATATGCAATATGGGTGTCAAACTGAAAATCGTAAAAAAATAGTTAATATATTAAACGTCAAAAACGAATCAAAATGAAAAAGTTATTAATTTTTTTAAAAAACAAAAAGATAAACACAATAATTAATGCAGTACACACACAGATTTGGAAAACTGATTTTACATAATTCTATTTTTTATATCATTTTAAAAAGTGATGTTGGGGACAAAAATGGTATTTCATTAATTAAATACATAATTCATTTTATATATGTTTATTTAATATCAATTGTCCAATGGGCTCTTAATAATTGAACTGACCAAAAGGATTCCGAGTTTGGCCCAAGCAGAATGGAAGAAGTACCAGAATCTGGGATATGGCTCGAAACATATGGAAACTCGGGGAAAGACTGAAGAAAATAGACAGGGAGGTCGAGATGCCCCCGGGGGCACGCCCTTCTCCGCCGGGGAGGGTGACCGGGCGCGCCCTTATGGCCGCCCGGGGAGGGCGCCAATGGAGCGCCCTTGCCCACTCCGAGGAGACGCCATCCACGGCTCTCACCTCTCTCTCTCCGCTCGATGCACTCCAACTCTCCATCAACTCTCACCTCAAGTCTGACCTCACCTCTCATTTGCAAGAAATTTCCTAAGTCTTCTACAAATCAAAAAATTTCAAAAGTTGAGAGGTAGAGAGAGAGAGAGAATTTATCTTTGGAAGACATGGTCACGAGCCTTCACTCCAAAGTGTCCTTGTGCAAAAAGTGATCAAAGATTCTCCAATGACAAGACAAAATATACTACAAGACAAGCCATATATTTCTACATCGGATTAGTTGTCGCACTACTTCATCCCTCCGCAGCACCGGAGCTGGGGGGCTTATGTTGGGGACAAAATGGTATTTCATTAATTAAATATATAATTTACTTTATATATGTTTATTTAATATTAATTGCCCAATGGGCTCTTAATAATTGAACCGGCCCAAAAGAGTCTGGGTTTGGCCCAATCGACCATTTTCTCCTACGCGAATTGGCCCATAGGCCAAATTCTCCTACACGGCCCATGGAGCTCATCTCCCTGGTATAAAAAGGTCCCTCCTATTATCTGTAAGTTAATTAATTCATTATCCTGATAAGCATTATTTTACAGTATTCATTTACTGTTATTTCTCTCGTTCACCATGCTGACTTGAACATTGGAGGGGTCTGCCTGGAACAACCCCCGGGGCCCTCTAACGTTTGTGTGTGTGTAGGAAAGTTTTCATCAAATAATTTTTCAACTTAAGGAGAAGAAGACGAGAAGACTTCTCCTTCGGGAAGAGGAAGAAGAGAAGACTTCCCATCGGGAAGAGGACTAACGTAAAGACTTCCCTCTCGGCAAGAGGATCTTGGTCAACTCAGTTGACTTGAGTGATCTGCCTTAAAAAAAAGCATCATTTTGGCGCTGTCTATGGGAAAAACCAAAGTACGCGAAGATGCAAACTCAATTACAAGCACGTGATGTCGGATATCAAGCTGCAGGCCGAGGTGCCGGAGACCAGCAAGAAGAATAACCGCTTGGAAGACGGGGAGCCAGCCCTCCTCCTCCATTTGCGGGGGAGCTCTGCCCGCTGAAGAAATCCATCTGTCTCGGGAAGCCCTACAGGCTCTTCTGGATAAAGCTGCTCAGAACTCTTTAAGGCATCAAGTCGTAGCAGATGCTGCAGGAAGACCACCGTAGGCTCCGCTCACTGCTGAAGACCCTAATTGGGACGATCATGACGAGAAAGAAGAAGGTCATGGTGAAAATCAGAACTGTGAAGAGCCGCCACTGGTTGAAGAATCTCAAGCAGTGCAGTCTAACCTAGCCAACTCGAGGGCTCCAACATTGATGAAGAGGAGCCTGTTGGCTCCCATGATTTTATCTGAACCAGAGCCATCTGGAATCAAGACCTCCAATCTCCTGGAGTATGATGGAACTGGAGACCTGCAGGAGCACTTGGACAAATTCTATGCCAAGGTGGATCTCTATGACATGATGGATGCCTCCTACTGCAAGGTATTCCGCACTACGCTGACCAAGTGGGCGCTGACATGGTTCAATCAGCTCCCGGTGGGATCGATATCCGGGATGGACAAGCTCACTAAGGCCTTTATGCGACAGTTCTCCATCAACAGGAAGTGTCCCGAGATTATTTCTCACCTCTTACGCGTGAAGCAGAAGGAAGGAGAAACATTGTGGGAATTCATGAAGCGGTTTGTGGAAGCCGTCAATGAAGTGGCCAACGTCCAGCCTGAGACCTTGGCTGGGATATTACAGCAAAATCTACACCAAGGGCGTCTGAAAGAGTCTCTTGCCGGGAAACCTCCATCCAACATGGAGGAGCTATTGAGCCGAGCGGAGAAGCATATTCGAATAGAGAAGCACCAAGCCTGAGTCTGGCATTAAGCGCAAGTCTTGGGAAGAAGAGAGGAACCAATCACGGAAGGGCTCGCGGAAAGATAATGGGCCAAGTTATACACCTCTCAACGCTCCAATAACGGAGGTGCTAATAGCCGCCCAGAAGAAGGGGATCATTGATCCCCCACAACAATTGAGAAACAACCCTTTGCGAGCACGTTCCAATTTAGACTGTCGGTATCACAGATATATGGGGCACACCACTGAAGATTGTTTCATCTTGAAGAAGGAGATAGTGCGACTCATCTAGACAGGCCACCTTAAGGACTACATGGATTAGAGCAAGTTTCGCCGCGATCCAAGGCCACATGAAGAAGAATATCTGCAAGACCAGCGCCGATCAGATTGCCACAGGGAGGAGAAGCGCGGCAATCATGTTGCCTAAGTCATCAATGTGATCTTCGGAGGACTAGAGGCAAAAGACTCCCAGAGTGCTCTCCGGGAATATAGCAAGGAGAGAAGAGGATGGCCCGAGGAGAACCCATCCAAGAAAAGAGTCGTGGAGCAGCCTCAAGCCAAGGGCATGCCAATCACCTTCGGCACTCAAGACTACATCCCGAGACCCAAGTTCATCCTAACACCATCGTCATATCAGTTATGCTGACCAACTTTGTAGTTAAAATGGTCCTCGTCGACACAGGGAGCATAGTGGACGTCATATTCCGGGAAGCCTTTGACAAGATGAAGATCGATCCAATGCAAGTTGTTCCAGTTTCGGTGGCAATTGGCTTCACTGGAGAGATAATCAAGTCCTCAGGCGAAATCAACCTGCCACTCACACTAGGCATGGACGCCCCTCACCAAGTCACGAAGATAGTCCGTTTCCTCAGAGTAGATGCTCTCTCTCGGTATAATTTGATTTTGGGAAGGCCAAGCTTGAACCAATTCTGAGCCATCCCCTCTACGGTTCACTTGAAGCTGAAGTTCCCCATGGAGTCAGGGGTAGGAGAGACTATCAGAGACATCAAGATGGCTCGGGAATACTACGTGGCCACCTTGAAGATGAGCAAGCTACCGAGGCCAACTGATGAAAGCACCACGCAGCCATAGACAATAGCTCTCCCTAGACTCCCGAAGATTTTAGTATTTGGCATTTGTTATTTTAGTTTATTTCTGCCCAAGAGGAGTTAAGCAATTATTTATATTTCAATCATGTTTTCGCCCACAGGGCGTAAAGCTTTTCATTATAATGGAGTAAAAGCACCTTCACATTTTCTACTTTGATATTGTGAATGCAGTTAATGGCCACACATGAACAGAGTGCAATTAATGGCCACACATGGTCAGGGTAAATGACCAGTTAGACGCTCTCCTCAATAAACCCCATCTTTCCGGCTAACGCCCTGGATGGGAAAGGCCTCCTCATGGGGGTCCTCATAAATTTACCTCATTGGCTAAGACCCCGGGTGGGATGACCCCTTCTGGCTAAGACCCTGAATGGGAGGGGCTTCCTCATGGAGATCCTAGTAATTAACCTCCTCCCGCTAACATCTCGCAGGGGATGGCCTCACCCAGCTAAGACCTCGGGTGGGATGACCCCTTCCGGCTAAGACCCCAGATGGGAGGGGCTTCTCATGGATGTCCTAGTAATTAACCTCCTCCGGCAAAGACCCCGGAGGGGATGACCTCACCAGTCTAAGACCCCAGGTGGGATGACCCCTTCCGAATGAGACCCTAGATGGGAGGAGCCTCCTCATGGAGGTCCTAGTAATTAACCTCCTCCAGCAAAAACCCCAGAGGGGATGGCCTCATCCGGCAAAGACCCCGGGTGGGATGACCTCTTCTAGCTATAACCCCAGATGGGAGGGCACTCCTCACAAGGAGGCCTTAGTAAAAATTCTTTTTCCCCCGGCTAAGACCCCAGAGGAAGAGGCCTCCTCACAAGAATCCTCGTGAATTCTACTCCACGATGAAAATGTGCAAAAAAAAGAAGGCGAAAAATACTAACACATGTGGAGAAAGATACAAAAATAAAGCAAAAGCTTGGAGAAAAATCTAAGAGGGAGGCTCTTTCCGGGTGACGGAAAGGCACCCCAAGAACCCCAAGGGGGCGCCTTCCTCCGAGTTTTGGAAGGGCACCCCTTGGTGTTAAAATGCATGGTAAAATATAACCTCCCGCAAGAAGTCATGTACAGATATCACAAGCAAAGCATGACAAAGGAAAAGTAATATCCATAAGGAAAATGGAAAAATCATCAAGCCCCACAGGGCAAACAAAACATCTCAAGATAAGAAGAAAGAGAGAGATATTCAAGTGCGTAAAAGGAAACATCCAAATGTGTAAAGCAAGCACTAAACAGGTGGGCAAGAATCAAAGGTCATCAGACCAAGGAAAGACTATCACTGATCAAGGCAGAGGCGCCTCATCTCTAGCAGCGACATCAGTCTCTCCAGGCTTAACTCCATCACCGTTAGCACCGTCGGGAAGATCTGCCAAGGCCTTAATCTCTCCCTTCTCCTCGTCCGAGACACCGCAGTCTGGAATGTCAATCAACCAGCTAGAAGCCTTCCCACTCCGCTGTAGAAGTTTCCGGCAATGGCGAATGGCTCTGTCAAAAAAGACTGAAGACTCCTGCAAGAACTCAGAGCGATACTCCGGAGAAGCTCTGTAAGCCTTAATCGAGCAGGACCTCTCCTGAGCTAGCATATGGGCGCCGACTGAAGTGCGGAGAAAGACATCGCTCATCTTTGACTCGTGGTCGAGCTGGGCCTTCGCCTACTCAAGCTCCTTCGACATTTCAGACATCTTACCATCATGATGGGTCACATCATCCTTCAAGCTCTTTACCTCACCTTAAAGTCGATGGTTCTCCACCTCGGTCACCTTGCCTAGATGGTTCGAAGCCGCTGCGAGGTTCAGAATCTACAGCATAATTTGTACAAGTCTTAGCCAAGTAAAGAGACAAAGCATGAAGAGTGGAAATACAAAGAAACTATGGAAGCTTACCCGAGCGATGTTCCCGCAAAGGTGAGTTTCGATGTCCTTGAAGACCAAAGACCCAATGGGACTAGATCCCCTCGCGATGATTCACTCCACCAGATAAGAGAGCTCGGGGACCAACACTCTCAGAAGCAGCAACTCCAGGCTCCACCCTCGGCCTCTTCCCTCCGGAAAGGCCTTAGGAAGGACAAAGACCGGGAACAATATCAAGACGATCACTAGAGTGTGAGCCAGGGCACCGATCACCATCCAGCGGGAAGGGCGCCGATCACTCTCATGGGGAGAAGGTCGTGGCATATCACTCCAAGGAGGGACACTCGAGCTCCCACCAGCAGCAGACTTCCCCTTGGCCTTCTCCTTCTCATTCTTCTTAAAGGCCATCAACTCCACAATGATGTAACTGTCTTTACCTGAAAAGCAAGAAGAATCAATATCAGAAAGGGAAAGCAATCAAAATAGACAAGTAAAACGGGAAGCAATGTAAAGAAGTCAAGCAAGATGGGATATCCAAGAACTCCCTAATATTCAAAAGATTTTTAAACGAGCTTCGAGACCTATAGATTTCCACCATTTCCTTCCGGGAAGCGGGAGTGCCTCGAGCAAACTTAACCTCCGAAACCCACTTGTGAGGAATCTCCCAACCATTATCTCTTACATAGAAGAAGTCATCATTCCACAGCCCACCGGGAGAAGGAAATCCATCAAAAAACTTGCATTGAGGACGTGGGAAGAAGTGGAAGAAGGTGTCACCCGGAGACTTTTGGGCATAGAACAAGGAATGAAACTCGTCAACAGTTGGAGCCAAGCCCAACTTCCGTAGATCATCCTGATATTCTTGTATACATGCATTGGCCTGGGGAATAAACTAACTAACACATGCTCCCACCGACCTAAGGATCGAGATGAGGAAAGTATCTGGATGAAGCACAAAGCCAACGGAGAAGCTATAAAGGTACATTGTGATGAACACCTCGGGTGGATGAGTGAGCTTGTCATCCAAACCCGGGGCCAATATTACAAACACCAAAGGAAGCTCAAGCCACTCACGCAGCCTACAAAGACAAGCGGAAGTCACTCGACTGGTCAACTCTGACGGGACAATTGCTCGACTGCTGGGAGAAATCATATCCTGATACTTGGTGGGGCGGACCTCTTTGGGACTATCTTCTTCGGACTCCGCCTCAGAAGACTCATCACTTGAGCTCGAATCCGGATCAAAATCTACCTCCCCATTACCATCAAAACACAAGTCTGGAGCAAGGGGAGGAATACCAAACTATGTGGAGAAAAGTGGACATGGAATAACTAAAGCGGAAACAGAAGACCCAGTAACACCTTGACCTCCAAGCGGAATGGAAGAAGTACCGGAATCCAGGATATGGCTTGAAATATGTGGAAACTCGGAGGAAGACAAAAACAAATGGACCGGGAGGCTTGAGATGCACCTGGGCGCGGACTTGTGGCCGCCCGGGCCTTGGCGCCCTTGCCCACTCCGGGGAGGCGCCTCCCTTGTGGATGGGCACCCTTTCCCACTCTGGGGAGGTGCCCCGAGGTGCCCTCCATGGCTCTCACCTCTCTCTCCGCTCGATGCACTCCGCCCCTCCATCAACTCTAACCTCACCTCAACTCTCACCTCACCTCTCACTTGTAAGAAATTTCCTAAAAGTCTTCTACAAAGCAAAAAATTCCAAAAGTTGAGAGGTGTAGATAGATAGATAGATAGAGAGAGAGAGAGAGAGAGAGAATTTACCTTTGGAAGACATGGTCACAAGC
Organism: Rehmannia glutinosa; assembly: GCA_016081115.2. NCBI lineage: Eukaryota > Viridiplantae > Streptophyta > Magnoliopsida > Lamiales > Orobanchaceae > Rehmannia > Rehmannia glutinosa. The sequence continues at coordinate 33,421,500 of CM071924.1, read as the reverse complement.
CTTCACTACAAAGTATCCTTGTGCAAAAAGTGGTCAAAGATTCTCCAAAGATAAGACAAGATATACTACAAGACAAACTATATATTTCTACACCAGATTAGCTCCCGCACTGCTTCATCCCTCCGCAGCACTGGAGTTGGGGGCTTACGTTGGGGACAAAAATGGTATTTCATTAATTAAATATATAAATTTATTTTATATATATTTATTTAATATTAATTGCCCAATGGGCTCTTATAATTGAATTGGCCCAAAGGATTCCGGGTTTGGCCCAATCGACTGTTTTCTCCTACACAGAATGACCCATAGACCAAATTCTCCTACACGGCTCATAGAGCCCATCTCCCAGGTATCAAAAGGTCCCTTCTATTATCTGTAAGTTAATTAATTCATTATCCTTGTATGCATTATTTTACAGTATTCGTTTACTGTTATTTCTCTCGTTCAACGTGCTGATTTGAGCGTCGGAGGGGCCTCTCTGGGATAACCCCCAGGGCCCTCTAACATTTGCGCGTGTGTGCAGACAAGTTCTTATCAAAGGATTTTCCAGCTCAAGGAGAAGAAGACAAGAAGACTTCTCCTTTGGGAAGAGGAAGAAGAGAAGACTTCCCCCTCGGGAAGAGGACTAGCGTGAAGACTTCCCTCCCGGGAAGAGAATTTTGGTCAACTCAGTTGACTTGAGTGATCTTCCTTAAAAAAGCATCATCAAGTGATTATTTAAAGAAAGTTGACTACAAAAAATAATGAAATACCAAATTTTTCACTTCTTATTTTTACATATATTTTTATTACTTTTTATAGAAACTAAAAATGAGGGGGAAAAATTCAACTTACTATTTCCAACAACTTCTCTTTTTATATGTATATATACTAGAACAACACCCGTGTATTACAAGGGACTTGTCCAAAAGATAAAATCCATAGTGTCTAAAGTTAGTTTATGATAGAAGAGATCGAAAATACTAATCATAGAAACTAAAAATGAAAATTCAAAACTTAGAAAAAGTATCATTAAAACACTTCACTTCAGATTCTGAAAAACTCCTTCATAAACTAAATTATTTGTTCTACTTACAATTGTATCGTCCTTATCGCAACAAAGACTTTTCAAGCCCTTTCTACTCTTAACTCTCGATATGGCCACATAAAGTTGATCATGGCTGAATACGGGTCTTGGAAGGTACAAACCAACATAGGAGAGTGTTTGACCTTGACTCTTATTTATAGTCATGGCAAAGCAAACATTAAGTGGAAATTGCCTTCTTTGAAACTTAAATGACAATCTGCTATCTGAAGGGCTTAATACCATACGTGGAATAAAATGTTTACGCCCAATATTAGTTTAGGACAGAATCTTTGCTTCAATAATATGATCGCTGAGCTGTGTGATCACTAATCTAGTGCCATTACATAATCTTGAATATTGATCCATGTATCGAATCAGCATCACTGGTACTCCAATCTTCAATTTCAAGATATGATTTGGAATTCCTAAACACTTGATACTGTTTAAGAAATCAGCAGAGTAGATTTCGTATTCATTTCCAGAATTTCCAAATGTTTTGCATATGTTGTCAGAACTAAGATATATCCTCTCATCTCCTGGAATCATATACATCACATAGTCATTCACCGACTCCATAATATTATATGTTGGTGCAAGTATGGCCCTGTCTTCAAAAAATGAAGGATTATGAAAGTTACTCAGAATTAAAGGGTAAGTACTCTCAACAATAGCTGCTATTGGATTCTCTACATTTTGGATTAGTATATAATGTTTCTCCATCTCCAATTTTAAGTATCCACTCGGAGAAATCTTTAATTTCGCGCAAAGTCAAACTTGATGTTGACTATCCTACACTTAATCTTATATTCTTTGTCAAATGGAGGATTTTGCAATGATCCCATAGAGGAGAAGAGATTATACTCGAGTGAACAATATCTTCTCTATTGCCTTTCGGAATAACAAGCAAAATCTGCCTAAAGTTTCCACCAAAAACAACTATTTTTCTACCAAATCATATGTCATCTATATTAGAACCACTCATAATATGATTCAAGCTTCGATCTAATGCCTAAAGTCTTCGATGTTTATTGGTATACCAAATTCGCGAATGTGTAGTCCTTCCTGATGGCAGTAAAAGTGCTGCAACTCCACTCGAAGCAACATTAAGAATAATTTCACCTTGGCATCGTAATACAACAGATAATGTTCTCCATATGAATATTTTACCCGTTCCACCATATCCATAAACAAAAAAAATACCACCACTGTCATTGGTTGCGCACTTAAAATTTCTTCATAAATAGCCTTTTGTTCATCTGTTAACGACGAAAACAACTGACGGTGCTCTGCTTCCAAAATTGACCTATCGTATTGGAGCTCCTATTGTATAAGCTTGTTATTTCCTTCCATAATCAAAATATCATTCGGAACAGGCATACCAATATAGTTTATAAGAGATCTTCCATTGTTTTGCAACAATTTTTCCATTTCAATTAAAGTGTAATTTTTCAACTGGTCATTAGTGAGATTAGGGGTGGGCATCGGGTCGGGTAGTCGGGTAGTCGGGTCGGGTACCCGAAAAAATCGGGTAGCTATTTTGGGTACCCGAACCCTACCCGAAAAAATCGGCACCAGGGGTTTTTATTTTTTTTTTTTTTTTTTTTTTAAAGAAAAATTGGCTATCTTTTAATTTAATGAAAGAAATTGTATAATATGCATAAACTAAAATTAGGCACCATGCCACCATCTAATTACCAAAAAACAAAACCATAATTCTATACACAACAGTACAACATAAACTAAATTAGGAATCATTCCCACATGAAATATGCGTATATAAATAATATAATGATCATCACTGTGATTATAAAATGAATACCTAAACTACACAACTAATTATAAATATAATACTACACATTTAGCAAGCTAAAATTATCACTTTGGCAACACAAGCCACATCAACATTTAAAACGATACACTAATCATTATCGTCTACACAATACACAATAATTTAACCAAATCACTACATAATAGTCTAACAAATACACCATTCTACCATAGTCCCATAAGTACACAATAAAGCACTTCAAAATAAGTTCATGTTGTGTTATCAATTGTCATTTGTCAATGCTTGTTGAGGGCCGAGGCCAAACTTCAACTGTATTATATTCATTATAAAAAAAAAGCAACAAAATCAGAAAATATAATGAAAAAACTTGACAGAAAAGTAAAATAATGGAAGAAAGAAAATGAAATAGATCTTACTTGTAGTGTGGCTCAATCAAACATCAACAATAGTTTTATCAATACCTAACTTTGACAATTCTGCAAAAAAGAATGAACAAGATATATATTAAAATTTGGAATATAAACAATAGAGGCTCAAATAAATTAAATTAAAACATGAATAACGAAAAATACCTTGATCAAGTGATTCTACTTCACTCAAGTCCTCCTCCACACTTACTGGCTGACAATCCAAACGAAGCCAATCTTGAGCACAAATAAGAGCTTGAACTATTCTAGGAGACAAAGAACTCCTAAATGCATCAAGAACACGCCCACCTGTGCTAAAAGCGGCCTCTGAAGCAACTGTAGAGACAGGAACTGCCAATATATCTCGAGCTATCTTAGAGAGAATCGGAAATCTGTGAGAATTGACTTTCCACCATTTAAGTATTCTAAACCCTTCTTTTTCTTCCTCAAGTTCATCACTCAAATACTTCTCCAACTCTGATTTCACATATTCACTTCTCCCTCCACTCCTATATCTACTATTAAACCGATCTATCGAGAAGGTTGTAGATGAAGATTGCGAATCGACATGTTGCTTGAACTACATGTAGAAGAACTTGAACTTGGGGTTGCATTTCCCAAAGTTTCGTATTTCAACTTATATTCCTCAAATTTCTTGAAGTCTTTCTTCACCTTGTCTTTCATCATCCTACTCTTTGCAACATCACCATACAATGAGTCAAATGAAAAGTTAAGGAACAAAAAATTACGACGTGGATCTAGTACCGCAAAATACATAACCATGTTCATTTTTTCAATTGACCCCAATATTTGTCAAATTTCTCTTTCATCTTTCTTGACATTTCTCTCAACTCAAAGTCTTCACTCTCCAACCATTGATTAAGAAGTATTTCCACCGCACTTATTTCATGAAACACGCTTTGTTGGATGTGACATATAATGAACCTTAAATACACAAAGTGAGCTTATAAAAATGGCCCAAAATTTCAACAATAAGCCACCCTCTCCCAATCATAATCATCGGGGACGCCATCATATGGTGGCTTTGAAAGATCGAGTTAGATAGGCAAGATCTGCTTCCGGTAAGCATCAAACGCTCTTCTAAGGCATATTGCGACCTCAAACATCAAGTAGGTTGAATTCCATCTAGTAGGTACATCCAAACACAACAATTTATTGGTTTCCAATTTTTCCATTGTCACACATTCTTGAAACCTTTTGTACCTAGCCGGAGAATTTCTAACATACCTTACGGCTCCTCTAATGCGAGATATAGCCAAATGCTCATCTTTGCTCTTTAAACCATCTTGCACAATAAGATTCACAATATGCGCAACACATCTCATGTGGACATACTTCCCACCCAGAAGATTTGAACCCCAATTATCAAATTTTTTAAGCAAGTATGCAATAGCACCATCATTAGAAGATGCATTATCAACCGTCACTGTAAAAACTTTGTCAATGCCCCAATCAAGTAAACACTTTTCCACCCCTTTACCCACTTCCTCACTCTTATGTCCAGAAATTTGAGAGTGTTTATTTATTAAGTTCTTTAAAGTCTCCCTTTCATCTATGTAGAATTTATAGATGTCTCTTGTGATGGTCCTTCTTGATGGGATGACAAACATAGGACATGCAACTGACATAAAGTGTTTAAAACCAATGCTTTCAACTGTTTTAAAAGGAAGCTCATCAACAATCACCCAATACCTCAATGCATCTCTTACTTTAGTTTGATCAAATTTCCATGAAACCATGCGTGATTCATTATCACCCCCCCCTGAGTAGATGATTGAAATCGATTCGGGTTTGACTAGTTGCAACTTCATGAGGTTTTTCTTGCAAGAATCAAAGTGGTTTTTTAGAGATTTAGTTCCATGCATCTTTGGATCGGCCTTAATCTCTCTACCACAATAGTTGCATCTACCCTTTTGTACTTTTTCAACATCACAAAAGATTTTTCAAAATGTTGCCAATATTGAGACCTAGATGCAACTTCTTTTCTAGCTCTTTTTTAGATGTAGGTGTGTCATCCTCTTCCCTCTCTTCCCTCTCTTCCCTCTCTTCCATATCTTCCCTCTTCTCGGATATATTCACTTCCCACACCTCTATCATAATCTAATGGATCAAAATGTACGAGATGGTTTTGCGATTGCGAAGTTGACATCTGTCACCGAGTATGATTTGATGTGAGATTACAATAAGTGCAAGAAACTCAAGCAACAATTCAAAGTGCGGAAAATAAACTAAAATGGAAACAAATTATATAATAATCATTTGATACAGAGTCTGACCATTTCTTAGTAATCAAATAATCAAATGATTTAGTAATTTCCCCAAACCTGATACATACCATGATACACAATAATCAATTTATATCTTAATTAATGATAATACAACTAAACAGAAATTCAATAATTAACAAGCAACTAAACAGAAACTTAATAATCATTTGCACCTCCACGCGCTCGCCCTCCATCCAAATCATTATTTGTTTCTTTGTTTTTGTGTTAGTTTGATATGAGATATCATTATTTAGTTTTGTTCTATTAGTTTGCTTACTTATTGTGGGTGTTTTTAGGGATTTACACAATTATCTTTCGCATCTCAAAGATATTTCGGCATTTGACAAAGATATTACCTGTGGCCGGTGGGAGGAGCGACGGCCGTGGAGCGGCGACGCCGTCCGCCGGAGGATGGAGGGCGGCGGCGGCGGCGGCGGCGAGCGGCGTCAGGCGAGCGGCGAGCGGCGAGTGGCGGCGGCGGCAGCGGCGCAGCGCTATGGAGGAGTGTGACAGAGAGATGAGTTGTGGGTGGTAGCGACGGTGAGCGAGAGCGACGGTGGCGAGAGCGACGGTGGGCGAGGGCAAGTGGTGAACGACGGTGGCTAGACTTGTGAGAGAGATAGAGCGTGAAAAGTCCGAAACAATGTTGAATTGTTGATTGTTGAGTGTTTGACACTTTGACATTTGACCTAATGACTTGTGATTTGGGATTTTTTTGTGTATTAATATATCGGTGCCCGATACCTATTTCAGTATTTTTCCAATACCCGACACCCGACCCGAATTTTTATATGTCGGGTCACGCACCCGATACCCGCATTTTACATAAAATACCCGACCCGATCGGGTATTACCCGATCGGGTCGGGTCGGGTACCCGATACCCGAATCCGAATGCCCAGCCCTAAGTGAGATGCAGGTATGTACCAAAATAAATTGACATGAATTATTGAAGCTTGTATGACACAAACTAGTTGAACATTTGAAATAATTTAATGAACCAAAAGTAATGTGTATTGATATTGAAATTCTATGACTTATTTGAAGAATATGTTTGCCGCCAAATAAAAAAGAGTTTCAACTTTCATGTAAAAGTTAAAGAGATAAAAATTGAGTTTAGATATGAAAGCACTATTTTCCAAGAAGTTTTAAGAAATTTATGAGCTTAGAGTTGTCTTTTTTTGAATTTTGGCTGCTATCAAAAAAATATTCAGAACTAAATGGAAAATATTATTTTATTGCAGCATAAGTTTGAATTTTAGGAGATATAAATTTACTTCTCCACAAATGTTTACAGATTTATATCTCTTGTGATTTGCTTTACATGTAATGCATGTTTTTTATTCACAAGAAAATGTTAAATCATATATAAAAAAAGAAATTTTAGACCAAATCAAATAAAACAACAACAACAACAACAACAACAACAACAACAACAACAACAACAACAACAACAACAACAACAACAACAACAACAATAATAATAATAATAATAATAATAGAGTCTCTACTTCAATCCAACCTGCGTTGATTTGTCTAAAGCTCCTAAATTGTTAAAAAATAGGTATTGATAAAAATTAAATGAGGTTGGCTCTTATTATAAGAAAAATCCAAATATTTTTGAAAATTGAAAAAAAAAACATAAAGATTTTATTTTCTCTAAAATTTAAAGGGTAGTTGAAATATTCCTATAATCATATTTTTTAAGAGTGTGCTTTAATATTTTTGAAATCACATGAATCAAATTGATTGTGTAACTTGTATTGGATATATAATTACCATTGATGCCAAGAAGTCTATGTTGTCTTGGAATGATGTCATCTGCAAGGACTAGCCATGTCTTTTCCCACACATATTGTGGTCTTGAAACACTTCAAGAAGATAACAATGCCGCAAATAACTTTCTGAGGAAATGTGGTGAACCCCAGAAACTTGCTTCTATTATGCCATCAATGTATTCTTTATCATCATCCAACAGACCCAATGCATAATATGCATCCTTGAAAGTTGGGTAGACAACATCATTGATAGTTCTTATGTATTCATAGGAAATTTCACTCGGACTACGATGAAGCATAATGGCCATATAGTATAATTCTCCACTTCCAGGTAGAACATAAACTAACCTTCCAATTGAAAATCCTTTTTTTCTCAATGCCCAAACACGTTCTTGTTGTTTCCATACAAACTTTGTAGAAAACGCTGTATAAGTTAGGCTTCTAGCTTCTGGACACTTTTTGTTGCACTCCATCCATGCCAAGAACATTTATTGTTTATTCCCTTCGTTATCCCCAATCAATGTAATCAACATCATTAAACACGACACTTTGTTCATCTGGAAGATGGAAAGTCAATCTTTGAACTGATGGATTTTTGTAGTGAATGTCAAATGCAAATACACGCCACACTGCCTCGCATGGAGATATGTATCTACAATTGTAGTAGTTCTTTATTTCATCAACTTGTTTCTCACTAACATCAACACTACTTCCTTCACAAATGGATGTTGTTACATGATCATGACCCTTATTTATATACTTGAATAAGTATTTGATGGATCTAAGCTGATTGCACCATTCAACATTTATGTGAGCATGATATCTCATCGGCAGATGCAGGCTGTGAGGAACAACAAAACTGTTGTCCAAAATAACTCCATTCTTATTCATTTCCATTGTCTTTTCTTTTATATAAGGGATAACCATCATCATCTACTATAGTTCTTTCCATGTATTTTTTAAGAAAGTGTTTTGAATATTTTCCTTTCTTCATGCATGCTGACTCAATGTTAGATGAATCGCAAGGATCATGGATAATATTATGAGATACCAATTCATACAACTCGGGATGGGTTACATTGTCGGGTATCTCAGCCTGTATAATTTGATCAACATCATTTGGGGTGGGAATTTTATTATCGCGGTGAAGAAATATAAGAATATGAGCATGGGGTAAACCACGTTTCTGAAACTCCACAGTGTAGACTACTGCAACAATATTAAAATTGTTACTATAATGATAAACATATGTTAGATCATCTTGAGTAAATGTATATGTCAAAATCACAAAACTTTAAAATTCAACTAATAAAGACGAATAAATGGGTTAGAGTTCATATTAGTCTAGAAAGGTATTAATTTTGGCAGGCCATGTTTATTGGAAAATTAATAGCTTTTGGTGTGGGTTGTTAATTATCCATTTTTTTAAAGATTAGTTGTAGTATTCCTAAGCTAAGTAAATTGATTCTTTTAAAGTTATACAAACCTTAAATGAGTTGAATCGTGGGTGAAGTTGTACCTTTATATATAGAATTTTCTTGCCAAAGAGTAAATGTCATCATTGACTTTAAAAAATATTTTACCATTTATTTCTAAGTTGATCTCATAGGGTGCTATATCAGTGGAAGTAATTTGGCAAACACTATATACGTTGATGTATGAACATAATACCATGATATGGACATTGGTGGTTTCAAAACAGTAAATGACTATAAATTCTGCACGGCTAAATCAATAATACAATACATAGCATCTTAATAATTTTAAATCATGTTTCCCTCAAAAAAAAAATAATTTTAAATCATGTATGAGTAAAAAATGGAAAGATTTGTATTTACCTGCTCGTGTATTGCCAAATATTTTATTCTCCTTCATATCCTTTATGATGTGATCGAGTTTAATATTAAACACACGATAAAGAATATTCGGCTTATCCTCATGCTTCGATCCTCTCTTACTGACAAATCTTGTGATTTCTGGCCACTTCGGATTGCAAGTAATTGTAATAAATAAATATGAATATCCATACCACTTGCAAATAGCCATAGCATCCTGATAATTTTGGATCATGTATCTAGCTCCTCCAGTGAATGATGACGGTATAAATATTTTATGCCCGGTTGAAGATGGAGTTGTTTCACCTCTCAAGACATCAGCATCAAGATTTTTATATGTAGCTGATCTCGACTGCGGCTGATGATTTTTAATAGAGCTAAATACTTTTTACCCTCCAAACTTTGCCTGTTTTTTCACTTTTCCTCCTAGACTTCATTTTGGTTCACTACGCCTCCTGGACTATGAATATTTTTGCGCTTTACCACCTATTGACAAGTTTGCCCCTATAATTTGCAAATGACTTTAAATAGTTTCAGAAATCCATCTAAGCTCCAATTTGTTGCATCTGACCCCATAAATTATAAAATTATCATATGATCTAATCAGTATAATTTTTTCTCCAAAATAATTTGTTCTCGGAATAATCTATGCCGGAGAACCAAACTGGGTCTTTTGATATTAAGATTGGATATAGTCCATCACGACCATATCAGGCCCAACATGCTTCCGTAAAATTAATAAATCCCTTAAAATTCATACCTTCTTTGACCGAAACAGCACCGGGTGAGATGGCTCACAACGCCACCAGTCGAAAATTACTGCCCCCAGACCTTTTAACAAACAGCTCCTCACTGTTCAACTTTAACCCTCAGGGAAGATGATCTGCAAGTTATCCGACTCCTTTAGCAACCGTTCAGCACAGCCTTGGTTCGTTTCCTACTCCAGGCGTATAAGTATTTCATAGACGGGATGAATTAATAGAACATTATGAACACATGTTGAAGCAGAAAGCCTCTTTTTTATTAAGAACTTATAGAAATATTTATTACATTAGTAATCTCCTTTTGGGAGGAGAATACTGGTTTAGCCTCCCATAGAGGAGGCTTGCACTCGAAAACACATAAAAACTAAAACACTCTAAATATTGCAAATTTTTCTCTCAGACTTTATTATAAGAAAACTAAGGAAAATGTTCGATGTCCTCAGCTTCCTTCAAATCCTGCAATTTATAGAGGTAAGTCCGGACTTGAAAGGCGGACTTCAAATCTTGTTGAAACTTATGACGTCACTGCTTACATCATATCCTGCATTATTGCCTCGCCAGCTATCTTCCTTTTCTTTCCGCATGACTCAGCCCATGTGATGGTTGTCGGGGAATCTTTTAAAAAGTTGGTTTGCGTGGTCCCCGAGGAAAACGCGTCTTGTGAGCTGGGCCCTTATCCTTTCTAGTTGTATGGTCTTGTCGGTCGGGTTTGGGTCGAAAACCTTTCCCAAACTCGGGTTCCTTCTGTTCGGGGCATGCTTGACAGATCTGGTCGATCCATCGGCCAACATGCGCCATGTTACAGAATTTCCGGTAAGTTTCTTTACTTACCGGAATCTTATTCTCCTAGAGAATTTTTCTTTTGGTCTCGAAGAGTTCCTCTGCAAATCATGTGGTTGATCCAGTCATCGAGTTCAAAAGGAAAGATCCATTTGTTGAATTCTGGAAAAACTTGAATGGATATTTGACTTTGTCCATTTCGGTTAGACAAATCCAAAGACCCCATGCTCGTCTGGTAGAAGCTTCATCTTCATAAAATGCTCCTACTAATACCGGTCCTTCTTCCGGTGAAGATACTTTTATATATTTTAAAGCATTTCCATCCGGTCTTCTTAGCTTGATAAAATGAAAAGCTTCATTAAAGCCTTTCTTTACTGGTTCGGGAGCTGCACTTAGAAAATATAGTTCCAAAATGTCTCCTCTAGCCAAATGTGGATTATTGGCCCAAGTCTCGTAAACTGCTTCCCCAATCCATTTCGGTAATTTCGAAATTTCTGGGAATCCTGGTGATACAGTATAGATTGAAGCTAGAGCTCCAAACGTATACCATTCATGTACTTCATTTGGATGACTTTCTGGCTTCATCCAAACCCTAGGATACTTGCCTGAGATATCAACTATAGTTTTTTCTGGGTTAATATCTCTCCTTGTAACTAGTTTCTCCCATTGTCGTTGATATACCTGCATAAGAGAAATCTTAATCTCGTCAGTTTAAACCTTAGATTTGCCGGTCTGTGGCCTAAGATTCAACTCTCCCTCTTTTACCCCAGTCTTTGGGTTGACTTGAAGATTCGTGTTGTAACACCGGAGCTTCAACATTCGCTGATTTGTACACCTCGGGGATGCATCACCGCAACACTTGTGATTATGGTACTTGAATCCATAACCTCTAGGTTAGAGCCCCGTTCTCTATTCGCCCCTTTTTGCACCGTAGGAGATGCGGTCTGGAAGAGAGGCCCTTGTAGTGCTAAGAACAATTGTCCTTGAGCGAACGGCATGCTCGTATATAACTAGAAACGTTTGGTCACTATTGAAGTCGTCCAAAGAACACTCGCATTGAGACATAACGTCCCAAAATCTCGTTCTAGACTCTCCAGGTTTTCCGTGAGATGTCTTACTCATTTAAGGACCTCATCGCAACGAACGCGTCCTTCCATCTCGTGTCAAAAAATGCAAGAATATTTTCATGGGATTTTATAATGACAATATCATAATCATAATATTGACATTCACTTGCCATCTAAGTAATCAAGCCTTTTTCTCGTTTTGATTCAATTTTATTTTTCGTAAAAGCTTTGACACTTGAATTATCAATTTTTAAAATAAACTTTTTAGCCAGTAAAAATAGAGGCCATTTTTTAAAAGTCTTTCCGATCGCAAAGAATTCTTTCGTTGATATGCCATTTGTTTGCTTCACTGGTGTGAATAAACCGCCGCAATATCTCGCATGGCACTTCCTCGCTTTGGTGTGACCTTAGTAAGAATCATTGCCCACCAATCATCACCGGCATATGTGTAAAGAACAGATTCGTCCTCGTCTTGGGAATCGCAAGCTTTGGAAGCTTTTTACAAACTTCTTTAAGTTGCTTAATTCCTTCTTGATGTTCATCTTTCCATTTGAATACTGCATCTTTTTTAAGCAATGGGCTAAACACCTTCCTGTAATATGCCAGATTGTTAATGAACATCCCGAAAAATTAACAACTCCAAGAAAACTCAAGTTGTTTCTTGTCTTTCAGTGTATCTCAGAAATCCTCAGATCCTTTCTCGCAATATGATTACGCATAATAATTCCAGATTCATCGATTTCAATTCCGAGGAATTCAATCTTTTGTTGCGATTCGCCTTCTTTTCCAAAGCACTAATCCTTATTTGTGACAAACATCTCAAAATATTTCCAAATGTTTGAGATGCTCCTTCATGTTCTTTGATGCGATCAGAATATCGTCGATATACACGAACATGAAACTGAAATAATCTTTGAAGAGATTATCCATCTTTCTTTGATATATCTGGGGTGCGTTAGCCAATCCCATAGGCATCACGTTCCAAATATAATGTCTTTGTGGTGTGGAGAAAGTCAGAACTTCTTGCTTTCTTCCTCCATCTTAATCTGGTAGAATCCAGTTTGCAATCAAACTTTGAGAATATCTTGGCACCTTTGATGCGATTAACTGGATGTTCTCTGCTTGGGATAGAGTATCCGTCGAATTCCAAAATGTTATTAATCCCCTTATAATTAATAACAAGTCTTGCTTTCTCTTTTGATTTCTCCATGGTTTCTGACTAAGAATCCTAAACTGCTGTATGGAGAAACTCCTGGTGAAATTAACTTAAGGTCAAGATGTTCCTTAAGTATCTTTTGCATATCCTCACGATCTTCCTGATTCATAAGGATTGGTTTAAATCTCACGAACTCGTACTCCTTTCCTGGTTTAACCTTCAAGGATGCTTTGAGCTCGTTCTTGTCCCACCATGCCGAAGGATCTTCATTATATTTCCTTTGGATCTTCTTCTTGATATCCTCAAGTGATATTTGTTCTTCTATTGTAACATCACTTTGCGGATTCTCCATTAGGCTCATCATCAGTTCTGCAATAACTTCTGGAGTTACTCGTTCTTCTCCTTGTACTCTGAATGAATACAAGTTATTATCCCATATCTTTTTTTCATTACGGGTTAAACCGAATTGTCTATAGGATAATAAAGCTACACCAAATTTCCTTCGATCCGCCATTTTTGGATTGCGAAGTCTGGCTTCATCACCACGCTTGCTGCGAAAATTAATAGGCATTTTTCTGTAAAATGTTTCCCGCAGTCTCTGGACCATAATTTTATGATCACATAGTGTTGTGAAAATAAGTCTTCTTGTCTCATTTTCCTGTGTAAATTGCTTGAATGTTTGTAGGAAATTGTTTCCTAGCAATACATCTGCTCCTGTATCATGGAAATAGATTGGTGGAGTCTTCATTTTGTACCATGGGGTACCACCTGCGCCTCCGATCATGATTTCTGCTTGTTTAATTCCCCTGTTAAGAATAAGAATTCTTTTAGAGAAATCTCTTCCTGCAATAGCTGGTAAATCTTCTCCAATTTCTTTAGGAAAAACCTCTAGCTTTGCTAGTACATATTTCGGCCCCTGAATCGATATATGCGGCGAAATATTCGGCCTTGTATTCAGCATATAACATTCCGATAGAAATGTATATGGAGAATGGACTAGTGGTCATCTGATTCTGTATCTTTTATCTGACATTGTGAACTCCATTCCGTCTTGCAATCTTTCCCAAGGTTTATGATCCTCAAGAAATTCAATTCCCATTATTAATTGCTCTGGGATTTTTCCCGATGTACCTGTGATAGTCAGCTCAATTTCACCTATCTTCAGGCTTCCTTGATACCTTCCAACTATAGGTTGTTGGAGATAATATAGAACATCACAAGGAAAAATATTATCCTTTTGAGTGATGTCGAATATTACTTCCACTTCTCTCCATCCTTCGGGACATTTCAGCTCTCCCTGTGTTTTGAAAATATCTGGAATGCGCGTTTGAATCAGTACATTTCTGTCTCTTTTCTTCCCAACAATCGCTACTTATCATTCTCGTCTTGTTGGAAAGACATCCTCCTTGGCTCAACTACGAGACTTCGACTTTTGTTGAAGACTGGTTGATCTTGAATTTTCATATAAATCTCCTTTATAGTTGGAGACTCAATGATTTCTAGTAGAACCACCCTGGCAAAGTCCTCGAAGATTCTTGGGACTTCAATAAATTCCTTTCTAAAGAATACTTCTGAATGATGTGTATTCGAGAGAGCATAGGATATCTTGAGTAGGGTATGTTCCCTTCTTTCATCAAATCGTCTCTTTTGAAATCTTGATGAAGAGTTAGGACTCTGTTGAAATCTCGATCTCCCAAATTGTATGCAATTCTAGGATAGACATTAAATGCCAATTTTCCTGCATACAAATTTCCTGTAACTGCTCCAAGGCATGAATCCTTGAGGTTTGAAATTCGCTTGTCAAAGATAGCAAGATTGAGTGGCGAATCTATCCCTTTTTTGAATGTTGCCTTAATAATGACTCTTATGGCTCCGATATGAATCTATGAGAGTGTATTTGCAACTTCTCTTTTAACTCTGCTTTTGATCTCCTAGATTTCTTTAATAGGGACCAACTACATCTCGATCTGGTTCCCCGTAAACTCTATCGGAATGGCAAATTCTCCGGTTGTAACCCTGTGAATAATTTGGTGTTTTCTATTACGAAATCCAATCTTATCCAACGCCTTCTCCATAGATCCGATAGTAAAACCGTCGTATATCTGAAGCTTTGGATCTTCCTTCATAATTCTCATACGAGTCTTATGAGAAACCATAGTGTGAGAGAGGAATCCTGACATATCCTCCCTAACCATCTGTTGAAGAATTTTTTTCTTCACTCCCGATTAAATCGGATTCACTTCCATCATCGAATAGATCTCCTCTTCATAGATGCTTTCATCCGGGAATATCCTCAAATTGATACACTGTATTAAATCTTGATAGTAGACATCTTCTTCATTTCTCGTGTAGCCTCAAACTGCCGACTCCTTGTCTTTGATTTTCTGAGCAATCGGTTGAGATATGCCCTCTTGCTCGCATGTCCAAAGCAATTACAGTCTCGAAACTTTCATTAGCTCGTATGAGCTCACTTTGAAAGTTCTTCTCCCTATGGTTCTGCTGGTACTCGCTTGATTTGAACCTGATGATGAGGCTCTACTCCTGCTTGGTGCTGGTCTTTGCCTTGATTTGTAACTTCGGGCTTTTTGTTTTGACCAAAACCTTCTAGGTCTCCATGAAGACCTTTTGCTACTGCTTCCCCGGCGGTATGGATGGCTTCTCTCCTTCTTCTTCTTATGTCGCCGTGGTTGACCTCCCACAACTGTTGGGATATCATTGTCCACGCAACATAGAGGAACCCTTTGTTAATTCCTCGTAATCTCTTATAATTCATGTATAGAGCTGCCTGGTAACACCATTCAGATAACTTAGCCTTTAAGAAAGACATTCTTCTGGCCACTGTATCTAATTCTGCTCCATCCTTGTATTCCATGATAAGCATTTCTCTCCAGGGACTCGGAATCTTTGCAAAGAATAGCTGTGAAGCTTCTATTTCTCCAATCTTGGATTTCCACCCGTATTCAGTGAACAACTTGATATATTCGTCAATATGACAAATATCATGTAACTCAAGGCTATATAGGGCTTGTTTATATCTTTTTCTTTTTTCATCCTCTAATCCCTCAAAGTAACCTGTGCCGATAAACTGGATTTTGAATAGTTTAGCCATATCATCAACAATTCCTTTCAGTGATTCTCCTGATGTGACCGCTCTCTTCGTACTTGCATCGGTCATATCCCATGCAATCTTTACAGATCCCTCAATACCCATTTCAAAGAGTAAAATGAAGGAATCTTTCATAAGATCAAGGGTACCTGCTGCAATCCTCATTGTTGATGCCCATTCATCAATAAGGACTTCTCGATTTTTAAAATCTGGGATATCCAGATTTAGCATCAATCCATATGGATGTATTGGATCTAGATGTGATCTTCCATAAGGCGTCTGGTGAATATTTGGCCTTCTAGGAGGTACTCGAGTTCCTGCCAGAGGTGGTCGAGCTCCTGTTCCTGAAAGAGTTTCATTCCCTGTGGTGAAATCTCCAACGTGGTGCATTCTCTCGTCCTGGGTTCCATGATTTGAACCCGCACTTTCTGCGATGTTGGGATTTACTGGTGGCGGTGGTGGAATTGGCGGAATTGGTCTACCATGAGGGTCATAGGTAACCAAAGTTGATCCATCTCCTGCGTTCATCTTTAAGTCTACAATACCTAATCCCGCGGAGGATTCTGCCAGGTCATGTAGATCTTTTAGTTTATGATGGATTCTGCGTTCTCCATATCCATCGCTTTTAGTTTATGATGGATTTTTCTTTGATGATAGCAATGAGCTTTTCATCATTCGTCATTTTTCGTATAACTTCGGTTGGTTTCTCTTTCTGGTGTAAATAGGGTACTGTCCCAAAATCTATACGCTTCTTTCCTCCTGAAGAACTCGGTCTGTCCTCCAAGTTCTTGACTCGTTTTTGAATATCATGAAGAATTTCAAGAGTTTCCTTTTGATATTTCACCATCGTCTCCATTTGGTTCTCGGAACTCGATGAACTTGTCTTTGGTAGATGAATATGGCGGTTGCCATAGTGCGCACCGTCTTACGGACTTCTCTAAGATCTTCGGAGAACTTAGATTTGTCTGGAAGTATCTCGTTCCATTCAGGTACTCCATCAGGAATCATTGTTCTGATGGGCATTCTCATGAACCGCTTCTTGGAGATTCATCAATTCGACATATAATGTCTGGTTTACTTCGTCCGAAACTCATATGATATGCCGCTCGCATTTCGCATTGCCTTAAGGCTTCCCTATCGACTCCTCCGCGTTCTTGTATCTCATATTGGTTGTTCCAATATGCAATTTTATCCTGGTGTTCTTGTGCATACATCGTCAAAATTGGACGATATGTCCTGTACGGCGTACATCTCAGACAATTGTCCGGATCCATATTCTCGGAGAAATTCTCCTCACCAATTGTTAATTACATAAATATAATAAATATAACCAAAAGTTCTTAATAAACCTAGGCTCTGATACCAATTTTAAGGATCGCAAAACCCAGTTGGAGTAATGATAGAAGATACAATAAATTTTATAATGTAGGAGGTAATCTGCAACGATTTCAAAATTTAGATAGGAGACTGGAATTAACATATATGTATATAGGGGTAAATCTGGAATTTTAGGCGAAGTGCAAAATTTTAAAAGGTTGAGGAGGTAAAGTGTACCAATTTAAAGTTTGGGATGCATAGTGTAAAACTCATCATAGTTCGGGAGGTTCTCGGTATTTACCCCTTTTTAATATATGACATTCTTTGAGACTCAACCATTGTATAACCATCAACTAAAATCTGTTGAAATAGCCTTCTAAACAAAAGAATAGTTATCGACTCATTTTCTCTTTCTTGTATTCTAAAGGCAAAAAACTCTCTCATGGTCAATTTTATCCTTTTGCTTGATCTACTTGAAGAAGCATCACTATGTTCAATTCCAAGTCTGTAGCTATCCTCACCATAAGGAAACAACAAAGGGTACTGTAGAGGAAGACACGAAGGATGAAGCTCATTGATCCGCTTCAAAAAACCAGATTGAGTCTCGACAATTATATCCCTTTGGTCAAATGAGTTATCAAAATCTCCAACAATAAGAGCTGCTACTTCATGTGCAGTAGGGAGATTGTATCTTCTACCATCTGATTCTCTACTTCCAATGAGTTTTAGCTTAAGACCGACATGATTATTCGATTGAAAACGTTCTCTGACCATTCTAAATGATTTTACCAATGGATTGTTGTCATCGAGCATACATTTGATATCATTATCAATGCCAACATCCAGTGTATTTGTATTTGTATGCAAACAGTTACTGAAAATAGAACAAATTAAGAGTATGTTATGTTAGTCAAAATTGAACATACTTCATGCAATACTTATAATCATATATATATTTTTAAAAATTATAAATTATAAAAATTCTAGAAAATAAATTTAATCTTCGTACCTCATAGCATTAATTATGTTTTCGACCTCGTTTTCAGTATCGTAGTATAGTTGAGAGAATTTAGGTGAAGATCCAGATATTGGTAACAAACTGCTAATTATGTGGTAGTTTAAACCCTGTAACTTGAAAACATATGGAGCCTGCAGAATTCACATGTATAATTTGGGTCTCCGTTGTCCAAGTAGCCTGCAAATAGTTAATCCGACATATTAAGGAAAATATAATTAGATACCTCTTTTGTTGTTATTCTTTTTCTTCTTTTTTTTTTACATTATGATGTTTTTGTAATATCATTTGGGAGAAATACTAAAAAGAATCAAAATAAATAAATTAAAGTCTTCATTTCATGTAATAAAGATGTGCATATATAATATCTATACTTACCATGATTAGTATAGACAACTGACTCATCGTTTTGGACATCAGATGTATACTCATCATTAGAGATATTAAACGGGTTGGCCCTAGTCCTATAGGGCCAGCCATAGCGGTCTTCGGGCTAAACGGGCCGGTGTTAAATGGGCTGCCGATATTGGAACCTAACCATAAACCTAGCGGGCTTCGGGCTAAACAGGCCACTATCGGGCTTATAAGTCAAAAAATTAAAAATTATATATTTAAATTTAAAATTTTAAACTCGGATATATATACCATTTAAGTTTAACAATTTAAGTTAAACTACTCGTCATAAATAAAATTCATGCAAAGTTTCTAATTACATTGCATTAACAAACTTATAAAATTAAATATTTTATGATCTAAATTTTGAAATAAAAAAATAATAACTAAAGCTACCCAGAATTAACACTTTTTCTGTAATTACTCATATGGCTATAATTTAAAATTTTCAAAATAAGATATTTAAATCTAAAATTTCAAACTTGAGCATATATAACATTTAAGTTTAACATTTAAAGTTAACTTATTCATTATTATAAAAGTCATGCATAGTTTATAATTACATTGCAGCAACAAAATTATAAAAATAAAATAGATTTAGTACCATTTAGAAATATAATTTATATCCTAAATAATCTAATAAAACTACGTGATATTTTCTTGTTCTGAATAAAAATTGAAAAGTAAACTAAGTAATAGATAAAACAAATAAAAAAGAAGTTTTCAAGAATATATAGCTTGTTAAATAAAGTTAAACTTAAAGATGATGGAGATGTAAATTTAAAAAATAAATTTACTAGTAATAGGTGATAAAAGTAGATATAAAATATTAGAATTATATTTATTTTAAAAAAAAATAAAAATTGCGGGCTAGCGGGCTAACCCGGTTAACCTTCGGGCTAGCCCTAACGGGCTTCAGTTTAAACGGTCCAGGCCAAAAAGGCCCTGATTTAAACAGGCCAAAATAATTCGGCCCTAACTCTTTTTTTCGGTTTGGCCCGGACCCTTTTAACATCTCTACTCATCATTGTTGTTGTCCAATCTTCGAGTCACCTGCACGAAAGTAGTAGTGTTTTGCATTATATGTTTTCCATGACTTGTTTGAAAACTAGTTGGTCCAACAACTGCATCATTTTTTCCATCTTGAGACATAATTTTATTTGCTTTAGTTGCAGTATTGTATTCAACTGTAAACACAAGATTGTATAAGAGTTATTATGAATGTGATAATATATATTCACTAAACCACTCACACAAATGCATGAAAAAATAAAAATAAAATAAAAAACCCAAATCATCTTCTAAAACCCAGATTTTAATAGTATTAGCTTATGGCACTCCAAAAACTATTTATAAGAATAATAACTGTATATATAGATATCAATATCTCCAAGAAGCAACGATTGCATTAATTAAATTACTTACCATTAGTCTGATCTGAGAATGACATATGTGTTGTCTGACTTGATGCGGAGTGGATACCTACAACAAAATAAATGCCAAAATTCTTAAGGATTGATTAAACTAAAACTAATTGCCAAAAAATAGCATTCTTCTGTTAATATCCGAGAGAATAATAAAAAAATTTACCAAGAAAAAATATGTATACCTTTAGTATTGCATTGACGTTTTTCTTGTATAATTGACTTCCTCGTTTTTCTTGCCTGTATGATTGAATTTTTCTCAATAGAACATCTAGAATAAGAATCTGACCGCATTTAGGCATAGAATTAAACATTTAACTATTTGAATCTCAAGTCATCAAAAGTTAATAATTATGTCATTAATATTTAAACTCTAAGCTGGAAAAACATTGTCATGAATTTTTTTTTAAATAACACAAAAAATTTCTAACCTCTTAAAGTGCCAAAAACTCCAAATGACAAATTATCAGTCTCCTAAACTTCATGACTTAAATCATAGATTTCCTTCTCAGTCAGACCATCTAGAAAAAAATATTACATTTATATTCTACATTACAAGCTAAAAAAATGAAAATGGAAGAAAATAAATGATTATTTTTTAAAACCGAATATGTAAAATATATCTTATAATTAAAATATTATATGAGAAATTGCACATCTCGTATTTTGTTGGCGTTTATCGATCATTAATATCTTTCTTATCTTTCTTGCCTGCTTGGTTGGGCTATGCTCCTTGGAACTTTCAGTGTATAAACCTGTACTTTGAAATATTAGAATAATATCTAAAAATATAAAAATATTAAAAACTATTTAATTACAATTTGATGATAAATTGCATCAACAAATGTATAACAACTAGCATTATTAATTAAGGAAATAATCCTTGTGATGTCCCAGATTTTTCAACCGTAGACGACACAATCTTGGGTATTATTTTTTTTCTTTTTTCTTCGATACAATTTTTTTTAATATTCCGATAATTTATTCTTATATTTACTATTTATTTTACAATTCGTATTATGTTAATAGATTTAGCATCGGTTATCTATTTCATCTTAATGATCTTTGAAAACTATTTACTACTAAATTAGTATTTTAAAAAAATACAATACCTTTGTCTTGAAACATCATTTAGTAAACATTATATTTTCGAAACAATAGTACTTGAGGATTACCTTATATAAAAATCCAACTTTTATATTGAAATAGCAAGTGTCTCAAACTTGATTTTGTCAACTTACTAATTACTAGATTTAACTAATTTATACTTGGAATCATTTTTATTTTATGGTGTTTGTTAATGACACTTATTTTCACTGCTTTAACCATTGTCGATTTCTTTCGACTTTTAATGCGGGCTTTTAACCGGTTCAACTTGTTCTTCAGCGACTAGCTAATACAACCCTTTTAGCATCATATATTTATTTTATTTTAAAATTTTCGAAATTTAAAATTTATATATTTCAAAATAATTGTATAATTTAATTCATTACTTGATTGACATTTTTTTACTAGTACTATTGATTTTAAATTTTATTTGATACCTTAGATTTTATGTGATGATATTACACTTGGGAATTATTAGACACCTTATAACTTAGATGACTCATTGCATAAGTGATTAGGGAATTAATAAGTGATTGTGGGATTAATAAGTGATTTTTTTGGGACTTGTTAATATAGCATCATTATCACTATTTGAGGGAAAAAAAAGAAAATTTGGAGGGACAAGACTTGAGAATGGGCGTCCATAAGGGAAGGAGAAGCCAAATTTGTTTTGTACATTCTATATTCAAACATTCCATCCCTTATATTTTATTCCATTCAAACTTTAATCCCACCAAACACTATGGAATGATGGTGATGCCCATTCTTCTATGTTCCCTTGACTCATACAAGCTTACACAAGACCCACACCAATTGTTCCCCATGCGAGCTACATCTTGCAAGACTTCACAAAAAAAAAATATCACCCTCTTTTCCCTCTCCAATTCGGCCATTAGGTGTTAGGAGTACAAGTCTATTCATTTTCATTCTACACTCCTCTCTCAACATTTCCCCAACATACTCTCATTTTCCCATCTTCTTCTTTCTTCTTCTTCTTCTTCTATACTTAGTCAAAAATATAAGAACTCCCTCCCCTTATTCTCCAAAAATTCGAACCTACTACTACACAAAGGTAAGAAATTTCATCTTCAATCCATTCTTGATATCACCTAGCTCATCCTCTTCACTTCCTAATTTAAGTTTGAAATTTTGATTTGAGGTACTTAGAAGACTACTTGAAGACATGCATGCATGGTGGTCAATTTACAAGACTTGAAGAATAATTGTTAGAGAAATTGGACTACAAGGTAATATTTGGACACTAGAGCCCTTTTCTCTTCTTCTTCCTATTTTCTTCAAATTTTAACACCCCTTTTTCATTTTTGAGAAATAGGGGCTGACCTTAGGTGATTTTGAAGGTGAATCAAAAATCCCAAATTTGAAGCTTCAACTAGTTTCAAATCACTTACTACACAAGGTAAAGTGTAGTATTTCCAATTTTCTTATCTTCTTCTTTTTCTTCTTAATTTTTCACTCATTTTTCCTAACTCTAAATTTTTGATATTTCTTTACTTAGGGGCTGACCTAAGTGACCTCATACCAAGTTGTGAAATTATCTTTTTTATTTCACAACTCTTCAAATTTAAGGTGGGTGGAAAAATGCTTTCAACTTCTAGGGATTTTTGCTAAATGCATGTAGTGTTTTGATCATGAGCACTTGAGATATGTATATTTATGTATTGCATGTTAATTTTATGTATCAAGTTATGAAATTTCTCAAGTATTGCTCAAAAATGCTATTTATTGAAATTTAGGTGCATGCATGTACAATTTAATTCTCTATTTGATGAATTCTTGTATGAAATGGACATGCATGTGTATGATCCTTGAAATCCATGTTTTGGATGACTTATAACCTGGACAAGTCGAGCATAATTGATTAAATTCAATTTTGGACTTAAAAATGCAAAAATGGAAAGTTGGTGGACTAAATTGCAAGAAAATAAAACTTAAAGGACCCCTCTGCAAATTTGGAATTTTGGGACTGTACTCAGGTTCAAAAATGACTTTTGGACATTTTAATAAAGTTTTAAGAGTTTTAAGATAAATAAAATCAACCCTTAAAAGCCCAAGGACTAGATTGAAAAATTTTAGAAGTTTGAGGGCTACTTTGTAATTTTTGAAACTGTACCAGACCTTAATTTTAAAATTTAAAATTTTCACTCTTAAGGGACTGGAAATGACATATTTTAAATGTATTCCAAAAATCCAAGTGTTTAGAGCTTGGAAAGTAATTTTACTAAAATTGAGGGACTAAAGTGTAAAAGATTAAACTTGAGGACCCAAATGAAATTTCCAGGACTTATGCAGCCCATGCACCTGGAAATACTAATTTAACTATAACATAATTATATTTTGGACCCAAGGTTCAAATTTCATGACAATTGGACCCCTAAAAGCCTTAAAGGCAATTATTTCAAAATGGGACAAAAATGAGATTTTCAAAAGTTTAAGGACCTACACTTAATTCTTTCAAAAACTGATTTTGTCCCAATATCCTACTAACCTTAGTGACATTTTCCAACTAGAATCACATTAAAAGCCCTTCCGGTTTGTGAGTTCCGATTATTTTAAACTTAAGGTCCGAATTGGCAATTTCAACTAATTTGGAGCCAATGTGAGAATTTTATAAAAACTCGACCTCAAAACTTTAAAAACCTGAATCTCTGGACAATTTGGAGAATTTAGGAACTGACCTCATAATTTTTCAAGGTCAGGATATTTATTTATTCAATTTTTAACCCCAAAAGTTTTGGTTTTTACAAAACGGGGCTAAATTGTAATTTTTCTTTTATAAAGGACCTAACTCAAATTATTTTCCCTTTTACTAAAATAGCCCTGGACCCTCTGACTTGGAGATTTAATTAAAGTATTTTATTTTCTCAAAAACCCTTGACTTATCGGACCGATTCGACCGATTAATACCCGATCGCGGGGTGACTTCCTCGTCTTGCGGTTTTGAATCTATAACGGGACTTATGTTCCACCTAATCTTTCAAGGTATCGAACATTGCTTATCCTTCCGATAATCATCTTCATCCAAATAAATCCACCAACGCCATATTGCTACTCGTGAATTTTCAAAATTTTCCTGAACTGCTTCCCTGAATCAATCATACTCATTTGCCTGGTTGGTATGCATACTTGTATTTACTTTCCGCCCGAGTCAACTTGGTGTGTCGAGCTCACGATCGGAATAGATACGTTGGGGATGGAACCGGCGCTCTGTTTTTATTCCACTCTTCCGCCCCATCGTCCTAATCCCGCAATCGAGGGACGGAGTTTGTCCAAGGGAAGCGGGTCGTAGTACTTGAGGTATAATCATGATTATGACAATCCGGGCCTAGCTAGCTCTACTGTGGATTTGTCTTTGCCTATGGAGCGATAAGGTGACAGGTTTTGGACCATCTTGCTCGGGAAGTTACAAGAGAACGAAGGAATCGATGTCTGATCCACACGATTCCGGAGTTATCGGACCCGTTTGGTTGGCGCTACAAATCCGTACGTAACCGCTACTTGTTTTGCATTGGTTGGCGCTACAAATCCGTACGCAACTATTATTTGCCTTGCATGGGATTGGCGTTACATTTCCGTACACAATCCTACTGTCTTGATCAATCACATAGTGCTTGTGTGACCATGAATCTGTTTTCTTGAATCAGTATAAGTATATTACTTAAATATATTTATCACGCGATTGTGGGGATGTGTGAATTCATGCATCATACTCACGCGTTTTCATATAACTGTTTTCTCGCATTAACTATATATCGCCTCACTTGCACACAATCACCCCATCCACTGAGATTTTTGTCTCATCCCCACTTCTTTTCTAACCTTTAGATGAGGACTTCGTTGAAGATGTTGAACCGGCCTTGGATTGAACCCTTGTACTCCGCTTGTTGGATTCACTACTTTTTGTTGTTATTGATGGACTCATTTCTTTTGATTGCTGTTGGACTGTTTTATTTTTCTTTCATTCCGGTTTGTAACTGAAGGGCGTAGGACCCTTTGACTTTTAAGTTGTTATCGTTGGTTGGTTTTCGAGGATGTAATTTGGATTGTGGATTGTGGACTGTAATTGTACCTATGTTATTTTATTTCCGATGCTATTTTGACTCTTTTTCATTGGAAACTCGTTGATAATTGCCTAGACCGTTTGGTTATTTGTATTTAAGTTGTGGATCGTCGTCGTGTCCCCGTCTGGGGCGTGACAATCCTAGAATAGTTTACAAAGGTACATACGTATATTCATAATATTATAAATATTTTTACAATATTATAATTTATTTGGCCAAAATCAAATGTGATAACAATTTAAACGATCATGTGATAATTTTTTTAAATTATTTCCCAACTACTTCAAATGTATGTTACTTTATGGATAATAAACCTGGCCACTGATTACTTTTTGTTTATATTCTAATCATAAAACTTTATTTAGAAATTGGAACATAATTGTTCATCAAAACAAAAACTAAAATTAAAAAAAAGAAAAGAAAAGAATAGAAATAACTTACCACTTCTCGCGAAATTTAATGTTCATGACAATATGATATTTGACAGGCTACATTGTCCATAATTGTTTGCAAAATCTAATGTTCGTGACAATATTGTATTTTTCATAAAACTGATTAAGCACATACCTATAGACCTTTGAACGGATGTATCACTTTGAGACGGTTGAATATCTACATATAATGAAAAACATAAAAAAACTCAATTAAAAGGTGCTTGTTGCATGATATCTTAGTAGTTTTATCTTTTTCAGAAATGTTGAGCCAGGGGTAGAAAAGTAATGCTTTAGAACTTTGTATGATATATTTTTTTATGCAAGGTTTCCTCTTGTAACTGATTGATCTCTTCTACTCCATTAGCCTTTATGAGTTAGACCGTTAGTGAGCTATATGATTTGGAAAGGTAGCACGTTGGCATAAAATTGTTATGTTGTCTGTGAACGATCCTAAAGAAAAAGTTTTTGCAAATATCAAATAGAATGTAGCAATCTGTAATCGTCACATGTTACTTCATCTTTTTTAAAAGGGATGATTACAAAACGTACCCTTGAGGTTTGACCTAATTACAAAAAAATCCACCTAACTTTAAAAATTACAAATAATACCCCCGAGATTTTATTTTGTCCAGCATTTAAACCATTCATAAGCAAAAAATATTTCAAAACCCCCCCTTCATATTTATAAAAACTTGTAGTTTACCCCTTAGGTTTAACACTGAATCAAACCTCGGGGGTACTTTTTGTAATTTTAAAAGTTAGCTGAGTTTTTTTTGTAATTCGGTCAAACCTCGGGGGTAGTTTTTGTAATTTTAAAAGTTACCTGAGTTGTTTTGTAATTAAGTCAAACCTCAGGGGTACTTTTCGTAATTATCCCTTTTTAAAATCCAGTAACTTAAAATCGTCAACTACCCAGAAACTAACTTTAATATGATATATTGAACTTCAAAGTTGGTGAAAAACCTGAAGAATCACTTAAAGTACTACGCAATTATACATTTATCCCAAAGATTTCATAAGCATATAAAATGCAAATGTACTCAACCAAAATTCGTAATAAATACAATTGCAAACCAAAACAACTTCTACACAAATAATTCAAATATGTATATTCAAAATTGATAAAAGACTTTTGCAGGAAAATAGCATAAAGTCTAGTGGAATAATTTAGATGTCAAGCTTCTCAATCTTCACTTTGATGTTTTTGCGCATTGTTGAGAGTTGGGAGTCAACTGCATCATCAACATTATCATCTTTTGTCAAATCATCTATGTATCGCTTCCTTGAAGGTGGTGTAAAAATAAAATCTCTTCCATTATAACATGTAGATGAAACTGTGCCCTGATAAATAAATGTAAAGGATAGAATTAGATGAAATAATATTTTTATTATATAATAGAAAACATGAGATAATAATTGGCTGAGAGTTGAATGCACTGAATCAATCTCTTTGGAGGGTTTTTGGATTTCTCCAAGATTAAATGTATCAATGGAAGGATCCTACTACAAAACAAAAAAAATCGAGAGAAAAAAACTTAAAATTTGTCAATCATAGATCAGACAATCAATACTTAAATACGATAAATAATATCTCTATTTAAAAAAATTAACCCAATTGAGGGTCACCTTATCAGAGCATTCATTTTCAAAGAAAGTTTTAATCGTATGATTATCATCAGTAATCTTCACCACTGTATACACCCTTGTTCGTTGCTTTAGAGTGAAGCTGGATACTTCCAATTTGAACAAAAATGTTTTTCTTATCAACTGATCAAGCTCTTCTGGAAATGATTCATATTCACCCACCTACGTTTTGCAACAATGAAATATGAAGTTATCAAAGAATACAAAATCACATGTTGTGGTGTATATTTTAAGGATCTGAAGCTAAATTCCAAACCAAATATTGTACCATATCTAACGCATCCTTAAGCTCATCAGCATTTTTGCCCAATATTTGAAATTTTCGAGATTCAAACAATACAAAAGAGGCATTTCCTGATTTATCCTCAACTCTAACATGTACTTTGTACCTGAAATCAATAATCAATATGAATGATATAATTATATTATAACATCTAAAAAGTACATGAACCGTTTTATTATTATTAAAGCAAAATCATAAAGGGTACAATTACTTTGCGATAACGGATTTTGGATGATTATTGCACTTCTCACACCAAAACTTATCTTCTTGTCCCGTCACTTTCTTGTAACATTTGTTGCAAGTATTATAAAACCAATTGTAGTTTGTCTTTATGTTCAGTATCCTACCAAGGGCATCACAATAACACTCATGTATAATATAATTCAATAATATTATTGTGTGCCGGAAATTTGTTGTAATATGCAAGTGTGCGTGGCATTTCATCAGTACCTATGCAATTGATTCCAAGTCGGAGATTTTTTTGAGCTATAATGAGGATGAGAAATCCTCTAACACTGGGGAGGAGCCATGAGACATAGATTGTTTCGAGGTACTTCGAGATGAAATATCTCTGGTATTTTCTTTGATACTACAATTAGAAAATTCACTTTTCACTATGATAATTTGTTAGATCTCTTAACTTAAAACAATGCATAACCATTCAATTTTTACCAATATGAATAACATATATAAACCACAACCTTATTGAGGATGTAATAGTCTATTGAACTACTTCAAAAAAAATAAACAGTTTTAAAAGTGGTGTAATACTTAAAAAAATAGCACCCTCAACGTAAGTACACTCTATAGATACATTCATGCAACTACTTTATTCTGAAGTCTTCAATCGCGGGAATGACTTCATTAATCAACAATCTCCTTGCAAACATTGAATTCTGCACACATTTGACACCTTCAAGTTCATGCATCAAAACAATTCTTATTGTTAGATCTTTATGTATTTCTACATACAGGAGCGTAGCCAAGGGGGGCCTCCCTCACAAGCGCAAAAAAATTTTTGTCCCATTTTTTCTATGGAAAAAAATAAAAAAAAATATATATATTTTAAGGGAAAAAAATAGTTGAGCTTGGGGGAAAAAATTTGGGCTAGGAGTACTTAGGTGGGCTGACTACACCCCTGTCTACATAGATGCTTCAACATTAAATCGAAGATTTTCCTTACCACGAAAACGTTTAATCATAGCGTATTGCAAAATCATAATAACGGGTTCTTCTTTTTTGCTCTGCCAATAATTAACCATTTGATCAGCGTACTTATTCCACAGAGTACAATCGATTGTATTCTCACTAAATCAAAACAAACATGAAAGTGAAAGAATGAAAAAAATAATAATAATAAATAATATACCTCAGTATTTACATTACATTCGATCAAATTTCTTATAATTTAATATTACGATGCATTTAGATTACCTACTATCTTGAAGGTGCGTTGTGACCCTCTTTGTCTTCTGGCCCTACTTGTTAATCTCCATAATATCATCAATACTCAATACTTCGGCAATTACATCTACACCAAGAATATATTTCACATACATCAACACAGTAAACTAATAAATTAATTTAAGAATACATCCACCAACCAAACTGCCTCTATTCTTTTCATAAAATTAATTAATTACTGACTAACATACAAAAAGAAGCTAAATCCAATAAGTCATAATATAAATTTCTATTATTTGTGACATCACATTTACATACAATCTTCCAGTGTCGTCTTGTCTATAATACAAATTTATTTTTTCCTATCTTTTCTACAGCATATGGTCATACTGCTACAAACAATTAAAAGAGATTATTTGTGAGTATTTATTGTCCATGTAACTAATTATTCATTGTTGCTTATTCTGCTAATGAAAACTTTTATAAAAAAAATAGTACTATATTTTTTTTTATAAACTTACCAACTAAAATATTCTCGGAACTTGTATTGGATTTGATATCAGGGAATCCCATAAAGTTGAATACAAACTGAGGTATAGGCAAGGTTGCTGATGGCCTTGCAGAAGTGCAGTTGTGAAACTCTAGACGATATGCATGACTGGTAGCTTTGAATTCATTGTCATTTTTATGTATTACAAAATTTGTAAGATAATAGAAGCCACATTCTATTATAATCTTTGAGTATTTTTGGATGTGATACTTCGCAATGGAAGCTTGAGTCTTATCACCATGGATACACAAAAGAGGCCAACAACTTAAATAGAAAAGCCCATACATAAAAAAAATTCAAAACATAATTGATTTTCCGGATGCAAATTAAATAACCATCAAAATTAATATTTTACCAAGTAAATCAAATAAATTCATTATAAATGTTTTTTAGGTTCAATCCTATGTTTTAAATGTTTTTTTTATTTAAATTGAATGTTTGGTGTTGCTGTGCATGTTGTTTTGTTGGTTATTGATTGAACAACAATCCTCTGTTTTTTTTTTTTTTTTGTCTTTACTCCCCAAAAATGATAAATATCAAAGAGGATTGAACTTAAAAATGATAAATATCAAAAATAAAATGAACAAAAAAAGAGAGTAAATCAAAACCAATAAAACGTTCAATACCTGGACATCAAAGAGTATGAGTTCCATACTTTTGCTCTCTTCAGGCTTGAATTGGGAATGCGTGTAACCGCTCACACCGTACCTTTATCTTCCATGTCTCTTTCTCAGGGTTGATGTCGGAGATATTGTTCATTTTAGTAGTCATTTTTTGCAATATGAAGTCAATGAGCTACGAAACGATGGTGATTCCGGCTATAGAACCAACAACAAAGTTGCAGTAGACAACAGATCGGGGAGAGCGAGCACAAGAGACAATGATAGAGGAATCTGGTCGGGCTAGGTAAACAATCAATTATTTGTTAGGAAAATAATTTTAATGTCGTCAATTTATTCTGTAACATAAGCTAAATAATCAATTATTCCTATCAATGTCATTGAATACCTTAAATGGCATATATGAGTTAATTAGGAAGAAATTTGGTGAATATTAGTTGATTAGGTTGGGGAAAAAAAAGAAGAATATGAGTTGTGATTTCTGGGCTGTGTACGCATTAGAAGTGAATGTGAATCTTGATTTTCGGGCAGATTTTAGAAAATTATTATTTTACCATTATTATTTTACCATTAGAAGTGAAATTGTATTATTTATATAATCTGATTTCTGGGCTGATTAGAATATATTGTTGACTTTCCAATGATAATTCAGAGATAATTATTAGGTGTATTAGAAGTGAATGTGAATCTTGATTTCTGGGCTGTTTAGAAAATTATTATTTTACCATTATTAGAAGTGAAATAGTAGTAGTATTTATATAATCTGATTTTCGGGCTGATTAGAATATAATGTAGACTTTCCAATGATAATTCAAAGATATAATTATTAGATGCATTAGAAGTAAATGTGAATCTTGATTTCCGGGCTGTTTAGAAAATTATTATTTTACCATTACTATTACTTTTTACCATTAAAAGTGAAATTAAATCCAATTTATATTGGTTGCCACGTGGCTAAATGTCAAGCCGATACGTGGATTTGGAAGAACACAGTGTTGACATGTGTACTGAATTGCTCAGGTAATGATATGTGGCAAGAATGTTTTTTATTTTAGTATATAGGGTTGATATATATATATATATATATTTTTTTCATATATAATCTAAAATATAATAAATAATCCAAAAATCAATGATCATATCTATACAATCTATATTTAGTAGGTGACGGTCCTACAGGCCACCCGCCCGCCCGCCCACATCACCTGTTATTTAAAAAAAGAATCACTTCAGTGCTCCACAAGGGAAACGAACCCGCAACCCTGATAGGCTTAAGGTGGTGTTCTATCACTATACCACTAGTGCTTATTGTGCAATTTCAATATAACAATGTATATAAACCCATTCATAAATACGCCTGGTAATTAAAAAAAAATTAAAAACGCTTATAAATGTAAAGGCTAAGAATCGAACCCAAGTCTATTAAAATAACATGATACATTATCCCAATAAATGGATACTTATAAAATTGTTACTTTAACTACATAATTGTTACTTTAACTACATCATATTTATTTTTTATTTATCTTAACAAACGGATACTTTTACTTATAAAAGTGTTACTTTAACTATATCATATTTATTTTTTATTTTTCCTTCTTTCCGTCATTTCTAATTTGTGACTATATTAAAAACATGATACTTTATCTCAGAAAATAGATACTTTAACGTATAAAAGTGTTACTTTAACCCTGTTATATATATATATATATTGCAATATATTCATAATTTGTGACTATATTAAAAAATATGTTACTTTATCTCAAAAAACAAATACTTTTACTTATAAAAATGTGACTTTAACTCTATCATATTTATTATTCATCTTTCTTTGTATTTATTATTAAAAAATATAATACTTTATTTAAAAAACAAATATTTTTACTCTTAAAACATGATATTTAGTCTCAAAAATATATATTTTTACTCATAAAGGTGTTACTTTAACTCTGATATATTTATTTGTCCTTCAATGTAATGTAATCATAATATGTGGCTATATTAAAAAATATGATACTTTATCTAAAATAACCGATACTTTTTCTCATAAAACCGATCTTTAAGCGGGAAGAAAAACAAAAAAAAAAAAAAAAAGAAAAGCAGGAGCTGCTGTTGACCCGCAGACTAGGTCAACAGGATCCGCGGGTCAAAATAGGATTCGTCTTACAGATTGAGACCCGTAAGACGGTCTTATATGAGTTTTTACCATATATATTTTCGTAATCAAAGATTCTATGTATACAATTTATTATAATCTAAAGGTAAATAATAATCCAAAATTCAAAGCTTTTATCTATATAATGTAAAAAAGAAAACTACTTTAAATCTAAAAAAATAAACTACCCGATAAAATGAAAAATATATTCACTGGATACTTTTGGTTGATAAAATTAGCACAAATTAACTAAGTGATATTTTTAAACACAAAAGATTAAATATCAGTCATTGCAATTTATAATTAATTTATAAAAAATTAATGTGAAAAAGCTTGTAACAATGTAATTAAGAATTAAAGTTTACGTTATTTTGACAAGCCAAAATACATTTTGCTTTTTTGAAAAATAGCTCAAATTTTATAAAATTAATTCAAATCCCACATAATACACACATGTTTTTTTAGTAATAATAATAAGTGTTTGAAAATTCCGAACGTTCCAATTATCAACAACGTACTAACCTGGAACAAATCGTGTGCTCTGGTAGAGTCTTGGGTCAGCAACCAATCTTGTGCTCTAGTAGAGTCTTGTGTTGTAAGGACGATTGACTCGGTTCGATACTATCCCATTGTACTTAAAAATAAAAGTCATTTGAGACCGTCTCACGAATTTAAATTCATGAGACAAATTCAACCCATTTTACAAATCAAATCAAGTTAAATTTATATTCAAATGAATTAGCTAATATGGATTAGTATCCGTCTCACGAAATTAATATGTGAGACTATCGAGTTTTTGTTCCTAAAAAAAACGTGCTGACCCGATTTAATCGCGTATAAGTACCCTTTTACCCTAGCAAGTAGTACCTCCAAACGGTGCTTTACTTTCTTCTTCCTCCGCCGCTCTGTGTGTGTGTGTGTTTTTTTTTTCAGGAATTTAGAATCCTTTCGCTTTAAGTTTCTCCCCGGCTAATACACTATTGGTATGCGAATTCTTACAGAAATGAATTCGAACATGTGTTTATACGGATTTTCCAATGTGAAATCTTTATTTTAGTAATCGTATTACTTTTATTAGGGTTTTTTCTTTGGTCGTTATCGATTATGTGTCCCTTTACCGTTCTGTCAACCTTTTGGTTGTCGTGACTCTGGTTTTGTCAATGAGATTTTCGTTTATGATTTTAAGGTTTTGTAATATGTCATTTTTAGGAGTTTGCACGTTGAGTGGTGGGTGTTGATGCGATTGAGTGTAATCAACCGTATGACTTCTTCTTTAGTTTTGTTTTTTTCGATCTTTTTGTTGCGGAATATTCGTTATGTTTTTTTCTTGAAGGGGTTTGTTGTATCGAATCATTCTCCATTTTCTATCCTGAAATACAGCTTTATGATTTTTGGGTATTTGAAAAATGAAATGATATTAGAGTGGTTTTGTGGCTGATATGATGGTTATGTATCATGTATTAGCTATAGCTGATCATTCTATTATTTTCCTATTAACTTTTTCTTTAATGTTTCGGTTATTTTGTTTTTTTTAGTACTTCACCTCATGTAGAAAATGAGAGTGCTGATTAGGATTGTGGGAATGAGAATGAAATGATGATTATAATGTGTTGATTGCTCATATGATGGCTATTTATCATGTATTAGCTCTAGCTGATCATTCTATTCCTTTCCTTTTAACTTTCTGTTTTTGGATTTATTTGTTTATTTTCCTATTTATGGTTGTGGGGATAAGAATGAAATGATGATTATAATGTGTTGATTGCTCATATGATGGCTATTTATCATGTATTAGCTCTAGCTGATCATTCTATTCCTTTGCTTTTGACTTTCTGTTTTTAGATTTATTTGTTTGTTTTCCTAGTTTATTGGGGTAATATTTAAGAGTTCTTACTCCACCTTAAGATATTAAGAAGAGAAATATGGCCTTAAGGTCACACACACACACATATTGAGGCAAGTGATATGTAACATATGTTTATATGTGACTTCAGATGAAATGATGAGGAGAAAAATATGGTGATTGCCGATATGATGGTAATTACTTTGTATTAGCTCTAGTGGTTTATACCATTTGTTTTTTTTTATATTCTCTCTGAGTTCTACAATATTCTGTTTTAAGTTGATGGTGGTTTCTTTTCTTTGTTGTTTAATTTTTTAATTTATCAGTAGATGGGGGTTTCATATTTCCTTTTTTGTTTGGTTTCTACCACTATAAAACTTTATGGAACTTATTCTTTTCTTTTTATTCTTTCTCCTTTTTATGGCTTTGCAATTGTAATTTAGTCACAGTTAAACTTTTTGTTATTTAACTGGGTTTTGAATACTTGCATTGACTAGGATTTGCGTAACTTGTTTAAATGAGGGGGAGGAGCTACACCCCTTCACCACCAAGAGGTTATGGTAGAAGAGGAAGGAGCCCTCCAAGAGGAGGACGATATAGTAGTAGGGATGCTCCCACCAGTCTTCTAGTTCGCAACCTTCGCCATGATTGTAGGTAAGATTGGCTCATCTTTTTCCTTCATTCCTGTTGTGTACCACACATGCTCTCTCAACCTCTAACTCCCTAGACTAGAAATGAAACAAAATATTCATTGTTCTAATGGTTAAATTTTTGTATACAGGCCGGAAGACTTGAGGAGGCCTTTCGGCCAATTTGGCCCTGTTAAAGACATCTATCTGCCAAGGGATTATTACACTGGGTAAATTTGTTTAGAATGTTGTTTTTATCCTTTATGTATTTCATTTACACTTCCCTATTATCTCTTTAATCACTGGAAATTATTGCACTTTGATTTGCTTAATAGTATTTAGGTCGCTTTTCTGCTTTTCATTTATTGTTTTAATATTTATCTTCCTAAGTTGGATATTTTTATTAAGGTTATTGAGATTTAGCAGTGAAGTGAGAGTTATGAAGACTTCAATCAAGTAGTAAGAGTACTCTTGACATATTCTAATAGTAAGAGGTCTCTTGACGTCAATCAAGTAATAAGGGCTTGAAGGTGATGTTAATGGTAATGAAGATTGGAAGGGTTCTTGTTTGAATACAATGTGAAGATATCAAGATTTCAAGTCTTGAAGAATTTCAAGTCAACTTAAATTGTCATTTTCAAAGGTCAGCTGCCAAGTGCTTGTTTATGCGCTTATCATGGCCTTCGTATTTCTGGAATTATTTTGAGCTATTAATTTGAGTAGAGGCTGTGTGAAAATTTTAAGGGCTTTAAGGTGGTGACCACTGACTGATTTATCTTTTCTTTCCCATGATTAAGCCTACTGATTGCTGCCTTTGAACTTTCTATGGAACTATTTACTCTAGGAGATATTTAATTGATATATGATTGTATATTTTTCGGACAGTTTCAAATTTATGCTGGCTGACCAGATTCTTCTGGTTGATGATTTTAGTCATTTGAATAGCTCTCAACAGTCTGCTTTTTGGGCTAGTGTCTATATGCTTGAAAGGTTTACAGCTGCACCAGACTGACTGTCTTTCTTTACCTGTGAAACCCCTTTATTTTCATGCAGTTATCCACGAGGTTTTGGATTTGTCCAATATGTGGACCCAGCTGATGCTGCTGAAGCTAAATATCAGATGGATGGTCAAATTCTGCATGGTCGGGAGCTCACTGTTGTTTTTGCTGAGGAGAACAGGAAGAAGCCAACTGAAATGAGAGCCCGAGAACGAGGAGGAAGGTAAATTATGCTTGTACATATAACAATGTGCTTGAATTGCTTTAAAAAAAGAGTGATTCTGCTAAACTGCCTGAGATGAAATTCCGATCTCCTCGAAACACATGACCATTCAACTTTAGTGTAAAGTATTAATCCTTATTTGAAGATCCTAATATCTGCCTGATATGAATATAGTCTACTGTAAATAACTTAAGTTGTAAGTGACCAGTAACAATTGGAAACATATTAAAGAGAGTAGTTACCTTGTGAACAACAGAGAACTGGAATTGTTATTCTCTATTGCACCCTATACTTGCCTTGTGTCTTCTGTGAGTTGTTGTCTTCTTGGGAAGATTCAGAGATTTTGTTCTATCGAAACAGAGGTTGGCTAGTGCATTGGCAATACATTAACGAAATGAATTGATTATGGCAAGTTTAACTTGGAAGTACTTTCGCTGTGTCACAATGTTTATTGGCAAAACATTCTCATCACAGATCAATCACCATTGAGATTGTTGTATATCGATTGGTACTTAGCCCATGTAGAGAACAAATTGTACATTACCATTCCACTTTCTTTTGATCTATTGCAGAGGTCGTGCTTATGATCGAAGACGATCCCCTCCACGTTATTCTCGTTCTCGTTCTCCCCGTTATTCCCGATCCCCACCTCGATATGGAAGGTCTCATTCTCGTAGCCATGATTACTACTCTCCTCCTAAGAGAAAATACTCAAGGTATGATATCATCTTTGTTTTGTATTTTACTTCCCATTTTATTTATGAGAATTGGTTCTACCATAAGGATATATTTGTTCTCATGCACGATTATCAACGTTTCTGTTGTTTTACTATCATTTATGTGCTGGAATTTATTGTCACTTCACTGCATTTATGACAAGAGATTAAAGTTGCAGCTTAATATTGCTCTTCAGTATCTGTACGCTTTAGTTGCCACAGATGATTTGATGGCAACGGAATTCTTTGTGTTAAAGAGTTTATATTTCCTTGCATTACTGGTAGTTGAACTTTGGACATCATCGAATTTTGCTTGCTTCTAATTCGTGATGGAAAACTGAATTTTGTTCTAGGAATTAAATGTTGCAGACCACAAACCTTGTGTCTTATTCCTTCACTAGTTTTTGACCCGTGCGATGCACGAAGTGTGTTTTATTCGATTTTATAAATTGAATGCATATAAGATAATCTATATGTAATATAAAACTCATATATATATATATATATCAAAAAAATCATGTTACATATATGTTGCATAGACACGTCCTTCAATTAGTTGTTTCCTATATTGTTTGACATGTGCTTTTCTGATTGTCCTCCATGTATTCTGTCCTCAACAATGAAATGCATTTGCATTATTATGTTATATTTTTTGATAATATATGTTATATTTTTTAAATATATTTCTTAAATTTTTGAGTAATATGTTATATTTTTTATTTTTTATGTTTATTATTTATTTTATATATGCAATATGGGTATGGGTGTCAAACTGAAGATCGTAAAAAAGACTACTAACTTGATATATTATACGTCAAACACGGATAAAAGATGAAAAATTTATTAAATTTTCAAAAAGAAAAAGAAAAGAATAAATATAATAATTAATGCAGTACACACAAATTTGGGAAGTTAATTTTATATATTGTTTTGTTATTATATATTTTCCAAAATTATTTCACTAATTACCGAAATTGACTTTACATACTTGAATTAAATGTTACTATTTCGAGATGGTGGTTTAGGCGGGAAAAATCTGAGTTACTATTTATGAGTGATTATCTTATCATATATAGTATAAATTTGTTGCCCGAAAATGTACTTTGTGATATAGGAAGAACCTCCTATCACATTATATCATTCCCCTTCTGTTATTTATTATTGTATGGATTTATTCAGCCCAGAAAAATAAAACAATTGCATTCTGGGGTGCGAATCTGGTGGTCCTTCCAGATACAGAACATTCCGTAAATGTTTGGTCGATAGCTTCTTGATTCATGATCTTTTGGGTTTATTTTTCTTCTGGTTAAATGGGTTGGAAGATTATTGCTAAATTCTGCTATGCGCTTGTGCAGTAATGTTATGTTGCTACTTAATTTGCAGGTCAATTTCCCCGCGTGATAGAAGGTACAGTAGAGAGAGATCAGACTCGCGTTCTCCAGTGCGAGAGCAATCTCCACCCTATGAAGGCCCACGTAATCGCAGTGGAAGTCCAGTGGGGGAACGTTCACCATGTGGTTCAAGAAGCCGCAGCCAAAGTCCTGGCCGGGCCCGATCTCCAGTAAGAGCTCGGAGCCCAAGTCGCAGCAGAAGCAGGAGTCCATATCCCGCATAGTATCCTAGGGAAATTGGCAGGGATACGTCTCCTAGCCGGTGACCTCCAATTGAAGGACAAAGATGTTTGTTTCCTTGTTTTCATGTAATATCTGAAGATTCAGTTACTTAGACCGTCCGACTTGGTTAGTGTCGAGTTTGGAGTTAAATTTTTCCCAACTGTGTGGATTGGTTGCTTGTATCCATTGTAGAGACCATAGTAACAAATCTCGGACTCGGGAATAATTCGTGACAAAATCCGATAGTATAATACGCGATTAATTCGGGAATATATTGATATAAATACTTAAATAAGTCTACAGAAAATTATACATTTTAGTGGGAAGATTCTCAATATTTTATTCTTAGAAATTATTTTATTTAATAAGTGTATTTAAAATTAGAAAATAAATTAAAATAGTATAATTTTGTTAAAATTGGGAAAAGAGGGGAATAAATTTCTTTATTTACAAAAAAAGTTCTGGTGATTTTCTCACATTATTATTCTTTAAAGACATATGTTGAAATGAAAAAACTTTTTTTATTAAAAAAAAAAAGAGAGTTGAGAGAAAAGGAAGCTAGGTTTAGGCTCTCGGTT
Source organism: Rehmannia glutinosa (assembly GCA_016081115.2). Lineage (NCBI taxonomy): Eukaryota > Viridiplantae > Streptophyta > Magnoliopsida > Lamiales > Orobanchaceae > Rehmannia > Rehmannia glutinosa. The sequence goes on along the minus strand of CM071924.1, from coordinate 33,382,440 downwards.
TCTTAAATTATAGATAATAAAACAATTAGAATTTATTAATTAAACTATTTAAATGGAATTTTGTATTACTATTATTGGTGCCCAACTTGCCCACTAACCATAAATGGAATTTAGCCGTTGCCATCAAATTTCTCTCGCCAGGGTTTTTATATCGGGAAAATTTCATAATAGGATTTAAATCTAAGAAAATTTATCATTTCAAGACCCACAATTTCATCCATCTCAAATTAAGACTCAATTTTTATTTTTTTTCTCAAATTGGGATTTCTTTAAAATTTTGGGATGAGAACCTAAAATTTCAACCTTCTCAAATCAAGACCAAATTTTTATTTTTTTCTCAAATCAGGCCCTCCCCCAAATTTTGGGCTCTCAATCCAGGTTTTAAAATTTAACAAAAAGAGAAATATTAATGTAATCTATCACACCGACCACAAAAATTAATTTTCTTTCTCTTTTTATTTTTTTGATCATTCCTTTTTTCCTAATCGATACTTGTTTTAAACTGTAAAATTCAATCATAATTTGGATATCTTATTTTTTTTAGTAAATAAAAAATATTTTACTACTTTTTTTTCATTCATAAAGCTAACTAACTAACTAACTAGAGGATGTTCTAAACTAACATGCTGTGACTCTAACTTGCTGACTATACTCTAACACACTCCCTTTGAATCTGAACTGGGGGTTTGAAGACTGCGTTTAGAACATAAATGGTGAAATCGAGCTGCAGATAACGGCTTGGTAAAAACATCAGCAATTTGATCCTCGGATGGTACAAAACGAACATCAATTTCCTGAGATTGAACCTTCTCCCTGATGAAATGGACGTCAATTTCGATGTGTTTAGTGCGTGCATGAAAAACAGGATTGGAGGCAAGAGAAGCTACACCAATGTTATCACACCATAAAACTGAAGGGGTAGAAATAGAGATGCCAAGTTCACGAAACAAGGAACGGAACCATATAAGTTCTGTAGTGGCAGAGGCAAGACTTCGATATTCTGACTCAGTGCTACTTCGTGCAACGACGTTCTGTTTTCTGGAACTCCAAACCAACAAATTTGATCCTAAATAAATACAATAGCCACTTGTGGACTTTCTGTCATCCAGGCAACTGGCCCAGTCGGCGTCCAAGTACCCCTCAAGAGAGAAAAATGAAGCAGGGGAAAAATAAAGACCAATAGAGGCGGAGCCTTTGAGATAACGAAGAATACACTTACAAGCTTGCCAATGATTGGTTGTGGGAGAATGAATAAACTGACTTAACTTGTTACCGGCGAAGCTGATACCGGGCGAGTCAAAGTAAGATATCCGAGAGCTCCAATAATGCTGCGATAGAGGGTGGGTGATTCAAGTGGACTGCTGTCATTGAGGGTTAATTTAAGACCAGAGCAATAAGGTGTAGAGCAGGGATTGCAATCGACCATATTTGTCCGCTGAAGAAGGTCCAATATATATTTGGTTTGGTTTAAAAGAAGACCAGTGGAGTTCATGTGCGCCTCAAGTCCCATAAAATAGTTGACGTCCCCCAAATCCTTAATAGTTAATGTAAAATTGAGATCAGTAATGAGTTTGGTAATTTGGAAGGAATCATCCCATGAGTATGTCATCCACATAAACGAGAACTAGCAACGAGAACTAGCAGGAGTTTATTTCCATTTCTGAGATGAAATAATGAAGAATCCGAAGTGGAGCATAAGAATCCCCAATTAAGCAGAAAAGTTTTGAGCTTGTCAAACGAAGCTTTTTGGGAGCCTGTTTTAAAACCATAAAGAGACTTCACAAGTTTGCAGACTTGGGTAGATTTTGTAGAGTTAATGTACCCCTCAGGCTGAGTCATAAAAACCTGCTGAAAAAGATCCCCGTGTAAAAAAGCATTATTTACGTCCACTTGATGAATTTTCCATCCAAAGGTGACTGCAAGAGAGAAGACAGTACGAATTGTGCAGCCTTAACAATTGGCAGGGGCGTAGCTTATTAAGACAATGACCGCACTGTAATTTTGGGCCAAACTAAAATTAATTATTTAACCCAATAAAATTTAAATAGGCCCTGTTAAGTTTTGGGCTGGACCACACTCAAAATTGGTCCAACACATATTAAAAAAAAATTGAATTTGGTACATTAATAAAACTAAAAACCCCAGACTAAATCTTTATATAAATTCTGAAACAAAAAGAGAGATCAAAAAAGAAAAACACGCGTACATAAGACAGAAAAAAATAAAACCTCGGGCTTGTGGATAGAAGCTCACCGACCGACCGGAAGCGCTCTGTTAAGTTTTATCTTTGGTCAATTTTTTCTTGTTTGCTGCCAACGACCGGAAGCTCGCCGGAACCGAAAGAATTGAAGACTTTGTATGTGGTAAACTATCATTTTTAACTTTTAATTTGTAAAGCCCTAATTTTTTTAGTTTAGACTTCAATTGGTTAACTGGTAAACTGTTATTTTTAACTTTTAATTTGTAAAGCCTTTTTTATATTTTCATAATTATATTGTTTTTCTTCCTTGTTTCTTTTTTCTGGAAATTTTAATTTGATTTATTGGATGGTTAACTTTTTTATTAATAACATGGCCAAATTGGTGTTTGTGATTTAGTGGATAGTTAACTTCTTGGAATCCAATAGGCAAAATTAATGATTGTGAAAGCAAATATGTTAACTAGAAATTTATACATTTCACAAGCAATTAACTAGAAAATGTTAGGTTTGGGATGATTTCAATTTGATTTAGTGGATAACTATATCCTTGGAATTATGTTTAATTTATATTTATTGTTGGATTTTGTAGATTATGGAAATATATTTTAGAAAAAAGAACTCTTGAAGAAAGTATAACTGTAGAAAGCACAAATAGAATTTTGAAAAGTATAAACAATGCATTAGAGGCTACAAATAGAGTTGAGGATTGTTCAAACACAATTGAGAAAAGCTCAAGTATGTTTGTTGAATTCGATGCTGCACAACTTCCCTATGATCCTAGACTTAGGATTCCAATTGCAAACTACAGTCCTAAAATTAGAGATCAAGTTCGATGAGTATATTTGCAAAAAGGTCCTTGCCAACCAACATATCATGCATTCCCAAAACGTAAAGTTGGAGCAAAGCACATACAGAAGATTCAACTCTTCATGGTTTAATGAATTTGGTGATTGGTTGGAGTATAGTATATCAAAAGATGTCGCTTATTGTCTATCTTATTATTTGTTCAAAGCATGACATTGATGTTTAGAAGATGTTTGTAATTTCTGTCAAAAGCATGACATTGATGTTCTCAAAATGGATGATATGTATATGCGCAATGATATATGTGGTCGTCCACAACGTAATGCACCAAAGTTAACAAATTTACATCACTATCGTGTGGATTTATTCTATGATACGGTCGATTTGCAACTACAAGAGTTGAATGACCGATTCTCGGAGGTAAGCACGAAGTTATTGCTTTGTGTAGCTTGTTTTGTCCACAAGATTCGTTTTGTGCATTTGATAAGAAGAGATTGATTCAACTTGCCGAGTTTTACCCACAAGATTTTTCAAGAACAGATATTAATAACCTTCATGATCAACTTGATACTTATATTTTTGATATGCGTTCTAACAACGCATTTAAAGAGTTGAAAGGCTTGGGTGATCTTACAGAGAAGTTAGTTGAGACAAGAAAAATAAGCTATACCATTTTGTTTATAAGCTTTGACTTTGTCGTTAATTCTACCGGTTGCCACCGCTACGGTTGAAATAGTGTTTTCTGCGATAGGCTTTGTGAAGGATAAATTATGCTACCGAATGAGTGATGAATGGATAAATGATTGTCTTGTTTGTTATGTACAAAGAGATATATGTCACAAACTTGATAATGATGTCATTGTAAAGCGGTTTCAGAGTATGAAAACCCGCAAAGAATTATTGTAAGGTACGACTTTTAAATACGTTTTTTATTGCAATGTATTTTATTTTCTATATATTAAAATCTTGGCTCGACACTCGCCCCATTAAAATAATAAAATATTTGACCGCACTGATTCAAAATCCTAGCTACGGTACTGTAGGTATCAAAATAGTCCACCCCAGCTTGTTCAAAACCCCGAGCAACCAAACGAGCCTTATATTTATCAATGGAGCCATCATGATGATATTTTATTCGAAATATCCTCTTGTGACTAACCAAGTTCATGTCTTCAGTATATGGAAACAAAAACCAAGTGTTATTGTGCTGCAAAGCATGAAATTCAGCATCCATTGCTGATTTCCATTGGGGTTGAGAGAGAGCTTGTTGAACAGTTGAAGGAATAGAAGAAACAGGAGTGGTGGAGAGAGAGTAAGCTTTTGGTTTAAAAAGTTTGGAGGGAGTGATCATGCTGTGACTTGATTGAGATTGAGATGGTGGAGCAAGTAGAGGTGGAGTAGGGATAGTAGGAGACGCTTGAGTGGAATGAGAAGGAGATGATTGGTTTGTAGATAATGAGGGAGAAGGAGACGAATTTATGTGAGCAGATGCACAGTTGGAGCTGACTGAATTTTCATGAGGGAGAAAAGGAGGATTTGGAAGTAGGGAAATGAGGGATGGGAGAGGTAGTGAAGTGTGTGAAGAAGAGGAAGCTGTAGGAAACAAGGATGAATAAGGAAACTCATTTTCAATGAAACTGACTGTGCTTGAAACATAAATGCGACCAGAGGAGTGTAGACACTTATAACCTTTGTGAGAGGGGCTATATCCAAGGAATAAACATTTTGTTGTGCGAAATTGAACTTGTGAGTATTATAGGGACGGAGATAGGGGTAACACGCACAACCAAAAACCTTGAATGAGTAATCTGGAATAGACTTGAAAAGCATCTAAAAAAGAGACACATTTCCAAGGATATGGGAGGGCAGCCTGTTGATAGGTGGCAGACAAAAAGGCATCATACAAAAAATGAAAGGCATTTGTGTAGGTCCCAAGGGGTGTGAGTAAGGTTTAGAAGGGGGGGTTGAATAAACCTTTCCAAATTTTTGATTTTAGTCCTTTTAAAATTACAACAGAGTTGACTCAAACAACTATGTCCTTAAGAGACAGCTAAGTTGGTTATTCAGCTAAGTTAGACACTCAACAGACTCGATAGAGTTGTTGATAGAATAACTCGGCTGTTTAATCTAAACTTAACTTGGCTGGTTTGGTTTTATCAGCGGAAGACTTAACACCCTTTGACTAGATTTTAGCTTGTTTTAAACACTTGATTTTTAGCACTTGGTTACTAATCAGTTGAATAACAAATATGATTCTAACAGCAAATATAATGTAAGTACGCAAGAAAGTAAATATGCTGAAAGTAAATGACACAAATATTTTATAGAGGTTCGAAGATGTGGTAATTCTTCTAATCCTCTCTTTTCCAACTCCTGGAGGAATCCACTAAGTAACAGATCAGTTTACAAAGTGGTGAACAGTCTGGAGACAACCTTGATCACACAGCAGACTTCTCTTGCGACTCAGCTTCTTCACAGGCGGTACCGGCCTACATTTCACCACTTCTCAAGTTCTTGGATTTGATCACGAAGCCCTCCAACAAACTTGATACTGGTTCGATTTGAACCTTTCTATAGTCCTCATTGGAAAGTAGACCCCTTTTGATTCTTCAAAAGTTTCCTCTTTAATAGATTTGAAGTTGTCTTTCCGTCATGGCTGCGGGGGCAACTCTCTTCTTCGGGGGAGGGGTCTCAACTGTGTCTTCTGGGTCTGCTGATTCCCCCTCACTCGTATCAGCTTTGTTGGCATGAGCTCTCTCTAGGCACCGGAGAGGTTTGCCCTGAACATTTTCTTGTTCACGTGAAAGGGTTTGCCATGACGGAGAGCAACACCCTTCACTTCCAACAAATGGCCAATCACAAGGCCATAGACCAAGGAACATCCAAAGGACCCGTCCTTCTTGTAGGTCCTGTTCAGAACATTCTGGCAGAGTCTGCTGTAAACAAACTCAGCCCAATTGACCTTCTTTCCTTGCATGATTGCAGCCATGACGTTCATCTTAGTTTTGGACAACTGATTAAAGCTTCCAAATTTCATGTCAACACATTTGGAGACGACGTTCATCAGCTTGTGATTGTCGTCCTGCAGCAGCTTCTTGTCGGCTGTGTAAATCACTTTCGCAGCACACTCAGGCTTGGCAACTTCCTTCTAAGCTGCAACTAAGTCGACATCTGCCTCCAAGATGTCCTTCAAGCCCTCCGCTGGCAACAAACAGTGCTCAGCAAGGTCTTTTGCACTGAGTTTTATGACCTTGCTGTGGACGGAAGATTTGATTTCGTCGTCTTGCACTTCTGCGTTCACGTAGTACATCGCTACCTCTTCAAGGTAGGTATGAGAATATTCCATCGTCAGAAAAGCCTTTAGACCGAACTTCTCTAACATTTCAGCTATCTTCAGAACTAGAGTTTCATCAACACCCTGTTTGATCATCCCATCGAAATCCACTGAAGAACTAGTGTGGATTTGCTTCGAAAGGTTCACATAATCAAACTTTGGGGCCATTTTTAGAGACTTTTACCGAACGAAAAACAAAGAACTTGCTTTGAGAGAACTTAAGGTTTCAGAGAGAAAATTTCCATTGCTTTGAAGATGAACAGTTCGCGTAAGGTGAGAGAAATGCAGGAGCTCGTATATAAAGGTCATGAAAGGACACATTTCGGATTTTAAATTTTTTTGATCAAAATCAACGGCTAAGATTAAAACGTCAAAACCGCATTTAATTCCCCGCATTAAATGCAGCAACATTTATATCCAATCATATGGCTTACTGTGCAACTTTTACTGTGACCGTCATTATTACCTGACATCATCCTTAAAAACGTTCCCGCTCATTTAAAATTACTGCGTTTTTTGTCACTTAGCTCATAAATGATTCAACTTATATCCAAAGCGACTTAACTCTGCTTCTCTCTTCCCATGATGTAACTCAGCTGTCAGTTAACTCGATACAGCTGACTTCCCGACAAGACTGTTTCACTCGGCTAAAACGTGAAACCTTATCCTTTTCAAATTTCTCATCTTCTTTCTCGGATGATTGAGTCTTCTGAGTGAACTAACTCAACTCAATTAACCCTAACTAATTTTTGAGTTCTTCAAATCTTGATTCACATAGAAACTTTGTGAATATATCAACTAACTGTTTATCAGTTGAGATGTATTCCAATGTGATGTCTTTCTTTTAAACATGATCTCTTATGAAATGATATCTGACATCAATGTGTTTTGTTCTTGAATGCAACACTGGATTCTGAGTGATTGCAATAGCACTAGTGTTATCACACATAATTGGAATCTCTTTTTCTTCAATATCATAATCTTTTAGATGTTGTCTCATCCATAAGACTTGGGCACAACAACTGCCCGCAGCTATGTACTCTGCTCCAGCTGTGGATGTGGCAATTGAATTTTGTTTCTTACTGAACCAAGAAACCAATCTATTTCCAAGCATTTGACATGTACCTGAAGTACTTTTACTGTCAACTCTACATCCAGCATAGTCTGAGTCTGCGTAACCAATTAGCTTGAATCCACCTTCCTTTGGATACCATAATCCAACTTCCTGGCATCTCTTCAAATATCTTAGGATTCTGTTAGTTGTAGTCATGTGGCTCTCCTTTGGTGCAGATTGAAATCTTGCACATACACCTACTGCAAAGGTGATGTCTGGCCTGCTGGCTGTTATATAGAGTAATGATCCAATGAGTGCTCTATATCTGGTTTGATCTACAGCTTTGCCATCTGCATCCATGTCCATCTTGACTGATGTGTTCATTGGAATTTTCACAGAAGATTTCTCTCCCATACCAAATTTGTTCATCAAATCTCTGGTATATTTTGTTTGACTTATGAAGGTTCCATCCTTCAATTGCTTGACTTGAAGTCCTAGGAAGAAAGTCAGCTCTCCCATCATGCTCATCTCAAATTTACCTTGCATGAGGTTTGAGAATTTGTCACACAGCTCCATATTTGTGGATCCAAAAATGATGTCATCCACATATATTTGAACAAGCAGTATACTCTCTCCATCTTGAATTCTGAAGAGTGTTCTATCAACTTTGCCATTGGTGAATCCATTGTTAGTTAGAAATTGAGACAATGTATCATACCATGCTCTTGGTGCTTGTTTCAGTCCATATAATGCTTTCTTGAGCTTATATAACTTATCTCCAATAGTTTTCTGCTAAAAACCTGGAGGCTGTTCAACATAGACTTCTTCCTCTAATAGTCCATTTAGAAATGCACTCTTCACATCCATTTGATACACAGTGAAGTTCTTATGTGCAACTGTTGGGAAATTTATTGTTTAGATTTTGATGAATGCCATGTAAAACTTAGACTAGAAAGTTGGCACCCCATTTTCTTTGTAATTTGCATTGTAATAGATAGGGCCGTCTGCCGAGTCAAGTCGGTATGCCTGGATATGCAAGAAGTCAACTGAGGCTAAAATGAAGACTCATTTGTGAAGCAATTGAGTATGGCAAGAAGGAGAAGTCAAGAACTCGATCAAGGAGTACCAACTTTACACAACAGTGAGAAGTGTCGGTCAAGTCAACTCAAGACAGGCGACAAGTCAAGTTGAAGTGATGAGTCTTCCATGATTGGGAGCCGACTCAAGTCACCTGGGAAGTTAAGGAATCTGCAATGTCAAGACAATCGAAAAGAGTCCGTGTACGAGTAAGTCAAGAAAATTACTTAAATAAGTAATACTTCCATGCTGCAATATTCTAAAGTGCTCAGTCCCAGAAGCGTGCAAAAGGAATAAACCAATGGGAATCACTGCACCTGTGTCACGCTCTGAAAAGCTGAAGGTTCATTTAATACGAGAAAATGTCAATTTCAAGGACTGCAACAAGACAAGCCAACGACCACTAGTGTCCTTTGAAAATCAGCCTATCTCTTCAACGGGCAGATTTTTTGAAAGAGCACTATAAAAGGCAGAGGAATCAATTTGAGAAAAGAAAAACCTTGCATAACCTGAACCACGAACTTTCAAGTTATTATTCGAGCTGTAACCTGCAAAAATTCTCAAGTTATTCAAGCAAATCCTCAAGCCTAAACTTCGAAGGAAATCGATCCAACACCAACCTGTGAAGGAAAGACAACCTCATACTGTTGAAGAGGAAACTTTTGAAGAATCAAAAGCGGTCTACATTCCAAGGAGGATTGTAGAAAGGTTCAAGGTCGAACCAATCTCGAGCTATTGGAGGGCTTCGTGATCAATTCCAAGAAGCTTGAGCAAGTGAGTCAGTAGTAGCAAGGCACCGCCTCGTGAAGAAATCGAGTCGCACGAGAAGCCACCAGTGACCAAGGCATCTCCGTGATCGAGTCCCAAAGGATCAAGTCACCAGTGTGATCAAGACTTGTATCTAGACTAATAATGATATGAACCGCAACAACAACTGTGCATACGACCCAACAACAATATGTTGTTAACCCAAGATCTTCACTAGTTCAGTTAAAGATGGTGAAAACCTCGACCCGTTGCTTAGCAAATCAAGAACCTCGGCATACGAAGACGCCACATGCAATTATGGATTATTGCCTGATAAGTCGATAATTGCAACAAGAAATGTAAATCTTGAAGCACTTGGAGAAACCCAAAGGGTTGAAGAGAAAATCTCTAATCAATATTCAATATTAAAATTATTATGAAAAATAAACAAGTGTTTGCCTTATATAGGCGACTCAAAGCAAACCCTAAACAAACTAGAAAGGAAAATAAGTCCAAACCCAAAAAGGAAACTCAATCGCAGTCAATATTCGCGTGTGGGTGAAAATATGCGTCCGGGATTTTAGAATTTGTTCCTAGAGTCTTCATAAATATTGTAGCCCTTTCTCTGATCTTTCCATAGCCACTTGAATCCGCCCAATATCAATTTTGTAGAGAACGTTATGGCCCAAATACTAAACCCTGCCAGTGCTGAAAACTGTTGACGCGCTTGGACGTTTTTGAAGGAATCCTCTTGCTGTTCGACCATAAATGCTTCCTTTCGACACATGATTAACTAATATGACTCTAAACTCAATATACTTGGCCTCTAACATCAACTTGACCACTCAAATGACTCAAAATAACGAAAATAACACCTAATCTATGATAAACAAATACAAGAACTCAAGAACTCAATTACATAGTCTTCAAGAACTCGAGATAGCTTGCATTTGGTGTTGCCCGGATCCTTCGTGACTGGATTCTCATCATTCCCCACCTCTTGAAAGGGATTCGTCCTCGAATCCAAACGTTGGTCCCCAAAGGTTGAACGATCATGTCAATCCACCCGGATCAAATGTTAAACGGCATGCACATTTATCCGTTTTTCCATAATCCTGTAACCAAAAATTAATAATACTAGGCAAAACAAAGATAAAAGTGTTAGAACATGAAAACTTATTCCTAGTATCACTCTTCTCTTTTGCCATGAATATAGATTTTCCTCGAATTTTACCTCAATGGCCATTACTCCCATGTTTTCGCCCACTCAAAATTACTAATCACCCTTTTCTCATCACTCGAATCTCATTCTCGCCTTCTTCACGGACTCTCAATTTGTTTTCACTCAATCTCTCATTGTCTTGAGCTTCATAATTTTGTTGTCGCTCACCCGCCGAATTTTCTATCTCATCAACCCCACCAACTTCAACTTCTAATGAATCATCAGATTCAATTGTTGGATCAATACTCAACATATCATCAAAATCCAATGATAGCAGATCCCCTTTCACCGGATAGAGTACTTGGGAACATCCTCCAACTCCGGCTTTACAATATCCATCTCCTGGCTTGACAATTTCAATTCTCGATTCAACAACTTCCGAACTCCCTCCAACTCCGGCTTGATTACCTTTACGAGGGGTTCTCCGGTTTAAAAATTGACGCAAAACGCGGATCATTGTCAACAAAATCCCAAGCGTTGGTACTAATATTGGAGGTTTTCATTGTGACACCCTCCTCTTGAGCGGTTGCTCAACTTTTTGTACCCTTCCAACCAACACGGGTCCTCCTTTTACCCAGGCTATAATTCCGTCTCCTCAATGTACTCATTAAATTCATCATCTAACTCAACCTGGATCTACACGCCTTTGTCTTTGCACCACGGTCTCCTGTTTTGGGTACTACTATATTCACCCTCCCCACGCTCCCATACATCTCTAACATCATTTTCTTCACAAGACTCTCAATTACCTCTATGTGTAATTTATTGGTCAGATCCAACGGTTGTCTCTTTTCTTCAGATATGATGTATAAACAAGTGCAATAATACCAACAACAATCCTAAAAACCCAATCTCACGCTCCCAACAAATCACGAAATCAACTCCCTCGCTTTTTTTTATGCACGCGGATTACGATTTTTTTTTACCCGCTAATTTTTTTTTTGTGCAATTTTCGATTTTTTTTTGTAACCTTTGAAGAACTAGGGTTTATAGATAACAAAGAAAATCTGGAAAATAAAAGAAAACAAGGATAGATTTAACCTTCCTAGATGGCTCTGATTACCAACTGATGTGAACCGCAACAACAACTGTGCATACGACCCAACAATAATATGTTGTTAACCCAAGATATTCACTAGTTCGGTTAAAGATGGTGAAAACCTCGACCCGTTTCTTAGCAAAGCAAGAACCCCGGTATGCGAAGACGCCACAAGCAATTATGGATTATTGCCTGATAAGTCGATAATTGCAACAAGAACGTAAATCTTGAAGCACTTGGAGAAACCCAAAGGGTTGAAGAGAAAATCTCTAATCAATATTCAATATTAAAGTTGTTATGAAAAATAAACAAGTGTTTGCCTTATATAGGCGACTCAAAGCAAACCCTAAACAAACTAGAAAGGAAAATAAGTCCAAACCCAAAAAGGAAACTCAATCGTAGTCAATATTCGCGTGTGGGTGAATATACGCGTCCGGGATTCTCGAATTTGTTCCTGGAGTCTTCATAAATATTGTAGCCCTTTCTCTGGGCTTTCCATAGCCACTTGAATCAGCCCAATATCAATTTTGTAGAGAAAGTTATGGCGCAAATACTAAACCCTGCCAGTGTTGAAAACTGTTGACGCGCTTGGACGTTTTTGAAGGAATCCTCTTGCTGTTCAACCATCAATGCTTCCTTTCGACACATGATTAACTAATATGACTCTAAACGCAATATACTTGGCCTCTAACATCAACTTGGCCACTCAAATGACTCAAAATAACGAAAATAACACCTAATCTATGATAAACAAATACAAGAACTCAAGAACTCAATTACATAGTCTTCAAGAACTCGAGATAGCTTGCATTTGGTGTTGCCCTTGATCCTTCGTGGATTGGATTCTCATCATTCCCCACCTCTTGAAAGGGATTCGTCCTCGAATCCAAACATTGGACCCCAAAGGTTGAACGATCATGTCAATCCACCCGGATCAAATGTTAAACGGCATGCACATTTATCCGTTTTTCCATAATCCTGTAACCAAGAATTAATAATACTAGGCAAAACAAAGATAAAAGTGTTAGAACATGAAAACTTATTCCTAGTATCACTCTTCTCTTTTGCCATGAATATAGATTTTCCCTCGAATTTTACCTCAATGGCCATTACCCCCATGTTTTCGCCCACTCAAAATTACTAATCACCCTTTTCTCGCCATCACTCGAATCTCACTTCGCCTTCGCGACTCTCAATTTTTTTCACTCAATATCTCATTGTCTTGACTTCATAATTTTGTTGTCGCTCACCCGCCGAATTTTCTATCTCATCAACCCCACCAACTTCAACTTCTAATGAATCATCGATTCAATTGTTGGATCAATACTCAACATATCATCAAAATCCAATGATAGCAGATCCCCTTTTCACCTGGATAGAGTACTTCAGAACATCCTCCAACTCCGGCTTTACAATATCCATCTCCGGCTTGACAATTTCAATTCTCGATTCAACAACCTCCGGAACTCCCTCCAACTCCGCTTGATTACCTTTCTCGAGGGGTTCTCCGGGGTTTAAAAATTGACGCAAAAAACGCGGATCATTGTCAACAAAATCCCAAGCGTTGGTACTAATATTGGAGGTTTTCATTGTGACACCCTCCTCTTGAGTGGTTGCTCAACTTTTGTACCCTTCCAACCAACACGAGTCCTCCTTTTACCAGTGCTATAATTCGGTCTCCTCAATGTACTCATTAAATTCATCATCTAACTCAACCGGATCTACACGCCTTTGTCTTTGCACCCTGGTCTCCTGTTTTCGGGTACTACTATATTCACTCGGCTCCCCATACATCTCTAACATCATTTTCTTCACAAGACTCTCAATTACCTCTATGTGTAATTTATTGGTCAGATCCAACGGTTGTCTCTTTTCTTCAGATATGATGTATAAACAAGTGCAATAATACCAACAACAATCCTAAAAACCCAATCTCACGCTCCCAACAAATCACGAAATCAACTCCCTCGCTTTTTTTTATGCACGCGGATTACGATTTTTTTTTACCCGCTAATTTTTTTTTTGTGCAATTTTCGATTTTTTTTTTGTAACCTTTGAAGAACTAGGGTTTATAGATAACAAAGAAAATCTGGAAAATAAAAGAAAACAAGGATAGATTTAACCTTCCTAGATGGCTCTGATTACTAACTGATGTGAACCGCAACAACAACTGTGCATACGACCCAACAATAATATGTTGTTAACCCAAGATATTCACTAGTTCGGTTAAAGATGGTGAAAACCTCGACCCGTTTCTTAGCAAAGCAAGAACCCCGGTATGCGAAGACGCCACAAGCAATTATGGATTATTGCCTGATAAGTCGATAATTGCAACAAGAAACGTAAATCTTGAAGAACTTGAAGAAACCCAAAGGGTTGAAGAGAAAATCTCTAATCAATATTCAATATTATAGTTGTTATGAAAAATAAACAAGTGTTTGCCTTATATAGGCGACTCAAAGCAAACCCTAAACAAAGTAGAAAGGAAAATAAGTCCAAACCCAAAAAGGAAACTCAATCGTAGTCAATATTCGCGTGTGGGTGAAACTACGCGTCCGGTATTTTAGAATTTGTTCCTGGAGTCTTCATAAATATTGTAGCCCTTTCTCTGAGCTTTCCATAGCCACTTGAATCAGCCCAATATCAATTTTGTAGAGAACGTTATGGCCCAAATACTAAACCCTGCCAGTGCTGAAAACTGTTGACGCGCTTGGACGTTTTTGAAGGAATCTTCTTGCTGTTCAACCATCAATGCTTCCTTTCGACACATGATTAACTAATATGACTCTAAACGCAATATACTTGGCCTCTAACATCAACTTGGCCACTCAAATGACTCAAAATAACAAAAATAACACCTAATCTATGATAAACAAATACAAGAACTCAAGAACTCAATTACATAGTCTTCAAGAACTCGAGATAGCTTGCATTTGGTGTTGCCCGGATCCTTCGTGGATCGGATTCTCATCATTCCCCACCTCAAAAGGGATTCGTCCACGAATCCAAACATTGGACCCCAAAGGTTGAACGATCATGTCAATCCACCCGGATCAAATGTTAAACGGCATGCATATTTATCCGTTTTTCCATAATCCTGTAACCAATAATTAATAATACTAGGCAAAACAAAGATAAAAGTGTTAGAACATGAAAACTTATTCCTAGTATCACTCTTCTCTTTTGCCATGAATATAGATTTTCCCTCGAATTTTACCTCAATGGCCATTACCCCCATGTTTTCGGCCCACTCAAAATTACTAATCACCCTTTTCTCGGCCATCACTCGAATCTCACTTCTACCCTTCGCGGACTCTCAATTTTTTTTTCACTCAATCTCTCATTGTCTTCAGCTTCATAATTTTGTTGTCGCTCACCCGCCGAATTTTCTATCTCATCAACCCCACCAACTTCAACTTCTAATGAATCATCAGATTCAATTGTTGGATCAATACTCAACATATCATCAAAATCCAATGATAGCAGATCCCCTTTCACCGGATAGAGTACTTCAGGAACATCCTCCAACTCCGGCTTTACAATATCCATCTCCGGCTTGACAATTTCAATTCTCGATTCAACAACTTTTGGAACTCCCTCCAACTCCGGCTTGATTACCTTTACTGAGGGGTTCTCTGTGGGTTTAAAAATTGACGCAAAACGCGGATCATTGTCAACAAAATCCCAAGCGTTGGTACTAATATTGGAGGTTTTCATTGTGACACCCCTCCTCTTGAGCGGTTGCTCAACTTTTGTACCCTTCCAACCAACACGAGTCCTCCTTTTACCCAGGCAATAATTCCGGTCTCCCTCAATGTACTCATTAAATTCATCATATAACTCAACCGGATCTACACGCCTTTGTCTTTTCACCCTGGTCTCCTGTTTTCGGGTACTACTATATTCACCCGGCTCCCCATACATCTCTAACATCATTTTCTTCACAAGACTCTCAATTACCTCTATGTGTAATTTATTGGTCAGATCCAATGGTTGTTTCTTTTCTTCAGACATGATGTATAAACAAGTGCATTAATACCAACAACAATCCTAAAAACCCAATCTCACGCTCCCAACAAATCACGAAATCAACTCCCTCACTTTTTTTTATGCACGCGGATTACTATTTTTTTTACCCGCTAATTTTTTTTTGTGCAATTTTCGATTTTTTTTTTGTAACCTTTGAAGAACTAGGGTTTATAGATAACAAAGAAAATCTGGAAAATAAAAAAAAACAAGGATAGATTTAACCTTCCTAGATGGCTCTGATTACCAACTGATGTGAACCGCAGCAACAACTGTGCATACGACCCAACAACAATATGTTGTTAACCCAAAATCTTCACTAGTTCGGTTAAAGATGGTGAAAACCTCGACCCGTTGCTTAGCAAAGCAAGAACCCCGGTATGCGAAGACGCCACAAGCAATTATGGATTATTGCCTGATAAGTCGATAATTGCAACAAGAAACGTAAATCTTGAAGCACTTGGAGAAACCCAAAGGGTTGAAGAGAAAATCTCTAATCAATATTCAATATTAAAGTTGTTATGAAAAATAAACAAGTGTTTGCCTTATATAGGCGACTCAAAGCAAACCCTAAACAAACTAGAAAGAAAAATAAGTCCAAACCCAAAAAGGAAACTCAATCGTAGTCAATATTCGCGTGTGGGTGAATATACGCGTCCAGGATTTTCGAATTTGTTCCTGGAGTCTTCATAAATATTGTAGCCCGTTCTCTGATCTTTCCATAGCCACTTGAATCAGCCCAATATCAATTTTGTAGAGAAAGTTATGGCCCAAATACTAAACCCTGCCAGTGCTAAAAACTGTTGACGCGCTTGGACGTTTTTGAAGGAATCCTCTTGCTGTTCAACCATCAATGCTTCCTTTCGACACATGATTAACTAATATGACTCTAAACGCAATATACTTGGCCTCTAACATCAACTTGGCCACTCAAATGACTCAAAATAACAAAAATAACACCTAATCTATGATAAACAAATACAAGAACTCAAGAACTCAATTACATAGTCTTCAAGAACTCGAGATAGCTTGCATTTGGTGTTGCCCGGATCCTTCGTGACTGGATTCTCATCATTCCCCACCTCTTGAAAGGGATTCGTCCTCGAATCCAAACATTGGACCCCAAAGGTTGAACGATCATGTCAATCCACCCGGATCAAATGTTAAACGACATGCACATTTATCCGTTTTTCCATAATCCTGTAACCAAGAATTAATAATACTAGGCAAAACAAAGATAAAAGTGTTAGAACATGAAAACTTATTCCTAGTATCACTCTTCTCTTTTGCCATGAATATAGATTTTCCCTCGAATTTTACCTCAATGGCCATGACCCCCATGTTTTCGGCCAACTCAAAATTACTAATCACCCTTTTCTCGGCCAATACTCGAATCTCACTTCTGCCCTTCGCCGGACTCTCAATTTTTTTTCACTCAATCCCTCATTGTCTTCAGCTTCATAATTTTGTTGTCGCTCACCTGCCGAATTTTCTATCTCATCAACCCCACCAACTTCAACTTCTAATGAATCATCAGATTCAATTGTTGGATCAATACTCAACATATCATCAAAATCCAATGATAGCAGATCCCCTTTCACCGGATAGAGTACTTCAGGAACATCCTCCAACTCCGGCTTTACAATATCCATCTCCGGCTTGACAATTTCAATTCTCGATTCAACAACTTCTGGAACTCCCTCCAACTCCGGCTTGATTACCTTTAATGAGGGGTTCTCCGTGGGTTTAAAAATTGACGCAAAACGCGGATCATTGTCAACAAAATCCCAAGCGTTGGTACTAATATTGGAGGTTTTCATTGTGACACCCCTCCTCTTGAGTGGTTGCTCAACTTTTGTACCCTTCCAACCAACACGAGTCCTCCTTTTACCCAGGCTATAATTCCGGTCTCCCTCAATGTACTCATTAAATTCATCATCTAACTCAACCGGATCTACACGCCTTTGTCTTTGCACCCTGGTCTCCTGTTTTCGGGTACTACTATATTCACCCGGCTCCCCATACATCTCTAACATCATTTTCTTCACAAGACTCTCAATTACCTCTATGTGTAATTTATTGGTCAGATCCAACGGTTGTCTCTTTTCTTCAGATATGATGTATAAACAAGTGCAATAATACCAACAACAATCCTAAAAACCCAATCTCACGCTCCCAACAAATCACGAAATCAACTCCCTCGCTTTTTTTTATGCACGCGGATTACGATTTTTTTTACCCGCTAATTTTTTTTTTGTGCAATTTTCGATTTTATTTTTGTAACCTTTGAAGAACTAGGGTTTATAGATAACAAAGAAAATCTAGAAAATAAAAGAAAACAAGGATAAATTTAACCTTCCTAGATGGCTCTGATTACCAACTGATGTGAACCGCAACAACAACTGTGCATACGACCCAACAATAATATGTTGTTAACCCAAGATATTCACTAGTTCGGTTAAAGATGGTGAAAACCTCGACCCGTTTCTTAGCAAAGCAAGAACCCCGGTATGCGAAGACGCCACAAGCAATTATGGATTATTGCCTGATAAGTCGATAATTGCAACAAGAAACGTAAATCTTGAAGCACTTGGAGAAACCCAAAGGGTTGAAGAGAAAATCTCTAATCAATATTCAATATTAAAGTTGTTATGAAAAATAAACAAGTGTTTGCCTTATATAGGCGACTCAAAGCAAACCCTAAACAAACTAGAAAGGAAAATAAGTCCAAACCCAAAAAGGAAACTCAATCGTAGTCAATATTCGCGTGTGGGTGAATATACGCGTCCGGGATTTTCGAATTTGTTCCTCGAGTCTTCATAAATATTGTAGCCCTTTCTCTGAGCTTTCCATAGCCACTTGAATCAGCCCAATATCAATTTTGTAGAGAAAGTTATGGCCCAAATACTAAATCCTGCCAGTGCTGAAAACTGTTGACGCGCTTGGACGTTTTTGAAGGAATCCTCTTGCTGTTCGACCATCAATGCTTCCTTTCGACACATGATTAACTAATATGACTCTAAACTCAATATAATTGGCCTCTAACATCAACTTGGCCACTCAAATGACTCAAAATAACGAAAATAACACCTAATCTATGATAAACAAATACAAGAACTCAAGAAATCAATTACATAGTCTTCAAGAACTCGAGATAGCTTGCATTTGGTGTTGCCCGGATCCTTCGTGACTGGATTCCCATCAGATAACCACTTTGTACTCTGATCAATACTTACTGGATTCCTCCAGGAGTTGGAGAAGAGAGGATTAGAAGAATTACCCCATCTTTGAACCTCTATAAAATTTATTGTGTCATTTACATTTCAGCATTTACTTACTGCATATCATTTAATATTTGCTGATAATTTGCTATCCAATAGATATTTAACAAAGTTCTAAAATAAAGTGTTACAACAAACTTAAACCAAATTCAAGGGTGTTAAGTCTTCTACTGAAAATCTTATCACAGCCAAGTTAAGTATAAGACTAAGCAGCTGAGTTATTCTATCAACAACTCAGTCGAGTCTGTTGAGTGGCTAACTCTGCTGGTTAACTAACTTAGCTGTCCATCAAGGACTTAGCTGTGAAATTAACTCTTAATAATTTTTAAAAGTTGGTAAGGTTTATTCAACCCCCCTTCTAAACCTTACACTCACACCCCTTGGGACCTACAAGTGGTATCAAAGCGGTTGGTTCATTGAGCCTTCCGCACTGGTTATTGAACTAGATCTCCAATCTTTCAAAGAAGTTTTTCTTTAACACTTGTTCTTTCAAGAAGTTTTTTTTACAGCAAAGTTACTATCATGGAAGCAAATCTGACATGCATTCGTATGTTTACCATTGAAGAATTTGATGACTGGAAAATACGTATGCAGGCTCATCTATCAGCTTTACATGATGAGATGTGGATAGTGATAGAGGATGGGCCACACGCAAATAATGAAGGTGAACACAAACACAAGGAGAGTCTGCTGAATCGAAGAAGAGGAGAATGCTCCTCCCACCAGCTATGGTTGAAAAGCCAAGAGTTGAATGGACAAATGATGATAGAAAATACAACCTTGACAACGTAGCCAAGGATATACTTTACAAGACTTTGGACAAAGCCATGTTCAACAAAGTTAAATCTTGCAAAACAGCCAAAGAAATCTGGGATAAATTAACCTTAATTTGTGAAGGATCTGAGCAAATTAAGGAAAACAAATTATTTGTTGTTGTTCAAAAATTTGAAAATTTTAAAATGCTTGCAGGTGAGACAATGGATCAGCTGGATGCTAGATTCACTGAAATAACGAATGAGCTCTCAGCACTTGGGAAAGAATACACACAGAAGGAGATATGTATGAAAATACTAAAGAGCCTCCCAACCGAGTGGGAAATGAAGACCATGGCTCTAAGACACTCGATGGACCTATCAAAAACATCCAATCATGAACTATTCTCAGATCTCAAAACATATGAGTTTGAGCTGAGAAGAAAGGATCAAGAGGAGATAGCTGTACCCAAAACAACTACACTCGTAGTCAAAGAAGGGAAGAGAGCTGAGACCAAAGAAGTCATTGACTAGGAGGAAATTGCCTTGATGGTTAAAGATTCAATAAGTTCTTCAACAAGAACTACAAAAGGAACAAAGGTGAATCCTCCGAGGAGACATTGACTCCTCCAAGTCAAGGGAAGATAGGCCACCAAAGAGAGCCGAGTATCAAAAGGTCGAATATCAAAGAGCCGACAACCCAAGAAATGAGAGAGGTGATCAAAAAGTTGAAAACTTGTGTTGGAATTGCAGAACAACCAGACACTTTGTCATTGATCGTATCCATATCCTGTAGTGAATAAATACAGAATGAAGAAGAAAGAAAAGTCTTGAGAGAAAGAAGGCAAGAAAAGAAAAGAGTAATGTTGGTCTTGAGACCGCCGACACAAATAAGTCAAAGAAGCAATGGACTCGAGAGAGTAGTGAAGTGACTACTCAAGTGACTCTGAAGAAGAAGCCTTAATCTGTCTAATGGCTAAAGAACAAGATCAACCTGACCAAGAAGATGAGGTACACTCTAACTCATCTCATTTAGATTCTAGTGATAGTGATTGTGACACACACACTTCATCACCCACTGATCTTTATGATTCATTAGGCAAAATGATGAAAGATTTTGAGCACATTAAATCCTCACACTCACTATTAAATGAGGAAAACAGCCAACTCAAAAGCCAAAACTCACAGCTGACTAAGGAGCTGAGTACTCTAAGTCACATAGCTGATGAGAACAAAGAGCTGAAGGCTGAAAATGCTAAACTAATAGCAGAGATAGTTGCTATAGAAAAGGGAGAAAATGATCTCAAAAATGTGATTGCTTCATTCACAAAGGCATCTAAATCATTGGATGACCTTATCATGAGCCAAAAAGAATGTGGAGACAAGACAAGCATAAGATTCAATTCCTTTGTACATAGTCAAACTCCTAGAGTGATCTTGGAAAAACGATCTTCAAGTATTGAAGCATCTCAAAAATCCAAGACACCAAATGTTGCACACACAGTCATTCCAAAGCACAATCACAAACAAACTGGCCTAGGATATAAAGGAAAAGGAAAACAACTTGATTGAGTATCTGAGAGGACAACTGAGAAGAAATCCAGCAGAGTTCCTCAACAAACTCCAAATAGGAAGTACTCTGTGAAGAAGAAATAGAGCTACCAAAACCCCCAGAAGTTCTATCAAAGGAACAAATACGATGGGAATGGTAGAAATTACCCAAGTCAAGCTGATTGGAATAATGTGAAATATCAGCCAAGACCTATGGAATACATGCCAAAATGGCAAAGACCTAGAACTCAGTAAAGGTCATTCCAAAGGCAACAACGCCATTATCAGCACACATATGCACCCAAGCACTACACTCAGAGATATCACAATTACCCAAAGAAGGCAATTGCTAAAACACATACACAGGGATACAGACAAAAGAGACATCTGTATGAATCTAAAACCCCCAAGCAATTTGCCAAAGTAAATTATGATTATGGCACTGATAGATGGCAACCTCTTAGAGTCAAATCATTTGGCTATAGGTTGGTTGGATCATCTTACAACACTAACCCCTCAGGACCCAGGCAAGTATGGGTACCTAAAAATTAATTTCCTTGATTGCAGGTTCAAGGAACAGCAGAGTGCCAAGGAACCTGGTACATGGATAGTGGCTGTTCCAGACACATGACAGGAAACAAGAAAAATCTATCAAAGTTCAAGGAGATTAGAGGCAAAAGTCATATTTGGAGGACATGAAGCTCGAGGGAAATAAGAGGCAATTTGGATCCATCAAGAAAATGGATTAGAAATCACAGATGTTGCATATGTTGAAGGCCTCAATTTCAATTTATTAAGCATCAGCCAACTCTGTGACAAGGGCTACAATGTTGGATTCAATATGGGAATGTGCCAAATCAAAGACACTGAATCAAATGAAGTAGTGTTGCAAGGATCCAGACAAAAGAACATGTATGTCATGAGGCGTCGATTGCCACACCAAGCACTTGTTTATTAGCAAATAATACAATAAATCAAGTTGGCATGGCACAAGAAGCCGAGTCACCCAATTTCAAGACAATTAACAAGCTTGCAAGGAGTAATTTTGTAGAAGGACTCCCAGACTCAGTATACAAGAAGAAAAGTGTTTGTGATGCATGCCAGATGGGAAAGCAGATTAAATCATCATTTAAAAAGAAGTCAAGTCCATCTTCAACAAGAATACTACATCCGTTACACATGGATCTATTTGGTCCATTGAGCCACCAACATAAGTGGAAAGAAATACACTCTAGTAGTGGTGGATGATTATTCAAGATATACGTGGACAATTTTCATGTGTAAAAAGAAAGAAACTTTGCAGAAGTTACCACAGCTGTTGAAAAGAGTTCAAAATGAGAAGAGTCGAACCATTATAAAGATAAGATCGTGAGGAGGAACGAGTTTGTAAATGGAATAATAACTCGATATTGTGTTGAAAATGGTATTGCTCATGAACTATCTCTGCACTAGGACTCCACAAAGCAGAATGGAGTTGCGAGAAAGGAGGAACAGAACTCTCAATGAAGTCAGCAAGGACCATGTTAGTCAAGCGAATTTTCCCTTAAAATTTTGGGTCAAGAAAACATAAACAACGCATGCTATACTCAAAATAGATGCATGATAAATAGACAACTGACAAAGACTCCCTATGAAATCTGGACAGGGAGAAAGCCAAATGTTGCATACTTTAAAATATTTGGTTGTAAATGCTTCATCCACAACAATGGGAAGGATAATCTAAAGGCTTTTGATGCTAAAGCGATGAAGGTATCTTCTTGGGATACTCAGTTGAAAGCAAAGCCTATAGAGTCTTGAACAAAAGGACTATGGTCACGAAAGAGTCTATCCATGTGGTTTTGATGAACCTAATGTAAATGGAGAAGACATTGAAGAGTTAGGCGATAAAATTTGAATCGATCAACTATACAAAAGAGTCCCTATGTTGAAGCTGAAACTGGAGTAATTAATCAAGGTGAAGATGAGATAGCGGAATCTCAAAGACAGCTGGAAAATCTGCAACTAAGTGATGATGAAAGAGCTGCTCAAGATAACACAGCTGCAAGACGACTGAACCCAGCTAACTTACTCCAACCAGATGTGAGATGGCTAAGAGACCATCCACCAGAACTAGTCATTGGAGATGTGAGAGACGGTGTAAGAACCAGATCCAGAGCTCAACAAGAAGCAATGTTCACTTGCTTTATTTCCCAAATAGGGCCAAAAGATGTGTCCCAAGCATTGGATGATGCACATTGGATTCAGGCCATGCAAGAAGAGCTGAATCAGTTTGAAAGAAACAAAGTATGGGAATTGGTTCAAAGACCAACTCATCAAAATGTTATTGGCACAAAATGGGTTTTCAGAAACAAAATGAATGAATAAGGTTATGTGGTAAGAAACAAAGCAATATTGGTAGCCAAAGGGTATTTCCAAGAAGAAGGAATAGATTTTGATGAAACCTTTACCCCTGTTGCAAGATTAGAAGCAATAAGGATGTTTCTTGCCTATGCTGCACACAAGAACTTCATTGTATATCAAATGGATGTAAAAAGTGCATTCTTGAATGGATTATTGGAAGAAGAAGTCTATGTTGAACAACTTCCAGGATTTGAGCAGAAGACTCTTGGAGATAAGGTGTACAAGCTCAAGAAAGCTCTATATGGATTGAAACAGTCACCAAGAGCGTGGTATGATACATTATCTCAATTCCTAACAGATAATGGATTCACCAAAGGCAAAGTGGATAGAACACTCTTGAGAATTCAAGATGGAGAGAGTATCTTTGTTTGTTCAAATATATGTGGATGACATTATATTTGGATCTACAAACAAAGAATCGTGTGATAAATTCTCAAATCTCATGCAAGGCAAATTTGAGATGAGCATGATGGGAGAGTGACATTTTTTCTAGGACTTCAAGTTAAACAACTGAAGGATGGAACCTTCATAACTCAAACAAAGTATACCAGAGATTTAATGAAGAAATTTGGTATGGAAGAGAAGTCTTCTATGACAATACCAAAGAATACATCAGTCAAGATTGATAGGGATGCAGATGGCAAGCCTGTGGATCAAACTAGATACAGAGCACTCATTGGTTCAGCTGCTATATCTCACAAAGTAGGCGGACATCACCTTTCTTTGTAGGTGTATGTGCAAGATTTCAATCGCACCAAAAGAAAGCCATATGACAACAACTAAGAGAATCCTAAGGTATTTGAAGGGATGCCGAAGTCGGCTTATGGTATCCAAAGGAAGGAGGATTCAAGCTTATTGGTTACTCGGACTCGACTATCTTTGGATGTAGAGTGGACAGAAAGAGCACTTCAGGCACATGTCAAATGCTTGAAACAGATTTGGTTTCCTGGTTTAGCAAGAAGCAAAACTCAATAGCCATATCCACAAATTTGTGAGTACATAGCTATGGCAGCGTTGTTGTGCCCCAAGTCTTATGGATGAGGCAACAAATGAGAGATTATGATGTTGAAGAAAAAGAGATTCCAATTATGTGTGATAACACAAGTGCTATTGCAATCACTCAAAATCCTGTGTTGCACTCAAGAACAAAGCACATTGATGTCAGATATCATTTCATAAGAGATCATGTTGAAAAGAAGGACATCACCTTGGAATATATCTCAAGCGATAAACAATCGGTGACATATTCACAAAGCCATTATGTGAATCAAGATTTGAAGAACTCAAGCATGAGCTAGGGTTAATTGAGCTGAGTTAGCACTCAGAAGATTCAAGGAGAAGAGATGAAACGAGAAAAGATAAAAATGAAGCTAAGTTTATAAATCAGCTAAGTGAGTCAGCCGTATCGGAAAATCAACTGCATCAAGTTAGCTGACAGCTGTGTACCTATGCGAAAAGAGAGAAGAGTTGAATCAACTAGGGAGTAAGCTGAGTTATTTATGAGCTAAGTGACAAAAACGCAGTCGTTTTTACTAAGCGGGAATGTTTTTAAGGATGACGTCAAGGCAATAATGACAGATACAGTCAAAAGCTGCACGACCAAGCCTATGATTGGATATAAATACTGCCGCATTAAATACGAGAAATTAAATGCTAATCGGCGTGCTAAATCTGAGCCGTTGATCTCGATCAAATTTCAAAAACTGTATGCACGTCCTTTCATAACCCATACATATACCATTTCGTCCATTTTTTCTCTCACACTACACCAAAACTGTTCATCTCTCCAAAAACTAAGACTGCATTTTTCTCTCGAAACCCTATCAATTTTCAAAGCAAGTTTCTCAAAAACAGTTCCGTAAAAATCACTGAAATGGCAACTACTTATGATTTCACTAAGTTGGGAAAACAAATCCACACTGGCTCTACTGTGGATTTCGAAGGGATGATCAAACAGGGGTCCGACGAAACCCTTGTGAAGAAGATAGCTGAGAAAGTGGAGAAGTCTGGGCTGAAACCCTTTCTCACGATGGAGTTTCAGATGACTTATGTTGAAGAAGTCGCTCAGTTCTATGTGAATGCTGAAGTTCACGACAAGGGCATCAAATCGTCAGTTCACGGAAAGGAGTTCATGATCACTGCTGAGGATCTAGCGGAGCATTGTTTACTGCCGTCGGAAGGAGTGCCGGAGATATTGGAAGCCGATGTAAACTTGGTGCACATGGAAGGAAGTGGCCAAACTCGATTGTCTTTGCGAAAGTTATCTACACAAATGGTGACAAGAAGTCGCTAAAGAAGATTACCACAAGGCTGCGGATATTGTTGCCAAGTGCGTAGACATCAAATTTGGAAGCTTTAATCACCGTCCAAAACTAAGGTGATCGTGATGGCTGCGATCATGGAGGAGAAGAAGGTAAAATCAAATGAGTTTGTATACAAAGCGGACTCGCCAAAATGTTGGAAATAAGTCTGTCAAGGAAGACGGGTCGTCGGAGGATCCTTGGAGTATGGCCTTGTTATTGGCCGGTGATGGAGGTGAAGGGAGTTTCACTCCGACATGGAAAGCGTTCCATGTCAACAAGAAAATGTTCGAGATCAAATCTTTCCGGAGCTCGAAGAGAGCTTATGCCAAGAGAGCGGTCTGATGAGGGGGAATCACCGACTCTAAGGAAACAACTGTTGTCTCCCCTCCCAAGAAGAAAACTGCCTCTGTGGAAAAAGAAGGCTGCTGCGCCAAAGAAAAAAAAAAACAACTCGCACTGCCCTGCGGCCCGAGTCACCTACCCCTATATAGCCGTGTCTCCCGCCCCTCACTACCCCAGCAGAGAAGGAATCCTTAGTACCTTCTCCTGGACTAAAGAAGAAGAGGACTGCCAAGACGAGAAATGCAGCTGCCTCTAAGACAACTGCGAAGGCCTTTACCTTTCAGGAACCGAAGGAAGTGGAACCAGACGTTCCTATGGTGAAAACCAAAAGAAG
This sequence comes from Rehmannia glutinosa, assembly GCA_016081115.2. NCBI lineage: Eukaryota > Viridiplantae > Streptophyta > Magnoliopsida > Lamiales > Orobanchaceae > Rehmannia > Rehmannia glutinosa. The sequence goes on along the minus strand of CM071924.1, from coordinate 33,355,974 downwards.
AAGAAGAATCTTCAAGCGCTCAGAGCTTGAGAAAACAACTGAGTCTACCACTCAGCTGGAACAGATCGCTGAAACAACTGGAGAAGTAGAGTCTCCAGAGATTATTGATGAAACCGCCAAGTCTGCTGAGGCCGATCAGTAGAAGCAAGTCGAAGACCCAGCTGTGGATCGAACAGCTGAGGAGCTAATGTAATGAGCCAACTAAGTTTCATGTCGATAGGGATCGTGTCTCCGCTGCGGCAGAGGCCTGGCGAGGGTGAAGAAGCGAAGAAACCCTGTTACCCTCCATTCCCGAGAAAGAAGTTCAAAGAGAAAGATGATGATGATGATGTGATCATGGTCTCTCCACCATATCCGGACATCCAAAATCGTCTGAGAATGGAGAAAGTGGAAGTTGAGTTACTCTAGGGTGCGGTTTGAACACCCGAGTTTATTGAGGAGGAAGAGTAACTCTTGAGGTTCCTTGAAGTTGATCTGATCTTTGCAAGCCCTTGATCAAGATAAGCGCATCAACATCTTTGTAAATTCGAAAAAGAGAATGAAACAGGCTAGAAGCGTGACAGAGGAAGCGAAGCTCGTGAGAAAGCCGATGTTGTCCTCTAACTGGAACCAATGATCATACTCATCCACATCTTGACATACTTTCGAAGCGATGAAGATTTGGACCTGCTGCTTTGCGAAGAAGAGCTAGAAATGCACGACAAGCCATGCGGGGGAATCGAGAATGATGCATGAGCAACAGGTGATGGAAGGACCTGGAGAGTCTTCCAAATCACGGATGGAAATTGACCATATGGGAGTGGTGCAGCAGATTGCAACGGTTGTTGCTGCGACCACTTCCCCAGCTCACTCTGAGGAAGATTCTAAGGGAAATGGCGATGAAACTGGGAACTTTGGGACCCAAGTCGAGCCAACCCCTATTGAAGGTGTCTTACCACCTGCCCCAACGGCTGAACACTCAAAGGAAACAACCGGGAGTTTCAAGGAAAGTGACCCCAATCCAAGTCACTCAGCTGGTGTGCCAGCTGAGGGAAAAACTCCCTCCACTGCAGCTAGGTCGGAGGTTGCTGCAGATGACTCCACAACGAATCTAGGAGGCAAAATGGAGAAGGAAAAAGAAAACGAAACACAACAAATTGTCACTAAAGAAGCTCGGACAGTTGAGACTGTCTCAGTTGAAGTGCCAAGCTTTCTGCCGAGGACGCCGATGTAGTCGAGGCACATGATGGATCTCGCCCGGAGTTAACACTGGGCAATGAAAGTGCAATCCACGGAGTTGAGACTCCTGTGGATGCCACCGTTGAAGACCCCAAGGCAGTGAGTGCAGCCGAAGGGATTGTCCAGCCTTGCTGCGATTGAGACTGCAGGAGGTACTGAAGGCCTACGGAAGGTTGAGACTTCACGGGGTAAAGAGGCAGAAGAACAGAACATCCCTTCAGTTATCATCGATGCATCTAAGAAGGATATAAGTACCCTTCACGATTCCCAAGACAATCCTGATGTAACATTTCTGGAAACTGAAGGTGAAGATGAGGCTGAGTCATCCCCTATTGCAAGTCCAACCGACTCAGTGAGGATGTTCTTCCCAAAGACCACGAGTAAGCGAAATTCATGGTTTGCTCATCAAAAGTTCAATTTTGATGATGAGCCACCACTACAAGTCTCATCATCGTCCGATGACGCTACTGATACGGGCGAGGACCAGACAACTCATATGGAAAAACCAGCTGAGACCGAAGAAACTGTTAAGACAGCTGAGGCTCAGCCAGCTGGGTCAATACCACAAAGATCCCGGTGAATCACGATCAATCTAACGCGAGCTCCCAAAGCTGCAGCAAAATCAACTCAACCGGGCACATCACGACCACAAGTCACAGTCGAACAGATTCCCTACGTCCGTGATGATGCGTTTGAACAAACATTCCCTTTCTCACTAGAGCTGCCTGATCTTGATGAAGAATCAGCTAGAGATCAACAACGTTTCCATAGACCTGATCCAATCATTCCCACAGATACCATCGTCCCAGCAGATTTTGATTTTGATGCTGCTTTGCTGCCAACTGAGACAGAGGTGACAGCTGAGGTTCGAGAAGTCTTTAAGGCAATATTTGCGGAGATAGAGAAGATGGAAAGGCACTAGGCCTCATTGGATATGCGGCTGGATAACAGAGATGCTAATCTTACGGCCGATCTGCGTGGAATCATAGTCAGGATCCGGGAATGGTGGCAACAGCAGCAGACAATGCGCGTGGAACAAGTTCGATACTTCAAAGTATTGTACAATAAGATGCTAATCTGGAGTGCTGATAATGCTGACATGAAGAAGAAGATGCAAGAAAACATTGATAGAATGCATACTTCTCATACCACAGAAATGGAATTGCTGCGCGAATTTCATCGAAAAGAACTTCTGCGCGTAGAGGAGAACATGAATGAAAAATTCAGCCTTCTTATGGCTGAAATGAAGTTAGTGAGAGCGAATCAATGCCACTCGCTCGAGAATTTCGAAAGATACTCCGCAGCGAAATACTCCGTGAGAATCCAGCGAACTTCGGCTATCGATCGCCAGATTTCATGCTTCTTTGGTATGTTTGAAGGGTTCTCTCTCTTTGATGATGCCAAAAAGGGGAAGAGGAATACCTAAAGACGTTGAAAGGATCCTTGTTTGTGAAGAAGAAAACAATGAAGAAGCGAGAAGAAGAAAGAAAAGGGAAAATCAGTTGAGGGGGAAGGTTAGAAAGACATGACTTTAATGGTTGCTAGAATCCCTCAACAAGGACTTGTCATAGCTGACATAATCAGCAAACTTCCTGTGACTATGCCGCTCCAACACTCTGCTTTGTGCCCATGTACGAGAAAAGGAAAATAGTAGAAGCGAGAGATGACGGAGATTGAAAGAAAAATGGATGCCCATGCGATGGACATACTGAAACAATACGGAGGCATTCCGGCAGGAAGAGACACTTATACCATTTCAGACGTCGGAACCGAGCCGAGATCTATTGATGAATTCAAGACGCTTGCATCCAAGGGATACTTCGAGAACATGACCATGGACCAAGCACAGGACTTGTATTGGGAAAAAAGCCTCAAGTCGTGTGTGAAGAAGGCGATAGCTTCCGATTCTGGCGATCACTCTCTTGGAAAGAAGAAGGCCCCAATACAATACACACCCGAGAGGAAGAGGTAAAGCGAGTGGATGAAGAGGTTTCAACCTAGACCTCTACCCAAAAAACATCGAATATATAGATCCGGGGAAGAAAGAAGGGATCTATTGGGGTGGGTTTGTGAAGTAGCCAACATGCAAGTGGCCAAGAACAATCTTTGAATATGTAAAGAGAATCGAAGAAGAAAATAAAAGACAAACTCAAATTTGTGGGAAGAGAGACAAGAAAAAAAAAGAAAAGATGAAGTCACCCGAGAAGAGCTTATGAGAAAAAGAAAGCGGTGAAATAGAGAAGAAGAGAAAAAGGTCGAAGAAGGCAGAGCTGATGAAGAAGAAGGAGGAAGGCGAAAGGAGATGAAGTGTTCTTTATCCACCCTTCATGTAATTTACTATTGTAAATGCATAAGTATGTAAGTCTTCAGACATTGAATAAGAAATCAGTAATTTCTCTATTTTTGCGTAGACATAGATGTTTGCTCGATACACTTTGTAAACAAAATGTAAAGGACAAGAATGTTATGATCAATAAAAGATTGATTCTACGCATACATTCTCGATTCTTCGCACTACTGTATGTATCTTTGATGCCTACACTTTTGCATGTATGTTTTAAGTTTTGGCATCATCAAAAAGGGGGAAATTGTTGGGAAATTTATTGTTTAGATTTTGATGAATGCTATGTAAAACTTAGACTAGAAAGTTGGCACCCCATTTTCTTTGTAATTTGCATTGTAATAGATATGGGTATGCATTTGTCCAGTCAAGTCACTATGCTGGATATGCAAGAAGTCAACCGGAGGCTAAAATGAAGACTCATTGTGAAGCGGTGAGTATGGCAAGAAGGAGAAGTCAAGAACTCGACCGAAGGAGTATCACCGGTTACAACAGTGAAATGTCGGTCAAGTCAACTCAAGACAACCAAGTCAAGTTGAAGTGACGGATGAGTCTTCCAATGATTGGGAGCCGACTCAAGTCACCTGGGGAAGTTAAGGAACTATGATCAAGTCAAGACAATCAAAAAAGTCCGTTGCACATAAGTCAAGAAAGTTACTTAAATAAGTAATACTTCTATCTTTTGCAATATTCTAAAGTGCTCGATCCCAAGAGCGTGCAGAAGGAATAAACCAATGGGAAGAAGCTGCACTGTGTCGCTCTCAAAAGGCAAGGTTCATTTAATATGAGGAAATGTCAATTCAAGGACTGCAACAAGACAAGCCAACGACCACTAGTGTCCTTTGAAAATCAACCTATCTCTTCAACGGGCAGATTTTTTGAAAGAGCACTATAAAAGGCAGAGGAATCAATTTGAGAAAAGAAAAACCTTGCATAACATGAACCACGAACTTTCAAGTTATTAATCGAGCTGTAACCTGCAAAAATTCTCAAGTTATTCAAGCAAATCCTCAAGCCTAAACTTCGAAGGAATTCGATCCAACACCAAGCTGTGAAGGAAAGACAACCTCATCTTGTTGAAGAGGAAACTTTTGAAGAATCAAAAGGGGTCTACATTCCAAGGAGGATTGTAGAAATGTTCAAGGTCGAACCAGTCTCGAGCTATTGGAGGGCTTCGTGATCAATTCCAAGAAGCTTGAGCAAGTGAGCTGTAGTAGCAAGGCAGCTGCCCTGTGAAGAAGGCCGAGTCGTACCGAAGAAGCCACCGTGTGACCAAGGCATCTCCAGATCGAGTCCCAAAGGATCAAGTCACCAGTGTGATCAAGACTTGTATCCGGACTGATAACCACTTTGTACCCTGATCAATACTTAGTGGATTCCTCCAGGAGTTGGAGAAGAGAGGATTAGAAGAATTACCCCATCTTCGAACCTCTATAAAATTTGTTGTGTCATTTACATTTCAAATTTACTTCTTGCATATCATTTAATATCTGGCGATAATTTGCTATCCAATTGATATTTAACAAAGTGCTAAAATCAAGTGTTAAAACAAACTTAAACCAAATTCAAGGGTGTTAAGTCTTCCGCTGAAAAATATTATCACAACCAAGTTAAGTATAAGACTACGCAATCGAAGTTATTCTATCAACAAATTTCGATCAGTCCATTGAGTGGCTAACTCTGTTTGGTTAACTAACTTAGCCGTCCATCAAGGACTTAGCTGTGAAATTAACTCTGAATAATTTTTAAAAGTTGGTAAGGTTTATTCAACCCCTTATGAACCTTACACTCACACCCCTTGGGACCTACAACAACATAAGCAAGAAACATCCTTATTGCTTCCAATCTTGCAACAGGAGCAAATGTTTCATAAAAAAAAAAATACACTCTTCTTGGCAATACCCTTTGGCTACCAATCTTGTTTTGTTTCTTACAACAGATCCTTCCTCATTCATCTTGTTTCTGAAAACCCATTTTGTGTCAACTACATTCTGATGGGTTGGCCTCTGCGCCAATTCCCATACTTTGTTTCTTTCAAACTGATTCAACTCTTCTTGCATGGCTTGAATCCAATGTGTGTCATCCAATGCTTGTGACACATCTTTAGGCTATATTTGGGAAATAAAACAAGTGAACATAGCTTCATGTTGTGCTCTGGATCTGGTTCTTATGCCGTCTCTTACATTTCCAATAACTAACTCTGGTGAATGGTCTCTCAGCCATCTCACATCAGGTTGGAGTAAGTCTGTTGGATTCAGTCGTCTCGCAGCTGACTTGTCTTGAACAACTCTTTCATCTTCATTTAGCTGTAGACTTTCCAACTGTCTTTGAGATTCAGCTATCTCATCTTCATCTGGGTTGCTTGCTCTTACTTCAGCTTCAACATAAGGACTCTTCTGAATTGTTGGCTGATTCAGCTTATCAGCTAACTCTTCAATGTCTTCTCCATTTACATTAGGTTCATCAAAAACCACATGGATAGACTCTTCTGTGACCACAGTCCTCTTGTTCAACACTCTATAGGCTTTGCTCTCAGCAGAGTATCCCAAAAAGATACATTCATCAGCTTTAGCATCAAAAGCCTTCAAATTATCTTTGCCATTGTTATGGATGAAACATTTACATACAAATATTCTGAAATATCCAACATTTGTCTTTCTCCTTGTCCAAATCTCATAGGGAGTCTTGGTCAATTGCACGATCATGCATCTATTTTGAGTATAGCATCTTTGTGTTAATGGCTTCAGCCCAAAATCTCTTAGGCAATCCAGCTTCAGCTAAAATGATCCTTCCAGCTTCCTTGAGAGTTCTATTCATTCTTTCAGCTACTCCATCCTGCTGTGGAGTTCTTGCCGCTGATAACTCATGAGCAATTCCATTTTCAACATAATACTGAGTTATTATCCCATTAACAAACTTAGTTCCTCTGTCAGATCTTATTTTTATAATGGTTTGACTCTTTTCATTTGAACTATTTTCATCAGCTGAGGTAACTTCTGCAAAGTTTCCTTCTTTTTACACATGAAGATTGTCCATGTATATCTTGAGTAGTCATCTACCACTACCAAGGTGTATTTCTTTCCACTTATCTTTGGGCCGTTCAATCGGACCAAATAAATCCATTTGCAACAGATGTAATATCCTTGTTGAAGAAGGACTTGGCTTATCCTTGAATGAAGATTTTATTTGCTTTCCCATCTGGCATGCATCACATACACTCTCTTTCTTGTACACTAAGTCTGGAAATCCTTCTACAAGATGACTCTTTGCGAGCTTATTGATTGTCTTGAAATTTAGATGACTCAGCTTCTTGTGCCACAACCAACTTGATTCGACTATGCTCTTTGCTAGCAGACAAGTGCTTGGTGTAGCAATGAGACCAATCTACCACATACATATTCTTCTCTTGATCCTTGCAAAGACTATTTCATTTGATTCAAAGATCTTTGTTCTGGCACACTCCCATGTTGAATCCAACATTGTAGCCTTTATCACGAGTTGGTGATGTTTAACAAGTTGAAGTTGAGGCCTTCAACATAAGCAACATCTCGTGATTTCCAATCCATTCTTCTTGATAGATCCAAAGCCTTTGATTTCCCCGAGCTTCATTTCCTCCAAATATGACTTTTGCATCTCTAATCTCCTTGAATCTTGACAGGTTTTTCTTTGTTTCTGTCATATGTCCGGAATGACCACCATCCATGTACCAGGTTCCTTGGCACACAAATTCCTTGAACCCGCAATCAAGGAAATCGGTTTTAGGTAACCATACTTGCCTGGTCCCGAGGGGTTAGTGCTATAAGATGATCCAACCAACCTATAGCCAAATGACTTAAATCTTAGAGGTTGCCATCTATCAGTGCCATAATCATAGTACAATTGGCAAATTGCTTGGGGGTTTTAGGTTCGTACAACTGTCTCTTTTGTCTGTATGCCTGTGTGTGTGTTTTAGCAATTGCTTTCTTGGGATAGTTGTAAAATTTCTGAGTGTAGTGCTTGGGTGCATATGTGTGCTGATGATAGCTCTTTTGCCTTTGGAACGACCTTTGCTGAGTTTTAGGTCTTTGCCATCTAGGATTGTATTCCATAAGTCTATGCTGATGTTTCACATTATTCCAATCAGCATAGTTTGAATAGTTTCTACCATTCCCATCATGTGTGTTTCTCTGATGAAACTTCTGGGGTTTTTGGTATCTCTGTTTGCTTTTCACAGAGTATTTTCTGTTTGGAGTTTGCTGAGGAACACGGTTGGATTTCTTCTCACTTTGTCCTCTCAAAGATACTCAATCAAGGTTGTTTTCCTTTCCCTTTGTATCCAAGGCTAGTTTGTTTGTGATTGTGCTTTGGAGTGAATGTGGGTGCAGCATTTGGTGTTTTGGATTTTTGAGATGCTTCATTACTTGAAGATCCTTTTTCCAAAATCACTCTTGGAGTTTGACTGTGCACAGAGAAATTGAATCATATGCCTGTCTTATCTCCACATTCTTTTTGACTCATGATAAGATCATCCAATGATTTGGACGCCTTTGTAAATGAGGCAATCACATTTTTGAGATCTTTTCCCCTCTTTTCTATAGCAGCTAATTCTGCTATGATCTTGGCATTTTCAGCCTTCATCTTAGTGTTCTCACCAACTATGTGACTCAGAGTACTCAGCTCTTTAGTCAGCTGTGAGTTTTGGCTTTTAAGCTGGCTGTTTTCCTCATTTAGAATTATGTGTGAGGATTTTATGTGTTCAAAATCTTTCATTATTTTGCCCAATGAACCATAAAGATCAGTGGATGATGAAGTGTGTGTATCACAATCACTATCAATTGAATCTGAATGAGATGAGTTAGAGTGTACCTCATCTTCATGATCAGGTTAATCTTATTCTTTAGCCATAAGGCAAATCATAGCCTCTTCCTCAGAATCACTTGAGTAGTCAGCTTCACTACTCTCTGAGTCTGCTGCTTCTTTGGACTTGACTGTCTTAGCACTTTCTTCTTTTCTTGTCTTCTTTCTCTGAAGACTTTTCTATCTTCCTCATTCCTATATTTGTTGACTGGTGGATAGGAACAGTCAACTGCAAAATGTCCTGGTTGTCTGCAGCTCCAACACAGGTTCTCAGCTCTTTGATCAACTCTTTCTGTTCTTGGATTATCAGCTCTCTGATATTCAACCCTTTGATGCTCAGCTCTCTTGGGTGGCCTAAATTCCCTTGACTTGGAGGGAGCTGAATGTCTCCTGGAGGTTTCACCCTTATTTCTTTTATAGTTCTTATTGAAGAACTTGTTGAATCTTTTAACCATTAGGGCAATTTCCTCCTGGTCTATGGTTTCCTTGGGTTCAACTCTCTTTCCATCCTTGGCCATCAGTGCAGCTGTCTTGGGTACAACTGTCTCCTCTTGCTCTTTTCTTCTCAGCTCAAACTCATAGGCTTTGAGGTATGAGAATAGCTCATGGTTAGATGTTCTTGAGAGGTCCATTGAATGTCTCAGGGCCATAGTCTTCATTTCCCATTCAGCTGGGAGGCTTCTTAAGATTTTCATACACATTTTCTTTTGCGTATATTCTTTCCCAAGAGCTGAAAGCTCATTTGTGATTTCAGTGAATCTGGCATCCAGCTGATCCATGGTTTCACCTGCAAGCATTTTGAATTTTTCAAACTTTTGAACAGCAACAGACAGTTTGTTTTCTTTAATTTGTTCTGATCATTCAAAAATTAAAGTTAGTTTATTCCAGATTTCTTTTGCAGATCTGCAAGATTTGACTTTATTGAACATGACTTTGTCCAATGTCTTGTAGAGTATGTCCTTGGCTACATTGTCCAAGTTGTATCTCCTCCTATCTTCATTTGTCCAGTCAGTCCTTGGTTTTTCAACCATGGCTGGTCTTTCCTCAGCATCAGCTTCTTCTCCTTCAGCTGCAACTGCTCTTATTGCAGCCGTGTTCACTTTAAGTATTTGCAGTGGCCCATCCTCTATCACAAGCCACATTTCCTCATGTAATACAGATAGATGAGCCTACATGTGAATTTTCCAATCATCAAATTCTTCAACAGTGAACATAGGATTGCGTGTCAGATTTGCTTCCATGATAATAACTTTGCTTAAAATGAAAGATTTTGAAAATACAAGTGATTGAAACCTTTTTGAAAAATAGAGATCTAGTTCAGTAACCAGTGCGGAAGGCTCAATGAACCAACTGCTCTGATACCACTTGTAGGTCCCAAGGGGTGTGAGTAAGGTTTAGAAGGGGGGTTGAATAAACCTTACCAAATTTTTGATTTTAGTCCTTTTAAAATTACAACAGAGTTGACTCAAACAATTATGTCCTTGAGGGACAACTAAGTTGGTTATTCAGCTAAGTTAGCCACTCAACAGACTCGATAGAGCTTTTGATAGAATAACTCAGCTGTTTAACCTAAACTTAACTTGGCTGGTCTGGTTTTATCAGCAGAAGACTTAACACCCTTTGATTAGATTTTAGCTTGTTTTAACCACTTGATTTTTAGCACTTGGTTATTAATCAGTTGGATAGCAAATATGATTCTAACAGCAAATATAATGTAAGTTGGCAAGAAAGTAAATGTGCTGAAAGTAAATGACACAGATATTTAGTAGAGGTTCGAAGATGGGGTAATTCTTCTAATCCTCTGTTCTCCAACTCCTGGAGGAATTCACTAAGTAACAGATCAGTTTACAAAGTGGTGAACAGTTTGGAGACAAACATCACACAAAGAGGCTTCTCTTGCGACTCGGCTTCTTCACAGGCGGCACCGCGCTTTGCTACTTGACTCACTTCTCAATTTCTTGGATTTGATCACGAAGCCCTCCAACAAACTTGATACTGGTTCGACCTTGAACCTTTCTACAGTCCTCCTTGGAAAGTAGACCCTTTTTGATTCTTCAAAAGTTTTCTCTTCAACAGATTTGAAGTTGTCTTTCCTTCACAGATTGTGTTGGATCAATTTCCTTCGAGTTTCAGGCTTGAGGATTTGCTTGAATATACTTGAGAATATTGCAGGTTAATTGCTTGAATAATGCTTGCTTGTTCGTGGTTCAGGTAACCTTTTCTCAGCAAAATCCCTCAGCCTTTTATAGTGTACATTCAAAATTTTGCCCGTTGAAGAGATAGACTAATTTCAAATGTCACTTTAGTTCGTTGGCTTGTCTTGTTGCAGTACTTGATGTTGACATTTCCTCGTATTAAATGTCTTCGCAGCATTGCAGGTGCCTGACACAAGGTGTAGTGTTTCCTATTGGTTTATTCCTTTTGCACAATTCTGGAATTAACACTTTAGACGTGACAGCTTTGACATATTACTATATTGAGTAATATTCTTGACTTTAATCAACGGATCTAAGTTAGTTGTCTCGACTAGACTGCTGTATTTACCCCATGTGACTTGAGTCAGCTCCAGTCATTGGATTACTCAACACTCACTTCAACTTTGAGACTTGGCTTTTTGAGTTGACTTGACTGACACTTCTCACAGCTGTTCCTCAGCTGATACTCCTTCAGTCGAGTCCTTGACTTCCTTTTGGCCATACTCAGCTGACACACATCAGAGTCTTCAATCTAGTCCTCAGTTGACTTCTTGTATTTCTAGGCGTAGCTGTCTTGACTCAGCTTTTTCAGCCCTGTCTATTATAATACAAATTACAAGGAAAATGGGGTGCCAACTTCTTAGTTTAAGTTTTACTTGGTATCATCAAAATCTACTCAATAAATTTCCGAACAATCTGAGCTTGAGCTAAGAGGGATAAGCACATATCTACAATATGTTGATGTTTACGCTCAGCCTTGCCATTTTGTTGATGAACATACGGACAAGAGTGTCTGAAAATGATCCCAAGATTTTGAAGAAAAAGGGCCAAAGGTCTGTATTCACCCCCCAGTCCGATTGAATGTCCTTAACTTTAGTAGAAAATTGCCTTTCAATCATAGTTAAAAATTGTTTAAAGATGGGAAAAACTTCTAATTTAGAATGAAGTGGATAGAATCAAGTGAATCGAGTATAATCATCAATAAAATGAATATAGTAAGAGTAGCCTTCACGGGAGGTTATGTGAGCTGGACCCCAAACATCCGTATGTATTAATTCAAAAGGTGATTTTGTTTTTGTGGGAATAGATGGAAAATAAGAGTTGTGTTGTTTACCAATTTTATAAGCTTCACAGAAGGATAACAAAGAAGATGGAACAGAAACATTTAACTTGTGCAATACATGAGACAATACAGATTTGCAAGGGTGCCCCAATTTATTATGCCAAGTTGTTACAAGCTGTGAAGTTGGTGTTGATTTACACTGAGAAAGGGAAACAACATCCTTATTACAAGATAAATGGGAGGGTAGTTTACTAGATTGTAAGCTAGCAACAGTAGAGTGATGGCAGGAGTGCGAAGTTTGAGCAGGATGGATGTGAGTGAGAGTAGTCTTGGGAGCCTTGGAAGGAAGGTGAGATAGATCAACTTGATGCAGACCATCTCTAAGAAATCCTTGAAGCATAATCTGATTAGTTTTCTTGTCCTTCACAAGACAATGAGTGGCATGAAATTCTATATACACAGAATTATCATTTGTAATTTTAGAGATGCTTAATAAGTTCTTTGTAATGGCAGGTACACAAAGTACATGATTTAGAACAAGAGGATGAGATTTGGAAGAAGAGGAATAATGAAGGAAGTGCCAATATGAGATATAGAGAGTGAAGAACCGTTACCAACAAGCAATTTCTCTTTCCCTTGGTAATCAGAATGAATAGCCAAATGTTGCAGATTTGTAGTCACATGTGCGGTAACACCGCTATCCATAAACCAATCAGAACTGGAGGCAGGGCCTGAAACAGAATAAGCTTCTGAAGTTGGAGTTGACTCTCCAAGAACATGAGCCTGGGGAGAAGGCCTTCCAGGCCTGCAAAACTAACATCAAAACGTCTAAAGCACTTGGAAGCTAGATGATTTGTTCTGCCATAGAGTTGGCAAGCTGGCTTAGAACCTCTACCAAAATGGCCACGACCACGGCCACCACGAAAACCACCTCGAAAATCACGAGATGGAGGTTTATGCATAGCAACATGTGCTGAGTGAAAATTTGAATTGACAGGGGAAGAAACATTGAATTGTTGATGACTTGCTGCAGACGCATCTCATGTGTTTGAAGAGCAAACATTACATCTGAAATGGTGAGAGAATCAGATCTAGATGTGAGATTGACAATAATAGACTCATAATCCTGACCAAATCCCCCCAAAATGTACAGAATCAAGTCATCTTCACTGATTGTTTGTCCTGCTGCCTCAATATTGTTTGCGATTCCACACATTTTGAGAACATATTCTTCAACACTCAAATCATCTTTCTTCCGTGTTTGTAGTTGAAGACGGAGATGCATAATTCGTGCCTTGGATTGAGAACGAAACTGATGATCAAGAACAGACCACAATTCTGCTGCAGATGAAGAACATCGAGAGACATGTCCAAGCATGGATTCGGAGATTGAGGCAAGCAACCAGCTGAATAGATACTGATCTTTTCAAAACCATAAGGAATACTCCGGATTAGGAGATCGAATAGAGGAAGAAGCGACAGAATCATCAAGAAATTGAGGTGGTGGAACACCGGTTCCAAGGAGATACTATTCATAGCCGTGAGCTCGAACTTGAAAGAGAATTTGTGTACACCAATAGCTATAATTCATCCAATCAAGATGAACAGAGAGAGTAGTAAACGATGGTGTAGCCGTGGCCATCGGAGAATAAACTGTAGATGCTGGAGACGATGCTGGAAAACATTTAGCGGGAGAAGAGGCTGGCTTTAGATACCATATTGTGAACAAAGAGAAAAGGATAGGAATTGTATTATCATCTGGAAAACTGAATTACAAGACGGAGCTTACATCTTATTTATAGAATCTAGCTGAGCAGTTACTTAATAGAAAAGCTAAACATAAAAACTAACTAACTAGAGGATATTCTAAACTAACATGTTGTGACTCTAACTTCATGACTATACTCTAAAAACAACGAGAAGAGAATTACACACTTCCAATATTTTGGGCATACAACATACCGTATTTTACAACATAATATACTATAGAACAATTACTCATATCCATGTTAATTGAATAAAGAAAAACACACCTTGTGCGAACTAAGTTGCCAATCTTGATGATGTCACATTGCATCTCATCATTAATGATCTTTATTGCCTGTGAGATAACAATCCTCCGTAAGCACTTGAAATTGAAATTTTCAAGGAGCATGTCAAATTTCTATCATTTCAGATACCAAGACAAGAAACATTCAAAACTTTTAAAGAAATTATGTGATGCCTGGAGCCGAATAGGGCGGGGATCGCCGGTGTAAAGAGAATGCACGTACAATGAGTGGCTCCTGGCATGCTTCTAGGTGGAGGGAACATGAATGAGTTGATATCACACCTGAAGAAAATTAGATTTGATTGCACAAACAATGAGAGGCTCCTGACATGCTTCTAGGTGGAGGTAACATGAATGAGCCGATCTCACACCTAAAGAAAATTAGATTTGAGACTGTGCAGTTATGCAACTGTACAGTTGAGGAGGGCTTAAACGATTTGTTAGGTACTACTCATACCAATAAGATGCATCTTCGTTTTGGGAGCCTATCACATAGAAACTCCAAAGTTGCGTGTTTGGCATGGAACAATCATTTGATGGGGGCCCACTAGGAAGCTTTCCTAGGGACGTGTGAGTGAAGACAAAGCATGTTAGAAAGACTCGTATTGGTTTGTGGGTACATTCATCGATCTTGAAGGTTGACAACTACAATAGTGAACCAATTCTTCACAAAGTACATTGTTTCCCCGTTGGTGCCTTTTGCTTTATTTTGAATATATGCAAATAATGATCAACATTCTTTGCATCACCCATCTCTGCAAACATGTTTAATAGATATGTATGCTCGATATCCTCTAACTTGAGGCCTTAAGACTCCATATAGCTCTGAACTTATAGTGCATCACTCACTCGTAGATTCTTGCACAAGAATTTAAGAAAAAAATTCATATAAGTTTTATTCCTTAGTTTGCTTATCCACAACCCTTTTTTCCAAGTCTCTTCTTCTCCGCACACAAAAATGCATTTATAGGATTTAAAGCTAACACAAGACCGCCCTTTGCAGCAAGTAACCTCACCAAAAATGTTATCAAACACTAGTTTGGATGCAATTTGTTGTATGCGGTCAATCAGTTTGAATCCAAGACGAAAGGCATCTTTTCAAGCTCCTAAATAAATATTGGATAATCCTTTTTTTGTTTTTTAATAATTTCGAAATTGGTTTTTGTAACATACCAATTTCATAAAAATAAAAATATACGATTTGTGATTTATTAAAGTGCTGCAAAAAATAGGCCCAAGCTTGAAAACGCAATTGTTAAGGGGAATAAATATTATGACTTGTCATAAATGCGGAATACTCATGGAAACCGTGTCCAAAAATTAAAAAAAAACAAAAAACCATAAAAAGCTATTTAGTTTTTAATATCATAAAATAAATCAAAATAAAGGGGCCCTTTAAATTTTTGATTTGACTTGCACCATCCCCTTTGTCATGCTCCGGCTCCTTCATTCATCTGTGCAAAAACATTGGATGAGCATACAACAGCTCAGTGGGGACGCAATGTCTAAATTAAATACACAACACAATCATTAATGCATACACACATATGCTTTTCATGCTTTAATCATATAATGCCCGTAGGCCAAATGTGGGTGTACAATTAAGTATGTTCATGCTTGTACAATTAAGTGCCATCGTGCTTGTACAATTAAGTGCCATCGTGCTTTTCATGTTTAACGTGCACATACATAAATAATCATACAAGCATTTAAAATAGACATAAGCACTAAACCCCACCTTGAATGCAATAGCTTCATGAAATAAATGCAAACGTGAATGCATAGTGTTCAAATTCCTCATCTCCTTTCGCATCTCTCTTTTGTCTCCGACAGCGGTAACCGGCAACGGTGATCGGTGGTCATGGCGGCAGCCGACTTCTCTTGCTTCCTTTATTTCTCTTTTCCCTCCCTTGGGTTTTATCTTGGGTTTTGGTTATTGGGTTTAGGGTTTGAGAAGGTGCTGGGCATGGTGGCGGCGGCGGTGGAGCACGACGGTGATGGTGGCGGCGGTTTTAAAGGAAGAAAGAGAAGAATAATTTATCTTCTTGCTTGGTGTAGAAAATTTTGAATAATAACTCTAGGGAAGCTTTCAATTTATAGGCCAAGGATTCAAGGAATATATGGTAAGATAATTTGCTGAAATTTTATTACCAAAAATACTTGATTTACATGCCGTAAAGGCATATTTGATTTCTTTCTCTTTTCAACACGATTTTTCCTTTTGTAAAAATTGACTTTCCTTTATTCTGAAAATAAAATCAAAAATTAAAAATCCCCAATTAGGAAATTTAGGGTTTCGAAAATTCTAAATCATTCCCAAAATAGGTTCTAATCAAACCCTAATTTATCCCCAATTCAAAAAGAATTACGGGTATTACATTCTAGCTTTCCCTCCTGTTGTCTTCTAACTCGTGCCTGTCTGCGCTCCTTCATTCTTAGGGCATTCCCAAGCTCTGTGCCCTTCTTTTTTGCACCGAAAACAAGCATTCTTTCCAAATAAACACTCTCTAGTGTGATTTCTGCCACAAACAGAGCAACGTGGTTTCTCCTTTAGTGGTTGGGGCGTAGGGTTCCCTCCAGTCTTAGCCTATTTATTCTGACTCCCACTGCTAGTCCAGCTAGGGCCTTCCCATTTCCTCTTAGGTTCCTCCGTTGCCTTACGGAGGTTCCCGTCTAAATTCATATTCACGATTAATCACTCGAGCCTGGCACATCTCTTTGCTGAGCATACATCACCTCTCCCAAATTATCATGCCACTTAGTTCTGGTCGTAGACCAGCCACGAACCTCTTTGCTTTTTTCCGATCCGTGTCAACCAAATGGGTGGCATAGCGGGATAATTGATTAAACTTATGCTCGTAGTCGAGCACTGACATGTTTCCTTATGTCAGATCCAGAAATTCCCTCTCTTTCTTGTCCCTATATGTATGTGGGAAGAACTGTTGGATCACAAGATTCTTGAATTCATCCCATGTCATTTCCTCTCTCTGGTCGTTAGTTATGGTGCGAGGATGAGAATCCCACCAATGCCTAGCATCTTGTTTGAGTTGGAAAATGGCGCAGAAGACTCGGTGCGCATCTATGCATGCAATCAATTCAAATATGCCTTCCAGTTCTCCAATCCATTCTTCTACCACAAAGGGGTCCTCCCGCCCAGTGAGGGTGGGCGGCCTATAACGCCGAAATTGTTCCACAACTTGCGAAGTATTGTCGATTATTGTTGGGTGATTCTGTCCATTCTGGGTGTTTGACATGTTTTGATGAACTAGCCCTTGCACGATTATGGTCAAGTTGGCCACAAGGTTCTTCAAGTTTCCTCGTGTTGGGAGATCTCTCCTAGGTGGTGGCATTCTATAATCAATGAAATAAAATTTCGCTTAAATTCCATAAAAGTTTATAACTTAGGAAGGAGCAATTAGTCTCAAATCAATGAGTTCATGCTATGTCCAATAATAGGTCCCTATCATTCCCCTTTGAAAAAATAAATGCACACTTGTACATATACAAACCTGCAGACTGGTACAAATACAATTTTCGATTATTTTTTTCCAATTTTTTTTTTCGAATTTTCAGCGAAATTATAAGTTCTATAGTGCGCAGAAAATAAATCTTAAAGAAAATATTACTTTTATTCATCAACTTCATAATTTAACAACCAACTTTGAAATAACAAAACGGAACTGAAATAAACAATATACTAGAATTAGACAAAGTCCATCTTATTCATGCATAGCTATCTATTCTAAACCAAAATAACTTTAATCATCCATGTACTCATCGTCCTCTTCAGGATCTTCTTCAGAGTCTTCTTCCTCCTTATATTCTTCTAGTAGCGAATCTATCCACTTACCACATAATATGGCAATAAATGCCCCATAGTTAATCTTAAGCTTGTTCTTAGCCTCATCATACCTCAACAAATCAGCATACACCTTTTCTGCTTCCAATCTCCATTCAGGAGTCAGCGACTCAATTACCCTTCTAGTAGCTTGGAACTCACTAGGAGCTGTTGGAAATTATTCGGGTCCCGGATCTAATCTGGGTCCAATAAGATCCGGTTTTTCTATCAAATTGAACGGAAGCGGAAGCGAGGGATTTCAAAAATCGAGTTTTAGATATAAGAACACAAAATCATGCTTATTAAATTTATTCAAACTAAAGGAAGAAAAGAAAATTTACCTCTTTCGATGATTTTCTTATTCTTCGCTTTTCCTCCGTCAATCCTTCGAATTCCTGAAGCTCGTAGACACCACGATCTTCCAATTCGATCCTCCCTATCAACGGTAGTGTGTGAGCACCCAAATAATAATTCTAAGTTCCTAACTTTTATTTTCCTCACTGTACAATTACCAAAATCCCGGCTGTCCTCAAGTTGATTAAAGGTTTATAAGCCAAAATTTGTAATAATCAATTGACCATAGTGGCTGCAGTTGACCGAAAAATTGCTTTTCTCAAATGTGATCAATTGATGGGTTATCATCAGTTTTGTTTTAAAACCTTTTCAATTATCTAGGGCTGAAAAGATGGATATGATGATCTTTGTTTCAATTGCAAACAATTTGATGTCGAGATCAGTCAGGAATCGTGTGGAAAATTATGTTCCAAATTGTGAGATGTGGTCTCTTTTTTATAGGCCTAGTTCAATTAGTTTCCCACTCTAACTCAATTTCCTATCTAATCTAGAATTCATAATTTTAGATGGACTCAAACTCTAATTGATAATTATCCAATATAATTAACAACTTAATAATTATATTAATATCATAAATATCTTATATTTATTTAATTCCCAATACAGTTAAAACTGTAGAATATCAAATATTCTCGGGATTAACTGATATTAATATATTAGCCCAAATATTTTGGAAAACTCTTTTCCATAAACCCTTAGGAACTGAAAATATTATTTCTAACCCGTTTACTCTTGGAAGGCGAACCGGGGACCATGGACCTATAATTATAAGCTCTAATAAATCGAATAAATAATTAACTCTTTAATTAATTTATTCGACTTATTAATTCCGATATTACTCCACTATAAATTCGGAATTGTACTCTTATAATTATAGAATATCTTACTTACTACGAAATGAGCAGTCCACTGGTATAATCATTACATATAGATTAATCCTCTATATATAATTCGTAACTGAAGCTAGGTAGTATCCTTTAAACCTCTTCAATTACCTCTATCCTCATTTATCATTAATTCACTAGTGAATGGTTAATTTATAATCAGATTATAAATTAGAGATCTCAAATCATTCAGTTCCAGAATTAACAAATGAGAGAATCGTCTTTCTATTTCTCTCAAGAAGGAATAGATTCCATATCTCGTGAATTTATATTCCCACTATTTAATTCAAATGTAAATCTAAAATGCAAGTGTTGGGAATATCGTAGGACAAACTTAAACGAGCAAATTAAGAATCACACAGAAATAAACATGAGTCTATAATCACTCAGGATTAAGATATATCTATATTTGATCATCTAGTGATTTAATTTGATTTTTCCTTTCTATAATGGAATTTGTATGGAAATTCAAATTAAATCGTTCCAAGTCCTATATGATCAAATCATATATAAATGCCCCCACTAAGATGTCTCCACATCGACGGTCCGGATAAGACAGTCACATTCAAAATGTTCTGGGTCGCATTAGTGATGTTTTAATTAAAGATCTCATAGTTCAGTTAATTTCATCACGGACTTAATTATAGTTTATTATCCATAATCTTAATCCTCTTGTATATAACTCTTATATACTAAGATTATGGTTACATAAATAAACTAGGGATTTTTCATGATGTTCAAGAAAATACATGAAATATGTAAAGGAGTTCAAAAATAAATGTCGTCTTTATTATAATAAAAAACAATTCACAATTGCTTTAAGGGCACTATCCCTAACAGGAACCCCAATAACATCTCTAACCTTGTACCATTTCCGATGCATCCTTACAACGTAATCCCTATACCTTCACCTTCTTCCCATTCACAATTCAAATACCTCTCCATATCGATTTCTAGCGGGTATCCCTTCCAGCTATTGGTGTTCTTCCTAATAGCTAACCTGATTTTCTTCATATGTTGATTATGAGATACTTAGTGTTTTGTTCATTTCAAAGAAAACAATCTCGTATCATATGTTAATATAACTGTGATCATAACATGTGTGAGTATAGCGAGCATGAAATTTACTATGTACATGGTAATACCTTTTCTCTTCGGAGTCGGCGTGGCATGAGGGGGTGGATAAGTCGACTTCTTTACTGTTATCATTTTACTTGAAAATAGTCATCCTTGTAAATATTCAAGACCCATTTTTATTTTTATGAAATTGAGATGTTACATAAGTGGTATCAGAGCGGGTCTATCTTTCCTGTAGACTTGCATTTGTATCATCCCAATTTCGTATAAAAATATAAAATATGATTTGTGATTTATTAAAGTGCTGAAAAAAATAGGCCCAAGCTTGAAAACGCAATTGTTAAGGGAAATAAATACTACGACTTGTCATAAATGTGGAATACTCATGGAAACCGTGTCCAAAAATTTAAAAAAAAAATCCATAAAAGCTATTTAGTTTTTAATATCATAAAATAAATCAAAATAAAGGGGCCCTATAAATTCTTGATTCGACTTCCACCATCCCCTTTGCCACGCTCCGGTTCCTTCATTCATTTGTGGAAAAACATGGGGTGAGCATACAACAGCCCAGTGGGAACGCAATGACTAAATTAAATACACAGCACAATCATTAATGCATACACACCTATATTTTTCATAGTTTAATCATATAATGCCCGTAGGCCAACTGTGGATGTACAATTAAGTATGGTCATGCTTGTACAATTAAGTACCATCGTGCTTGTACAATTAAGTACCTTCGTGCTTTTAATGTTTAACGTGCACATACATAAATAATCATACATGTATTTAAAATAGATATAAGCAGTAAACCCCACCTTAAAAGTAGAAACTTCGTGAAAAATTAAATGCAGGTGTGCGAGCCTAGAAATCGGATTCTTCGTTTCCTACAATGAAATAAATTTCTAATTAATAAAGTGTTTGAGATGGGTAAAAGAAAAGAAATTCGAATTTTGAAAAAAAGAATAGGGGTCTAAAAAAATTGGCTTGGTAGATAGCTTGTTGGGTTAAAATTTGGCTTGGTCAAAAAATCAAACAATTTTGGGCTTGATTATTTTCTCTTTTTCCCTTTTCCCCTTTTCTTTTCCCTTTTCTTTTTTTTTTCTCTCTTTTTTCTTCCTCTCTTTTTTTCTTTTCCCTTTTCTTTTATTTTTTTCTTCCTCCCTTTTTTCTTTTCTCCTCTGCCGTGACTCACCCCCCCCAAACTCTCCTTTTTTTTTTCTTCCATGTATTTCACGTCCCAGCCCCCCTTCTCTCTCTCTCTCTCTTTTTTTTTCTTTTCTTCTTCTTCTTCTTCTTCCTCTCTCCCTCTTGCTTTCGATTTTCGTCTTTGGGGATTTTTGGGGTTTAGGGTTTGAGAAGATTTTGGCAAGTGGAGTGCCGGCACCGGCAGCACCGACGGTGGTGATAAGGTCAACGACCTTGGGGGTTGGAGAAGGAGTTCTTACCTCTTGATTCTTGAATGAGAGTTTTGTGTAGGAAAAAACCTAATGAGGCTTTCAATTTATAGGCCAAGGGTTCTATTGATTAAAGGTAAGAGTATATTTGCTGAAATCTATTGCCAGATATGAAGGATTTTTCTTCTCTTTCACATGTTTGATTTATTGCCATTTTTACATGATTTTTCCTTTTTATTCTGGAATAAAATCAGAAAATATTACCCCCAAATTAGAAAATTTAGGGTTTCGAATTTTAAAATCATGACCCCCAAAATCTGTTCTAGCCGAACCCTTATTTTGCTCTAATTTTATCCCCAATTTATGTTAAGAATCGGGTATTACAGTTTTGGGTCCTTCTTCTTCATTTTTTAAGCTATATATCCTCAAATAAATTCACAACAAACGCAAATAATATTTTCGATTGAGGTGGTGGTCAAATTTAGATCCGTGGAGTCGAGGAGTAAGTTGACGTCACAAAATTTTCTTTTCCACAACTAAATCGTAGAAAGTCCTATAAAAGTCTAATTTTTCTTGGTGGTCTTGCTCTTTTGTTTCATCCTTGTGGTCTTCTGTTGTGCGGAAGTAATCTCTCCCATGACTGAAGATGAGATGTTTTCTAGTTGTTTCAACTTATGTATGATGCATGCAACAGTGATGCAAGGACAATCCAGAAGAAGTCAGGGTGAGCTTGATCCTCAATTGTGTGAAAGTAATTGCTTTAATTGAGGTAGAAATTTACTACCACTTTTAAACTAGGGATAATTACAAAAAGTACCCCTGAGGTTTGACCTAATTACAAAAAAATCCAGCTAACTTTTAAAATTACAAAAAGTACCTTCGAGGTTTGATTCAATGTTAAAACTAAGGGGTAAACTGCAATATTTTTATAAATACGAAGGGAGATTTTGAAATAATTTTTGCTTATGAAGGGTTTAAATGCTAGACAAAATTAAACATTGGGGGTATTATTTGTAATTTTGAAAGTTAGGTGGTTTTTTTGTAATTAGATCAAACCTCAAGGGTACTTTTTGTAATTATCCTTTTAAACTATTATATTTAATAGTCATTGTTAAATGTTTAAATGTGCATTTACACTAAGGGATAATTACAGAGAAACCCCTGACGTTCGAGCTAATTATAAAATAACCCAGAGATTTTTCAAAATTACAAAAATCCCTTTAAGTTTGATATGTCTTATATTTTTCCCTTTCATATGCAAACAATATTTCAAAAGATACCCTTACATTTATTAATATATTACAGTTAGCCCCTTAAATTTAAGATACAACCAAACCTCAAGGAGTTTTTTGTATTTTATTAAAAACTAAAAACCTCTTGGTCTTTTTGTAATTAGTCCAAACCTTAGGGGACTTTTTGTAATTATACCTTATATTAATTATCATGCTTCCGAAAGTTTGTTTCAAATATCCCCATTGGGGGTGCTCTAACGCTTTCCTGTGGCACAAAAATCATAATATTTTATCGTGACTCAAGGTCAATAGCACTTTCCCGCAGCACAAAGCCCTAACACTTCCTCGTGGCACAGGGTCATATCATTTTCCCATTTGGTCTTTACCATGGTACAAAGCCATAACACTTTCCATCAATTAGAATATTTAAATATATCACTTTCCCAAGCATGATGGGAAAAGATTAAGAATAGCCTCTTTGAAAGGCACATTTTCAAAAATAGCCTCACTTATTCAAAGGTTTCAAAAATAGCCTTTTTATTTGATAAAACCCCAAAATACCCTTTATACAAGGTTGAAGGCAAACTAATGGTTTTTAAAGGTTTTAGGGGCCGTAAAAATGGTATCAGAGCCTAGGTTTATTAAGAACTTTTAGTTAAATTTATTATATTTATGTAATTAACAATTGGTGAGGAGAAATTACTCCGAGTATATGGATCCGGACAGATGTCCGAGATGTACCCCTTATAGGACATATCGTCAAATATTGACGATGTATGCACAAGAACACCTTGACCAGGTTTCATATTGGGAATACCACATGAAGAAAAAGAACCTGGAGGACAAGCCGAGTTCTTCCGGAGGAAAGAAGCGTATAGATTTCGGAACAGTACCCTATTTACACCAAAAAGGGAAACCAACCGAAGTTATACGAAAGATGACAGATGAGGAGAAGCTCATTGCTCTAATCAAAGGAATATCCATCAAAAATTAAAAAATATGGATATGGAAAAGATGAATCTTAAAGATCTACACGACTGTGAGAATCCTTCGGATTGGGAATTGTAGATTTAAAGATGAACGCAGTGATGGATCGGCTTTGGTTACCTATGACCCACAAGGTAGAGCAATTCCACCACCACCGCCACCGCTTAATCCTAACGTCGAAGAAAGTGCGGGTTCGAATCATGGAGCTCGGGACGAAAGGATGCCGCACGCCGGGGGGATTTCACGGCCGGGAGTGATCCACTTTTAGGGACGGAGGTCGAAACCCACTTGCGGGAACCGACAACCTCTTGGAAGGCGAATGTTTATCGAGGCGCCTTATGGAAGATCGCACCTCGGCCCAATACATCCATATGGGTTGATGTTGAATCTGGACATCCCGGATTTTAAAAATAGAGAAGTTCTCATTGATGAATGGGCTTCAGCTATGAGAATTTCAGCCGGAACCCTTGATATTACAAAGGATTCATTCATTTTACTCCTTGAAATAAGTCTTGAAGTATCGATGAAGATTTCCTGGGATATGACCGATGCTAGTACAAAAGGTTCGGTCACATCAGGAGAATCACTTAAAGGAATTGTCGATGGTATGGCAAAACTATTCAAAATCCAGTTCATCGGCACAGGTTATTTCGAGGGATTAGAGGATGAAAAAAGAAAGAAATATAAACAAGCCCTCTATAGCCTTGAGTTGTATGATATTTGTCATATTGACGAATATATCAAGTTATTCACCGAATACCGGTGGAAATCCAAGATTGAAGAAAAGGAAGCTGCACAGCTATTCTTTGCCAAGATTTCGAGTCCCTGGAGAGAAATGCTTATCAGGGAATACAAGGATGGAGCGAAAGTAGAAACTGTGGCCAGAAAAATGTCTTTCCTAAAGGCCAAGTTATCTGAATGGTGCTACCAAGCAGCTCTGTACATGAATTACAAGAGATTAAGAGGAATTAACAAAACAGTTCCTCTATGTTGCGTGGATAATGACATCCCAACAATTGTGGGAGGTCAACCAAGGCGGCATAAGAAGAAGAAGGAGAGAAGCCATCCATATCGCCGAGAAAGCAAAGAAAGAAAAGAAGCGAGTCTTCATGGAGACCTAGAAGGTTCTGTCAAAACAAAAAGCCCGGTTATAAATCGGGGCAAAGACCAAAGACTGGCCGGCGTAGAACCTCATCATCGAGTTCTAATCAAGCAAGTACCAAGAAATCTAGGAAGAAGAATTTTCAGCGTGCTCACACCAGCTAATGAGAGTTTCAAAGATCAGAATTGCTTGGACATGCGAGCAAGAGGTCATATCTCAACGGATTGCCCGGACAATCAAAAACGAGTCGAGTCGAGTTCGAGGCTACACCAGAAATCGAGGAAGCTGTCTGTTATCAAGATCTAATACAGGTGTATCAATTTGAGGATATCCCCTTAGATGAAAGCATCTATGAAGAAGAGATCTATTCTGATGATGGAAGTGAATCCAGTTCAGAATCAGAGTGAAGAAGAAATTCTTCAACAGACGGTCATGGAGGATATGTCAGGATTCCTCTCTCATACTACGGTGTCTCATAAGACTCTTATGAGAATTATGAAGGAACATCCAAAGCTTCAAATTTATGATGGATTTACAATAGGAGCGATGGAAAAAGCTTTGGATAAGATTGGTTTTCGTAATAGAAGACACCAAATTATCCACAGGGTAACAACCGGAGAATTTGCCATTCCAATGGAGTTTAATGAACCTCGATCGAGATGCAGTTGGTCCCTATTAGAGAAATCCAGGAGATCAAAAGCAGAGTTAAAAGAGAAGTTGCAAATACACTCTCAGGGATTCATATCGGAGCCATAAGAGTTATTATTAAAGCAACATTCAAAGAAGGAATATATTTGCCACTCAATCTTGCTATCTTTGACAAGCGAATCTCAAACCTCAAGGATTCATGCCTTGGAGCAGTTATAGGAAATTTGTATGCAGGAAAATTGGCATTTAATGTCTATCCTAGAATTGCATACAATTTGGGAGATCGAGATTTCAATAGAGTCCTAACCCTTCATCAAGATTTTAAAAGAGAAGATTTGATGAAAGAAGGGAACAGACCCTACTCGATCACATACAAGATATCCTATGCTCTTTTGAATACACATCATTCAGAAGTATTCTTGAGAAAGGAATTTATTGAAGTCCCAAGAATCTTCGAGGACTTTGCCAGGGTGGTTTTACCAGAAATTATTGAGTCTCCAACCATCAAGGAGATCGATATGAAAATACAAGATCAACCAGTCTTCAACAAAAGTCGAAGTCTCAGAGTTGAGCCAAGAAGGATGTCTTTACAACAAGACAGAATGACGAGTAGCAGCCGTTGGAAAGAAAGGAGACCAAGTACAGTTCAACGTATCCCAGATGTTTTCAAAACAGTAGGAGAGCTGAAATGTCCAGAAGGTTGGTGAGAAGTTGAAGTAATATTTGACATCACTCAAAAGGATAACATTTTTCCTTGTGATGTTCTATATTATCTCCAACAACCAATAGTTGGAAGGTATCAAGGAAGCCTGAAGATAGGAGAAATTGAGCTTACTATCACATGAGTTGCAGGGAAAATTCCAGAACAATTAATACTGGGAATTGAATTTCTTGAGGATCATAAACCTTGGGAAAGATTACAAGACGGAATGGAGTTCACAGTGGCAGATAAAAGAAATAGAATCAGATGACCACTAGTCCATTCTCCATATACATTTTTATCAGAATGTTATATGCTGAATACAAGGCTGAGTATTTCTTCGCCTATATTGATTCAGGTGCCGGAATATGTACTGCAAAGCCGGATGTTTTTCCTAAAGAAATTGGAGAAGATTTACCAGCTATTGCAGGAAGAGATTTCTCTAAAAGGATTCTTATCCTTAATAGGGGAATTAAACAAGCAGAAATCATGATCGGAGGCGCGGGCGGTACCCCATGGTACAAAGTGAAGATGCCACCAATCTATTTCCATGATACATGTGCAGATGTTTTGCTAGGAAACAACTTCCTACAAACATTCAAGCGATTTACACAGGAGAACGAGACAAGAAGACTTATTTTCACAACATTATGTGATCATAAGATTATTGTCCAAAGACTGCGGGAAATATTTTATAGAAAAATGCCCATTACTTTTCGCAGCAAGCGTGGTGATGAAGCCAAACTTCGCAATCCAAAAATGGCGGATCGAAGGAAATTTGGTGAAGCTTTATTATCCTATAGACAATTTGGTTCGGTCGGAAGGATCGGAAGATATGGGATAATAACTTGTATTCATTCAGAGTACAAGGAGAAGAACAAGTTACTCCAGAAGCCATTACAGAATTATGGATGAGTCTAATGGAGAGTCCACAGAGTGACGTGACCCTAGAGGAACAAATATCACTCGAGGATATCAAGAAGAAGATCCAAAGGAATTACAATGAAGATCCTTTGGCTTGGTGGGATAAGAACAAGCTTAAAGCTTCCTTAAAGGTTAAACCTGAAAGGAGTACGAGTTCGTAAGATTCAAACCTATCCTTATGAACCAGGAGGATCGTGAGGATATGCGAGAAGATACTTAAGGAACATCTTGACCTTAAGTTGATTTCACCAGGAGTTTCTCCATACAAAGATCCGGGGTTCTTAGTCGAAACCATGGAGAAATCAAAAGAGGAAAGCGAAGACTTGTTATTAATTACAAGGGAATTAATAACATTTTGGAGTTCGACGGATCTCAGATCCCAAGCGAGAGAACATCCGGTTAATCGTATCAAAGGTGCCAAGATATTCTCAAAGTTCGATTGCAAGTCCGGATTTTACAGTTAAGATGGATGAAGAAAGTAAGAAGTTCACAGCTTTCTCCACTCCACAAGGTCATTATATTTGGAACGTGATGCCTATGGGATTGGCTAACGCACCCCAGATATATCAAAGGAGGATGGATAATCTCTTCAAAGATTATTTTAGTTTCATGTTCGTGTATATCGATGACATTCTAATCGCATCAAAGAACATGAAGGAGCATCTCAAACATTTGGAAATATGTTCAGATGTTTGTCACAAGGAAGGATTAGTGCTTTCGGAGAAGAAGACGCGTATTGCAACAAGACAGATTGAATTCCTAGGAATTGAGATCGACGAATCTGGAATCATCCTACAAAGTCATATTGTAGAAAAGATACAGGGATTTCCAGATACACTGAAAGACAATAAGCAGCTTCAGAGTTTTCTTGGAGTTGTTAACTTTGCTGGGATGTTTATAAACAATCTAGCTCATTACATGAAGGTGTTTAGCCCATTGCTTAAAAAAAAAAGATGCAGACATTCAAATGGGAGAATGAACATCAAGAAGTAATTAAGCGGCTTAAAGAAGTTTGCAAAAAGCTTCCGAAACTTGAAATTCCACAGATGAAGATGAATCGGTTCTTTACACGGATGCCTGTGATTATTATTGGTGGGCAACGCTTCTTACAAAAGCCACACCAAACGGAGAAGTGCCCTGTAGATATTGCAGCGGTCTATTTACGACAAAGTGAAGCAACTTCGATGACATATCAACGAGAAAGAATTCTTTGCGATCGAATGAAGGCTTTCAAAAAATGGCCTTTATTTCTCTTCGGCTAAAAAGTTTATCTTAAAAATTGATAATTCAAGTGTCAAAGCTTTTCTCAAAAACAAAATTGAATCAAAACCGAGGAAAAGCTAGGATACTTAGATGGCAAGTCAATGTCAATATTATAATTATGATATTGTCATTATAAAATCTCATGAAAATGTTCTTGCAGATTTTTTAACAAAAGATGGAGGGAATTGAAGCTGATTCCATCCTCACTGCATCAAGACATCTTGGAGACCAGCTGAAAATGCTACTCCGAGAATTTGATACCCTTGTCATCAATGCTAATTTGGTCGGGTTACAAAGGAATGATCGGGACAAAGTAACCGATCGTATACAAGTATGTGTCTGGTCTCACTCTCAGTTGAGGACGACATTTCAAGGGCCACTCCTCCG
The DNA here is from genome assembly GCA_016081115.2 of Rehmannia glutinosa. Taxonomy (NCBI): domain Eukaryota; kingdom Viridiplantae; phylum Streptophyta; class Magnoliopsida; order Lamiales; family Orobanchaceae; genus Rehmannia; species Rehmannia glutinosa. The sequence goes on along the minus strand of CM071924.1, from coordinate 33,327,478 downwards.
GGCCACTAATAAGCAAACGGAGCGTTTAGAGCGCAGGGCTCCCCAACCTGTAGTAGAGGATTCCAGTACCTCTAGCACAAGTCCTAAGCTGGCAGAAATATTGGCCCAAGGAAAAACTGATACTCCGGAGTCAAATCCCGAGTTATCACATCAACCCAGCACGTCCGGAGTAAAGGACGAAGAAATCAATCTTAGGCCTATGATGGGCACTTCTAAGGTTGATATTAACGAGATTAAAGTTTCTTCTTCTTGGCAGGAATACCAGGCAATTGGGAGAAACGATTACACGGCAAGGGATATCTCGGAAAAATAAAGATCGATATTTCTAGAAAATATCCAAGGGTTTGGATGTTACCAAATTCCACCAAGAAGAAGTGAAGAGGTGGTACGAGTTTGGGGCGTTGGCCTCGATCTATACTACTTCACCAGGTTTCCCGGAGATCACAAAATTGCCAAAGTGGATCCAGGAAGTAGTTTACGAGTGCTGGTCCAACAATGACAGCCTAAAACGAGAGGATACATTGGAGCTGTATTTCATAAGTGCAGCAATAGAGCCCGTCGGAAAAGGTGGACATGAAGCCTTCCATTACATCAGGCTTCGGCGACCAGATGAAAGAGCCTTCAAAAATATTAAGGAGGCTAGTTCGGAAGAAGTACAATTGGTCATGACCTTCACCAAGATCGACACTACAAGAAGGGCATGGGGATTGTGGGTCTGTCTTACTGAGATGGACAAAGTCAAGTTTTCGTTCAAGTTTTATCAAAATTCAGTGAACGGATCATTCCTGTTGAATACTATGAAAGGAAAAACTACAAGATTCGCAGAAGACCTATTCAAAAAGAAAAGAAATCTTCTGTGGGAAACAAGCTGCCGGGGAGTAAAGAAACTCGCCGGAAATATTGCAATATGGCTCACATAGGCCATTTGGAATTTCGGGTCTGTCCCGAATGTCAAAACCAGAAGGAACCGGAGTTCGGCAAAGGATTCCGGCCAAAAGTTGATCGGAGAAGACCCGGTGACGGAGAAGAAAAGTCACAGAAGTATCCAAAGTTTCGGGGACCACCAAAAAAGTAAATTCCCCGACAAAGTTAAAAGAAACATGTGACTCAAGGGTAACCCACTCAGCAAAGAGACAAAAGGTGGGTCAGATCTAGTAATTGGCATCTAACTCATCAAGATGCTGATAATTCAAGTCAATGACGTAAGCAATGACGCCATAAGATTCCATCTAGCTAAAAGACGAAAAAGAAGAGTCAGCTGGCTTTGGAGCCTTATCAACTTGCCTTGGATACCAGACAAGGACGGACCCAAGCCATGTGAAGATAGCAAAGTATTCCACTACTTTCAGCAAGTGGATGGGAGAATCCAAGGAATAGAGGCAGCCCTTACCTCTATATAAACAAGAGTTTTCAGAAGGCTAGGGGCATCGAACATTTCCCTTAGTCTACTAACAATAAACTTTCTTTGTAAAATTTTTCTGTTGAGAGTTTAGAATTTCCAGAGTGTTTTCAGTTTTCAGTTCTAGTTTTTAATTTTATGTACAAGAGTGTGATAGCCTTTATGAGAGGCTAAACAGGTTTTCTCCTCCCAAAAGGAGATTACTGATGTAATAAATTTTCCTTTAAGTTCTTAATAAAATAAAGGCTGTTTGTTCAACATGTGTTCATAATGTACTATTGATTCATCCCTTTGAAGAATTACTTTTACGCCTTGGAGTAGGAAACGAACCAAGGCTGTGTTGAGCGGTTTCTGAAGGGGTCGGATAACTTGCAGATCATCTTCCCTAAGGGTGAGGTTGAAAGTGAGGAGCCGTTTATCAAACGATCCGGGGCGATAATTTTCCGGCCGGTGGCGTTGCGAACCACTTAACCCATCTTTGTTTCGATCGAAAAGAGGTATGAATTTTAAGGGATTTATTAATTTTACGGAAGCATGTTGGGCCTGATATGGTCGTAATGGACTATTTCCATTTTCACCTGTAAACCTTAGTTTGGAACTGATAACACATAATCGGACATCTTTTAATTCTATAACCTGTTAAGTTTATCGGCTGGAAACCTGACATGATCTTTTTAAAACCTCCGAATGAAGACTGAATTTAAGTAGGTGTAACAATGCCACGAATGAAACAGGTGACAGAAATTGAGAGTGTTCATATTCTGTGAAATCTGTAACGAATTTAATCATGTTTCCTTATTTGTTATAAAGGGTATATTTGGAATTTCAGCATATATTTGAACTCTTTTAATAATGAAGGCCATTCTTGAAACTGGAACTTGGAAAAGGGCCATTCTTGAACTTACCCCCATGATAATTCAAATAAATGCACATCTAAGCATTAACAAGGACAATTGGATTTAATACGTATTAGAACAATCATTTTCACACGATTGAGGATCAAGCCCACTAGAACTTCTTCTGGAGTCTTTGTGGCTTTGAATTTCCGCATTTTCATTATCGTCCTTGCATCACTGTTGTAGAGAAGGCATGCATCATACATAAGTTGAAACAACTATAAAACATCTCACTTTTAGTGATAAGAGAAAAACATTATCCTATTATAGTCGAGGTGACCATAGCTAGCATCAGTAAGAGATATTAATTCCACACAAAGGAGCAAAACCTCCAGGAAGAACAAGGAGCAAGACCGCCAGGACAAATGGGATTACTACATGTTTCTACGATTTAGTTGTAGAAAAAGTAGTGATGTCAACTCACTCCTCGGCACCACGCACCTAGATCTGACCTACCACTCAATTGAAAATATTATTTACTTTTGTTGTGAATTTATCGAGGGCGTCCTAAAAGAGGAATAAGGATCCAAAACCGATTTAACAAATATCAAAAAAATAGAAAGAAAGATTATCCAAGATTGTTTAGGAGCACAAAAAGATATCTCCAGTCTTGAAACAAACTAATTGACCACATTAAATAAATTGTCCATTCAAATGAGTGTTTGATAACACTTTTGGTGAGATTTCTTCTGGCGATCTTGAGTTAGCCTTTGATCTCATAAAGGCATATTCATATGAGGCGAAGAAGAGACTGGAAAAAGGGTTAAAGAGACTCAAACTAAGGAATAAGACTTATATGAAATTGCTTAAATTCTTGTGTAAGAATATACGAGTGAGTGATGCGATAGAAGTTCAGAGCTATATGGAGTCTCAAGGCCTCAAGTTAGAGGACACCAAGCATACATATCTATTAAAGACGTTTGCAAAAATGGGTGATGGAAAGAATGTTTATCATTATCTACATATATTCAAAAATAAACAAAAGGGCATCAATGAGGAAACAATGGACATTGCCAAGAAGTCTGCTAGTAGCCGCTCATTGGAATGTCCTCTTCTTCGGGTGGGAATCGACACATTCATGTTCCATTCGCCTAGAAGTCTGCTAAGAGCCGCTCATTGTCCATGCATTCTTTTTGCACCGGCGATCACTCTTGCCTCTTCGGCCCCGGGCGTCACGATTCCTAACCTATAACATAGGAAAATCAGTTTGCTAAGAAGAAACACAAGCGAAATAGAAAGAAGAAACAACTCTTATCACGTGTATGGCAAGATTCTCAAATGATAAAAAATATTTAGTCATAAAATGAAAGGACAAATCTTGTAACCAGAAGATAACTAATAATTAAGAGAAGAAACATGACGAATTAGAAGATATACAACCTGAGGAGCAGAAATACCTCTTGACAAAAGTTTTATGAGATCTCTAGCCTTTACTATTACATAGGGATCTGGTAGTTGAAACAGTCATGCATCCTTCAACCTGAACAACTATAAGCCATCCAAAAATTAGAAGTTCTTACAATTATGGAAAGAAACAAAAATGAAAAATCATATATTTTCACAGCTTTTCGCTCTTCTTTCAAACTGCCTCCTTATGGGAGTTGCTTTTCAAACTCTCAAACATCAATTTTTATTAAGGCATGGAAGCAACATAAGAACATAAAGAGCTAGACTTACACGGGACCAAAGCACGTCAATTCACTTACCAAATTCAACTCACAAGCAATTCCATTTTCTTTCAAAATGCACCATTAACAATAAAGCCAACAATCTTGTAAATATTTTTCTAGAAGACAAAGCATTATTAACAACTTTCAGAAAGACAATGTGATGAATAAAGGTATGAAGAGAATAATCATACTAATTACACTATCTAATTTGGATAGCTACAAGAATTTATTTTATAAATTCTTCCAACAATAGCTCTTTCCCCTTCTTTCTTTGAATGTATACAAGTGAAAGCCTCGAAATACAAGAGTGTTTTTCAGAAAACAGTCCATGAAGTAAAGTTTCGGTGAAGGGTTCATCTAATGCCCCTCCCAACAGAAGCCCTATTCTTAAGCCTTATTGCTCACATCAACTAGAACAAAAACATTACACCATTAACAAAACCACATTAAAAAAAACAGTTGTAACACATTCACGAAGTACAATTCCGGCTACTGAGATCAGGAGATGCCTTCAAATTCAAGTTCAAAAACACAATAGCACATAGAGCAGTATCTCCGATCACAACGATTCCACAGTTTATTCAAGAATGAGAACGAAACCCTTAAAAAACACAAAAAAGAAGAAAGAAAAATGAAAAGAGCACCTCTGTACTGAGGAAATAGAGTGGAGAAAGAGCTGGGTTCGGGCATGCCACTTTCGTTCCAAGAAGGGTCGAATTTATAGATTTTCCATAGATCGATGGTGGGATCATCCCAGGGCTTGTCCTTATCGTGCTTCCCCTTGTATCAGGTTCGAGGCTTCTCTACTATTTCACCGTCGGTATGGTTGATTTCTTCTGAGTTTGCCATATTTGTTGCGGCCAACGTTTTTTGAATTTCTTTGGGAATGATTGATAGACGATAGTTGATATAAAAAGGGTGAATTTCATCCAAATTTAAGAAAATCTATCATTTTAAAATTCAAAATTTCAATTTTCTCAAATTAAAATCTAATTTTTATTTTTTTCTTAAATTGGGTTCTCTCTCAAATTTTGGGTTCATACTTCAAGACCCAAAATTTCAACCTTATCAAATCAAGACTCAATTTTTATTTTTTTCTCAAATATGGCCTCCCCCAAATTTTGGGTTCTCCTTCAATTTTTAGAATTTAACAAAAAGAGAAATATTAGTGTAATCTATCACGTCAACCACAAAAAATATTTTTCTTCCTCTTTTTGTTTTTTCGCTCATTCTTTTTACGTGATCCATACTTATTATCAATTTTGTTTAACGTGTTGAAACGAAGATCTATAAATATAAATGTATGTAGCTAACAAGATGAAAAAAACCGTAAAATATTTATCGGTTACTAAAAAAAATAAGCTCAGCTAGATTCTATAAATAAGATGTAAGCTCCATCTTGTAATTCAGTTTTCCAGATGATAATACAATTCATATCCTTTTCTCTTTGTTCGCAATACTTGTCAACATACTTGTTCTCTCAAAAGGAAGGATTGTATAAGGAGGAAATAAACAAAGCAGACCACACACAGTTAGCAGCCAAGCATTTGACTCTTGTTCGACCCATTCTTTTCAGAATAATAGAATTCGATTCATAAACTTATTGTTTGTCTACATGAAAGTTTCGTGAAAAGAAGACCACACTTGGTTGGCCCAAATACTTTTACTCTGAAGGTGTGCCACTTGAATTGCTTATTTTGTGATCCACTTGAAATTACTCATGAATCTGTCTGAAAATGAGGTGCTGGGATAAGATTGTTGATAGATTATTGTTACTTTTGTAACTTGTTTGACGTAATTCCAATATGATGTATGCTACATAGTAATACTTTGTACACCTTCTCTTTTCCAAAATATACATGCCAAGAATTTGAAAACATCTAATGAAATGTAGGCACTGGAAGTTTTAACTGGCTGCTACATCCTGGTTCAGGTCAATATTCACGTTCCTCCTTATTCATTGCCCTACAGATTATAGTAAAACTATCATCTTATAGAAAAACTTATGGCTTTTTTTTGTTGCAAACTTTTCAAGATGCGAGTTGAGTGCTTTCGCTTTTCAATGAATAGGGAAAACGCAGTTGCAGCCATGGGAGAGTGCATTCTGAATAAAATGCAACCAGTATATAACATCAAGGGACAAGGTGAATGATCAAATATTTGCCTAATTAATATGGTCTGGTAGTTTAAGCTGACTTTTTTCAATATCGAAGGCAGTTTCTTAACCTTGCTTAGTGTATTTCGTTTGATATCATGTATCAGTTTAACTTCTGTAGAATGGCACTAATGATGCTATGGAAGTGTTATTGCTGTAATTGTCACGATTGAAGTTTTTAAAGCTAGTACTTGGTTTTTTTGGTACTTTAGAGTACATAGTGGTGATTGTAATCCGTGCTCCAACTACTTTTTATTATTGTGGACTATATGGTAGACGCATTATACTGACCGTTGTTGTTATGAACAAAATTGTGTGCTAGATAGTAAAACTTATTATAGACGGGATATATGACTATCTGGAGCTCTTATTGCTTTTCCCCAATGGGGCTTGTTTTTTAAGGGTGAATTGCATCGATTCATTTAACTTTCACCAGATCTCAATGTGACTTTTAATTTTATGATGAAATTCAATTACAGAAATGTAAATAGGTTTCAATTGGTTCTGAATTCATAAGCTTATTATTTACTCTAGTTGAGTGAGCAAATCAGTATGAAATACTAAACTAAATTAGGAAAAGCTTGCCTTGGATTTGGGATAGCTTGAATATAAACGAGCCAAGTTCAAAAACTAGTTTCACTTTTGTGATTGTGATGGCTTTGTAACTACTCACATGAATTTTGAAGATTTAACAAAATCTTGTTAGACATCCAATGAATGTTAAAGACGAGGAACCTCGGAGATTAGAGTTATTACAGAGTTCCTTATCTTTTGGATGATGAAACAACATAATAACTTATCAACATCCCTAGAGAACACTGACCATTGAGGTTGGATTCTGTGCTAAATATATGAGGGTAATTGTAATGTTTTCACAAATGTTTGTGTGTTTTCGAAATGCTTTTTCTTATGTAGGGGCGAAGTGTAAGACAAAATCTAATCTCATAGGATTTTTTGTAATATTCAAAAACCTATATTTTTTTGTAATTAACCCAAATCTCAGGAGTAGTTTTTGTAATTATCACTAAAAAATGGTGAGCATGAGAATAATGGAAATAAACGTGACATCGAGAATCGTGGGTTCAAAACCCATCTATAGTTTGGAATGTACATTTGTACTTGTATTTGAGCCAGTTTAAGGACCATTAACTGCGTCGGAGTTTAATCCTTTAATAAGCAAATTGGGGTTTTAGAGTCCATAATTTTCATAAAGAAGAATGTAGGAACAACTAAAAATTCTCGAGCACAAATAGTCAGAAAAGGTAGTTTATGTTTCTGTCTTTATATTCACGAGAACTCGGAAGATTGCAACCGTAAGCTTTGGATAGGGTGATTTTGATATTCAAGTACTGAGTCGTTATTGAAGTCGAATACGTTTCAATCTTCAAAACAAAAGTTTTTCTGTTGCAGACATCTACGGTTTGTTTATGTATAGACTTATAAAACTGGAGATATGACTTTGAATCAATAAAGGGATATTCTCCTGCATAATCATTAAATTAAAATATATAAATAGACTTAAAATTTATTTCTGTTTTTTGTTGTCCTCTGTCTGGTTGTCTTGTTGACCGTCTTTTTGTCTGCCTCTGTTTTTCGATTTGCTTTTTTTTTTTGGTTTTTTACTCTTTACAGGTGGCTTGATCTTGGCGGTTCATTTCAGATCTGAGAGTGGGGATTGGTTGGGTTTTTTATCATGGCACGGGATCTTGTTGACCGATTAAATTCTTTTTCACTATCTTCTGTGGAAAAAGATGAGATTTTATTGGGAAAAAAAGATATTATAAAACGAAAAGAAGAAAGTGATAGGAGTCTTATCGGGAGGCTGTTTGGGGACAAGAAAGTTAATTATGCAGGATTTAGAAGTACAGTATCAGCGATATGGCAAACGAAAGAAAGGTTTACGGTTCGAGAAATGGGTGTCAATGTGTACAAATTTATTTTCTCTTCGCATGAAGATAAAATCAGAGTGCTACCGGGGAAAACATGGTCCTTTGATAGTTTGTACTTGGTTCTGAAGGAATGGGCTGAGGACATTTTGGAAAAAATTGATCAGTTAAATTCGGTTGAATTGTGGGTTCAAGTGTGGAATTTGCCATATTTTTGGATAGGGGTGGAGACTGGTAGAAAAATTGGTAAGAAATTTGAAAATGTCCTTGATGTGGTGGTTCCAGAAACAGGCAGCAGCAAAGGATTGTTTATCAAAATTCTGGCAGTTGTTAACCTTGATAAGCCTTTGCTGCGCGGGACCTTTATTACTCTGAATTCTGAAAAAGTGTGGGTTGATTTTAGATATGAAAACTTGCAAAGTTTTTGTTTCTATTGCGGGATGGTTGGGCACTTAGAGAGGGGTTGTTCGATTAGGAGGGAGGATATCAGACTTGATAAGCTAGAAGAGGGTCAGTTTGGCGAGTGGCTCCGGAGCTCTGAGGTTCGACATAATAAAAGTATGAATAAATTTCCTAAGGAGGCCCCACCTCTTAAAGAAGTCAAGTCGTTTCCTGAGGAAAAATTTGATGGTTCTAAGGCAGTGGAAAATGTCGTGCCACAAGTCATCTCTGTGAGGGATAATACCGAAGAAGGGCATCCTGATACAATTGGGGCAGAGGAAAATATTATGCCAATTGGTAAGGATGATAAAGTTGGTATGAGGGCTGAAGCTTCAAAATGCACTGAGGTTTCTAAGGAGATGGAGGGTAAACTCAGTAAATTGGAGACCTTACAAGAGGATGGGGATAAAGAAAATGGGATGATTATTGATAGGGGTGTCAATCGTGTCGTGTTTCGTGTTCGCGGGTCGTGTTTTTAAACAGGTATTACAGGTCTAACACGAACCCGAACTCGACCCGTTTATTTATTCGTGTCAAGATACACGACCCGAACATGACCCATTTATAACACGGGTAACCCGACACGACACGAAAAACCTGTTTAATTTAAACTTGACACGAAAAAATTAAAAAACAAATCAAAAAAAATTGAAATTATAAATAAAAAATACATTAAATATTAAAAATTATTAAAAAATGCATTTAATAATTTTTTCATCATCATATAACCAACTAAAACATCACAAAATATTAAAATAATATATCACTATAAAATTAAACGGGTTACATAGGTCAATCGTGTCGACCCGCGGGTCGACCTGACCTGACCTATTTATTTTCCGTGTTAACCGTGCCCGACCTGATTTTGACCCGAACCTGTTAAGGGTTGTACCTGTACCTGCTAAATTCGTGTTAGGTTCGTGTCGGGTTATCGTGTCGTGTCACAAATTGACGCCCCTAATTATTGATAAATAGGAGATGGTGGATGCTGTGATTCTTATGGAAGGTAATAGGACTCCTTTTTGGAAATTCAGAATATTTCTAATGTGAGGGGAGGGAGATCGGGCAGAAAAGGTAATCAGAGGGGGAGAGAAGGGAGAAGTAGAGGAGATGTGCAGTCAACATCTAACTTGATGGATTTATGTATGGACCTAGGTAAAAATATTTGTGGGCACAAAAGAAAGCATGAGATTTTGGAAGAAGAGTTTGAACTGCCAGTGGATAGGAGGAAAAGAAATAAATTAAATGAAGATTTGGAAGCTTCTCAGACTGAAAAAAACAAGGTGGAGGTGGCCAGCCTTAATTGGGCCCACCCCCATCAATGAAGGTATGTGTGTGGAATTGTAGAGGGTTGGGAGGACCCTGTACAATTTCCCAGTTTAAGGAGGCTTTGAGACTCCACCTGTGAAACGAAAAAGAAAAAAAAATTATTGTTACTGTTTGCAAGAAGCTAAAATTGGTGGATAGATGGCAATGCTTGGATCCCGTGGGCAAGAGTGGAGGGATGTTTGTTTACTGGTCTGAAAGAATCCAAATCTGTAATATTATTTTCTCGGATTTCAGTGTGGAGATTGAGTACAGATTTAATGAGGATTTGGAATCGCAATGGGGGATTTTCGTTTATGCAAGTACTGACAAAGAAATTAGAAGTCTCCAATGGGAAGTTCTTGAAAAATCTAGAGACAAATGGGGTAAATTCTGGTTCTTAGGGGGGGACTTTAATGATATAACTGATGAGGAAGACAAAAAAGGGGTAACAAGAGGGCGGTTTCTAGCTTCAAGATGTTCAGGGATTTTATTATCTCTATGGAGATGACTGAAATTCCATTTGTGGGGTATCCATTTATGTGGTCAAATAATAGGGAGGGAGAGGGTCTTGTTGAAGAAAGAATCGACAGAATTTTTGGGGCTCCTGATTTGATGGTGAAATTTCCCAATGCTAAAGTTACTCATGTAGAGAAGCAATCTTCAGATCATTCTCTTCTTTTTATGGAATGTAAACCTGACCTGGTTAAAAGTAAAGGTAGATTTTCGTTTGATAAGAGGTGGATTGGGTGGTAGGGGATTAATGAGACTATTGAGAAGGCCTGGCTTGCGCCCGTTTGTGGTATACCAATGTTCCAGGTGCAGAAGAAGTTGGGATTTTGCAGATGGGCTCTTATCCAGTGGAGCAAGGGTAAAAAATCCAATGCCGCTCGAACTATCGATAGCTGCAAATCCCGCATTACGGAGATAAAAAGGGATGGGTTGAGTAAAAATTGGCAGGAATGGGGCAATCTTAAGGCGGTGCTTGCGAAGGCCTATAGGGATGAAGAGAGCTTTTGGAGTCAAAAAGCTAGGGTTAATTGGTTGAAAGAGGGGGATAAGAACTCGAAGTTCTTTCATGCGTGTACAATTCAACGGAGAAAGCGGAATTGTATTGAAAAGCTTGTATGTAGTGATGGTTCGATTTGCAATTCTCCGGTAGCGATCGAGACTGAAATCTCTTCATTCTACAAGAAACTTTTCACTACCTCTCAGCCTTCAGTGGACAGTAGCATTTTAAATGGGATTCCCCACTCAATTTCTACTGAAATGAACCAAGCCCTGTCAAGCCATGTGGAGGATAAAGAAATCAAACAGGCACTTTTCGAGCTCAATCCAAACAAAGCCCCAGGGTGGGATGGTATGACTCCTCTATTCTTTCAATTCGTCTGGCCTCTTATTTGTGAGTCTCTGTGTTTTGCGATTAAGAATTTCTTTCAGTCCGCTAAAATGCTTAAGAGTGTTAATCAAACGGTCGTCACTCTTATTCCAAAAATTAGGAATCCCACTTCTATGGCACATTATAGGCCTATTAGTTTATGTACGGTTATTTACAAGGTCATTTCTAAAATCATTGCTAATAGGCTTAAAAATGTGTTGCATCATTGTATTAGTGTCGATCAGTCGACTTTTATACCTAATAGACAAATCATCGATAACATTGTTCTCACGCATGAATGCATTCATTTTATTAATGGTCTTCGTAAAGGTAAAAAAGCTTTCATGGCTCTCAAGTTGGATATGTCAAAAGCATATGATCGAGTGGAATGGGATTTTGTTGGGTCTGTTATGGAGAAAATGGGTTTTTGCAAAATTTTTGTGAACTGGGTACAAGCTTGTATTCGTACTCCTACATTTTCTTTCAAAATTAATGGAAGTGTGTCTGGATTTGTGGAACCTTCTAGGGGCATTAGACAAGGTGACCCGCTTTCCCCGTACTTGTTCATTATCCTTTCTGAAACGCTTTCGAATCTTATTAAACAAGCCCAAGCGCATTCTCTTTTTCAGGGTATCAAAATCTGTAAGGGTTGTCCTGTTTTAACTCATCTTTTTTTTGCCGATGACTCGATTCTTTTTTGCGAAGCTTCCCTCAATCAAGCTTCTCTTGTGAGGGATATTCTTTCTAGATATTGTAGTGCTTCGGGTCAGTTGGTTATCCTTGAAAAATCATCCGTTTTGTTTAGTAAAAACACTCCAAGCGATTTTAAACAGGAAATTTGTCGTCTGTTGAATGGTATTTCGAGCAGCATTCTGCCAAATATTTGGGTTTCCATTCGTGCTTGGGAAGTCTAAGAGGGAGGTTTTTCAATACGTTGTTGAGTGTGTTAAAAATAGTGTTTTGTTGGAGTAATATTTTTCTTTCGCATGCGGGAAGAGAAGTCTTGCTTAAAGTGGTGGTTAATGCGATGCCTAACTTTGTGATGTCCTGCTTTAAATTGCCTATTCATATTTGTAAAGATCTTTGCAAAATTGCTTCTCAGTTTTGGTTGGGGGGGATAAAACAGGGGCCGAAAAAAATCGTTTGGAGAGCTTTGGATAAATTGACTTTTCCTAAGAAATGGGGAGGCTTGGGTTTTCAAGACTTTATGCTTTTTAATGAGGCTTTAATAGTTAAGCAACTGTGGAGATTGGTTACTGAACCAAACTTGTTGATCAGTCGAGTGTTAAAGGCGAGATATTTTCCGAGGGGGGGCTGCTAGCTTGTTCTTCTAGAGATGGGGATTCTTGGTTGTGGAAGGGGTGGTGTAAAACCTTGAATACTTTAGCATTAGGGATTAGATATCAAATTGGGGATGGTAAATCCACTAGAGTGTTTGAGTCACCTTGGCTACCAGTTCCTCCTTCTTTTAAACTCACTAAAAGGGTGGATTTGGAGTGGGATGGGTTGTGGGTTAGGGAGTTGATGGATGCTAGTGGTAAAAATTGGAATGTGGATTTATTATCTGTTATTTGTGGCAAAGAAGAGATGGATGTTATAGTGCAGATTCCAATCACTCAAGAGGGAAGCAGAGATAAATTAGTGTGGCATTGGGGAAAAAAAGGGAGATTTTCTGTGCAATCTACCTATCAATTGCTGATTAATGAAAAAAGGTTATTTGTGTTTGCCGAAATCTAGCTCTGGACTTCAGCAAATTTCGAGGGGGTGGGATTGTTTATGGCATTTGAACATTAAAGGTAAAATAAGACACTTTTTGTGGAGATGTGTGCAGAACATCATCCCCACGGCTGTGCTACTGTTGAAGAAGAATGTTAATATTGATCCCATTTGTGAACTTTGTGGAGAGGAAAAGGAAACGATTGAGCATGTGCTTTTTCTGTGTGTACGAGCCAGAATTGTGTGGAAAATTACACCTGTCAAATGGTTGAATTGTTTTGAAGAAAATCTGTCTTTCGCACAGTGGTGGAATCAAATTGTCGGGCTGAAGAACAATATTATAAATCAGCATAGGTTGCAACTATCGGCTTACATTTTGTGCTTGTTGTGGAAAACAAGAAATCTATGGGTATTTCATAAGATTAGATGGACGGAGAGGGAGGTGATCGACATGGCCATTAAAGAATGGCATGAATTTCAAGGAGTGACAGATGCAGGGGTGTTTGCAGGGAGGAAGAATCTGGTTTTGGAGGCTTCGTTTTTAGGGGATTTGGACAAAACTAATGCAATAGGACCTACCTTTTCGGTGGTCAGTGTTGGGTTAGGGTTGTCCGTTGTTGGGTGTATAGGAGGTTGGATTGCTGATGACAAAGGGAATTTGATCCAAGCTTGGGCTTCTTCTAGGAATCAATTTATGGATTCAGTGGAATTAACCTTGTTTGGAGTTAGATTCGCAATGGGAATTGCTTACAAGATTGGCCTGAAGAATATTTGCATAGAGATAGATGGGAGGATATTGTCTCCAAACTCAAGTCGAAAGCTGCGTTTGAATCGGGTGGAAGGACTATAGCCGACGACATCTATTTATTATGTTATTTGTTTGATGTTTGTGTTTTTTGTGTTCAAAATATTCCGAGAGTTTCAATTTGTAATAGATTAGCTCGTTGTGCTTTGGATAGTGACTTGGATTTGAATTGATTTCACCAATTTCCCGCTTGGCTAGATATTTAGTCATGTCGGTCCTTAGCCCGTAGGCTACGTTTGTATTTGTTTGTTTGTTGAGTTGTTTTTTATGAATAAACTATCGTTTGGAAAAAAAAAGGTCTAGAAGATCCCTATGCATTGGCAATGTACTTAATTTTTTTCGACCTTCATTTATTTTTCGCAGAAAAAATCAAAGGTGTTTGGGATGCAAAAATCACTGTTGAAAAGGTCGATTCAGAAACATATATTGCAGCTTTTCGACGGGCCATCTACTACCCAAAGATTGATGAATGTCTTCCAAGTTTGCATCATATGACAGATAGGTCGAAACAGTTGAGGATAAATAGTTGGCCGACATTATGGTGAAAATGGTGTATATAGTTCATGAGGAGTTATACTTCCATGTAATTTGGAGAACTAAAGTTTTGTAGAGAATTTGATGATTTCAAGAGTACTTCGGACGCATCAACATTGCACTTCGATTCAAAGTTTGGCATTTTCTTGCTTGAAGTTAAGTGTGTTGTATATTCAGTGGTAAAAGTTCGAATACAGTGACGGCGAACTTAAAGTGATCAGACGTTTATTTTCGAAAAATGAAACCTGCTTGCTCTGTTAACTGAAACGGATGACAACAGATTTTGTAATCGGAAAAGGAAAACCTGAGACGTGCTTGAAACGCACTGTCCTTAAGGAATTTATTTCGGTAATTCTCCCAGGATTCAACAGGTAAATAATGAATGGCAAAATGAAAATTTGTAACCCAACTGATGTTTTTTTTTCTTTAAAGCAGAGAAAGGCTGAAGAAGTTTATTCGTAGTTGCACCTTCAAGTTCTCAGCCATGTGAGATTATATAGTAATCACCCACTTGGCCTACCAACGGGATTAACCCAAAAAAATAGGAAGCAAGCTTTGAAAAAATCAGCCACACGTTTCAGTCAAAACCAGGAATTTGTTTTCAGATTATTAAGATAGGAATCTGCCACTTACAAAATAATAGGAACCGAAATTTGAAATAACAGATAAGGCAATGAATCAGTCAAATTCCGGTAAAGTTTAAAAACCAAGTTAGAAAATTAATTTTAAAGTGGCAAAACAAACCGGGTCGAGCCCGTATCGCCCGCACGCAGGAGGGGGGCAAATCTGTGATTTTACACATGAAACCGCAAATTTGGCCCAGCTCTTTATGTGCGCGAGGCCTCCTTATTTCTTGGCCCATTATTACTAAGCCCATAAGGGTCACTCATTTATAAAGAGGATAAAAATTGGTTTGGTTTCCTATGTGGGATGAAAAATCTTTTAAAAACACTCACCAAATACAACATTCCCCCACATGTTTTTAAAAGATTTATAAAGGAAAAAAAAAGAATGAACTGCTGGGTTACAAATATAAGTGTAGAATGCATCAAATCTGGTGTCTTTTGGACTATGAACCAGACCTAGAAAGGTAAAATTTAAAATATAGAGTTTTGGTGAAGCTTGTGGCTTCTATGAACCAAAGACTCTTTATTGTAAGTTAAAATCTCACCAGTCACATTACACCCTCTCAAAATTTTGCCATTCAATGCGGTGTTGCGCCAATAGGCCATGCGCGTGCCTGGTATTCATGAGTGCTCTAGAGACATGCCAAAGTCTCATACGAGCGGCCCCACTCCACACTCATATAGGTGAATTTCATCAAGTATATTTTGCAATTAAATATACCACCCTTAAGGGATATAAAATTCATTAAGAGTTTTAGTAACTCATCCTCACATAATTGCAATTTAGCACTTCTCACACCATAGGAAGGGACAATTAATTTTAGTGCTAACAGAATTAACAAGTGACTTGTTATTACCCATATGAACCTTATTCATGGGATCTCCAATCACAAAGGTTGGGTTTTTACATCACACGTTAATTTATCAATTGGCTTAAGTCCCATTCCCCTCGATGTCTCAATAATTAATTTTCTTCCCAAAGGTTTAGTCAGAGGATCGTCCAAATTCACTTCTGACTTCACATAATCAATGGATATTACTCCATCTTTTAACAGTTGTTTCACCACATCATGTCTCAGATGAATATGTATGTTTTTACCATTAAAGGTGTAGGTCCCAAGGGGTGTAAGTGTAAGGTTTAGAAGGGGGGGTTGAATAAACCTTACCAAATTTTCGATTTAGTCCTTTTAAATATACGAGTTGATACTACACGCTTGTGTCCTTGATGGACAAATAATTTAGCCACTCAAGAGAGTTAATCTCTCAACGAGACTCAACCGAGCCGTTGATGGAATAACTCACTTTGTTGGTTCTAAATTAACTCAACTCAGTGGTTTTGTTTTCAATGAAGACTTAACACCCTTAAGTTTGATTAAGCAAGAGTTTAGTGCTTGGTTTAGTACTTATAAACTATCAAGTGGATAGCAAATTTATCGCCAGATATATAGCGATTAAAAATGCGGAATTAAAGTCTTTTGAAATGTAAATAACACAATGAAATTTTTATAGAGGTTCAAGATGGGGTAATTCTTCTACTCCTCTCTTCTCCAACTCCTGGAGGAATCCACTAGGTAATGATCGCATACAAAGTGGTAACAGTCCGGATACAAGTCTTGATCACACAAACGACTTGATCCTTTGGGACTCGATGAGACGCCTTGATCACTCACCGCTTCTCGTGACGACTCGCCTTCTTCACAGGGCAACTGCTTTGCTACTACAAAATTGCTTAAGCTCTTTGGATTTGATCACGAAGCCCTCCAAAAGCTTAAGACTTGGTTCGACCTTGAACCTTCCTACAATCCTTCGTGGAATGTAGACCCCTTGATTTTTCAAATGTTTTCCTCTTCAACTGATTGAAGTTATCTTTCCTTCACAGAGTGTTGGATTGATGTTCTTCGTAGTGTAGGCTTGAGGATTGAGAATGTTTCGATTTTCTAATAATTGCTTGAACGTTGTTTTGTTCAGGTCTCAGAATTGTGTCACTCTCATATGTCTCCTCAAATAAACTCCTCACCTTTTATAGTGATCTTTCAAAAATTTGCCCGTTGAAGAGATAGGCTTATTTTTGAAAGTCACTTGCGTTGGCTTGTCTTATTGCATCCTTGGAATTGCCATTTCCTCGTATGAATTGTTCTTTCACCTTTTCGTAGTTCGACACGTGTAGTGCTTCCCATTGTTCATTCCTTTTGCACGCTTCTCGACTGAGCACTCAGAAAGGTGGTATGGAGATATTACTTGTTTAAGTAAATCTCTTGATTTACGTAACGGATCTTTTACGATTATCTCGACTTGATCGCATTTTCTTGCTTTCCCAGGTGACTTGGAGTCGCTTCCAATCATTGGATGACTCTTCTCACTTCAACTTGAGACTTGGCTTTTCTCGAGTTGACTTGACGATACTCCACTCACCGTATCTCACCGCTTCTTCAAGAGAGTTCCCGTCTACTCTTCTTTGCCATACTCAAACTGTCTCAATGAGTCTTCCTTTAGTCTTGATTTTCTTCTTGCATGTTAGGCGTAGGCCGACTTAACTCACGGCTTGGCGAGCTCTATTTATTACAATGCATTTTACAACAAGAATTGGGGTGCCAACTTTCTATTCTAAGTTTTACATGGCATTCATCAAAATCTAAACAATAAATTTCCTAACAATTTCCCCCTTTTTGATGATGCCAAAACTTAAACCATTCAAAAATGAAAATAGCAAAGATACATACGATAGTGTATTGACATAGAATGTATGCGCGAGAATCAATCCTTTTATTGATCATAACATTCTTGTTCTTTTACACAATCACATACAAGGTGTATCGAGCACATATTTGTCTACAAAAAATAAAGAATTTATAGCTTTATTACGAAGACTTACATTGTATGTATTTACATAATAAAATACACGAAGGGGTGGACAAACAACACTTCATCTCCTTCGTTGTCTCCTTCTTTCATCTTGTTCAAGATCTTCTTCTCTTCTTCTCTTTTTCTCGTCGTCACCGCCTTCTTTTTCTTTTTTCATATGCCTTCCTGGCAGCTTCATCTCTTCTTATTCTTTCCTCGTCTTTCCTCCCATAGCCGAGTTTGTCTCTTGTTTTCTTCTTCTATTCTTTTTGCATACTCGGCGTTACTTTTAGCCACTTGCAAATTTGCTACTTGGTCAAGCCCAAATTTCCAAAGTAGATCCCTCCTTTCTTTCCTGGATCCACGTATTCAATGTTTTTGGGCGGAGAGGCCTAGGTCCAAGCTTCTTCCTCCACCACCGCTTCTTCCTCTACCTCTCGCGTGTATTGTATCTTGGTCTTCTTCTTTCCAAATGAGTGACCAGCGGAGTGACCAGCAGAGCGATCGCGGTAGTCTCGCTGCTGTCGCCTTCTTCACATAACGTGAGACCCTTTTCCCGATACAAGTCCCAAGCTTGAGCCATAGACATATTTGCAAAGTATACTTGAGATGCGGCGTTTTAAATTCATCAACTCGATCGTGGCTCTGTCCCCGACATCCGAGATGGCGTATGTGTCTCTCTTCTTTGGAATGCCTCCATGTTCTTTCAAGATGTTCATAACTCGGGCATCCATTCTTCCTTCCACTTCCTTCATCCCTCGCTTCAATTGTTTTTCTCTTTTCACCATAGATATAGCAGCGAGTGTTGGAGTGGCGAGTCACAGGGAGTTTGTTTGCCGATAATGTCACCGTGTGACAGACCCTGTTGAGGGGTTTGTGCAATCATCAAGGTCACATCTTTCGATCCTTCCCCCTCAAAGAGATTTTCCTTTCTTTTGTTTCAACACTTCTTCCTCGATTTTCCCTTCGCAAATGCTCCTTCCTTCTCAACTTCGGATCCCCTTGCGCTTTAGGTATTCCTCTTCCCCCTTTTTGGCATCATCAAAGGAGAGAGGAACGCTGAAAACAGACTTGCAAGCGGAAGTCGAGCCTGGCGATAGTTGAGTTTTGTCTCGAGTCTGCTGCCGAGTATGCGACGAAATTCGGATCGAGTAGCGTTGGACTCTGCTTGAAATCAGCTTCATCTCACCATGAGAAGGCTGAATTTTTATATTCATGGTTTCTTCCAAACGCTGTAGATCACTCTTGTTTTGCTCACGCAGCAGCTTTATCTCGGCAATGTGAGCTTCATGCATGTGCTCAATATGTTCTCTCGGCCGTTTTTGCATCAAATTTTCAGACTCTCCATACCAGCTTGTTGAACAATGTCCTGAAGTATCTAACTTGTTCCACACGCATTGTTTGCCTTTGTTGCCACCATTCCCGATCCCGATCGTTATGCCTCTTAAATCAGCAGTGAGATTTGCATCTCTCGTTGTCCATCCGCATATCCATAGAGGCCTGATGCCTCTCCATCCGTTCAATCTCGAATAATGCCTTGAACACTTCATGGACTTGGTGATTCTTCCGTTGCGGTGATGGCCACGCAAAAAAATCATAATCACCGGAACAATGGTGCCCGATTGAAAACGGAGCTGGTCTCGTGGTAGCGTCTTGGCGCTCATTTTCTCGACTCTTCATGGAGGTCGGGTACCTTTCAGAGAAAAAGGAAAAGATTCTATAAAGGATTCATCACCGCCAACCGGGATTTGTTCGATGATGAGTGGTGCGCGTGAAGTTCTTTTTGGAATCGACCACTGTTGCGGCTTGAGGAGCTGCGCGGTGGACTCTGGTTCAGTGGGGTTTGTTGTGAAGTGGACCCGACTTTGTCGAGCCTCAATTGTCTCAACAGCCTTCGTTGGTCTCAAATGATTTCTCCAATTGAGTAGACTGGTCCTCGGCCTTATCGGAGCGTCATCGGACGATGATGAGATTTCCATTGGTGGCTCATCATCAAAATTAAATGTTTGACGAGTAGTCTTGGGATCGACTTGCTCGTGCTTGGAACATCCGCACCGAGTCTTTTGGATCTCACACCGGGATGACTCGAAACTTTCTTCTTCGCCTTCCGATCCCGAAAGGTGACATCGATTATCCTGGGAATCATGAAGTGCGCTTATCTCCTTCTCGGATGGGTCGATGATAGTAGGAGGGATGTTCTCTACTCGCTTTTCTTTACCCCGGAAGTCTCAACCTCCCGTGGGCCTTCATTACCTCTAGCGAGTCTCTCTTTGCAATGAGGCATTGGTCCTCCCTTTCGACGGTGTCGATGTCTTAGGGTCTTTCATGGGTGGCATCCATTGGAGTCTCAACCCCATGGATTGCACTTTCATCGCCAGTGTTAACCCCGGATTCCTTCTTGTGCCTCGATCGCATCGCCAGCGTCATTAGCTTCGAGAGCGGCTTTGACACCTCGGTGATCTCAATCGCCTCAAGCTTCGTTGATGGCAACTTTTTCTTCTTGTGTTTGTATTTTCTCTACTTCGCCTCCTTGATTCGTTGTGGAGTCATCTGCAAAGATCCTCCGACCTTGCCGCAGCGAGGAGTTTCCCCTCACCGGCGCACCACCGTGAGTGACTTGAATGGGGTCACTCGTCTCCAAAATCCCTGCTTGTTTCGATTGAATGTTCAGCCGTTGGGGCGGTGGTAACACACCTTCAATAGGGGTTGGCTCGACCGGGGTCCCCATTATCCCGGTTTCATCGCCATTTCCTTATCGCCTTCTTCCGAGTGAGTGTCGGGAAGTGGTAGCGAGAACAACAATGGCGATTTGCTCAACCACTCCCATTGGATCAATTTCAAACGTGTTCGAGGACTCTCCTGGTCCCTCCATCAATCTTTGCTTGTGAAGGATTCTCGGATTCGTGCAATGCTTGCTGCATTTGCAACTCTTCGTAAGCGGCGGACATTCTTGGGATTCTCATCGGGTCCTCATCACCGGAGAAGACATCAAGGAGAGGATGTGTGTGTTACGTGGTGCCGAGATAGGGCATATGTTGGCCTTCTCACGTGCCTCGGCTTCCTCTCGCCTGTTTCTCCTTTTCCTTATCCTTGAAGATCTGCAGGATATCTCGTGCGATTGTCTTCATCCATCTTTGGAGTACACAGTGGTCGATCCAAGGAAGCTCAACGAGTTCCTCTTCTTCTTCTTCTATAAACTCAGGCCGTTGGAACCGCTCCCTGGATCGACTCAATTTCCATTTCTCCACTCGCAGCGACGATTTTGGATGTCCAGGTAAGGTGGGGATAGGATCATCACATCACTATCCGCTTTATCGCTTCTTCTTGTGTTTCACCTGTGGACTACACCGGTGTCTTCCGGTTGCCTCTGTTGATCGCCTTGAGACTTAGTCAATTTCATTAATTACATCCGAGACTCTACTTCTCCAAATAGCTCCCAGATCTGCTCACTGAGTGGTGACTCGGCCCGGTTTCTCAAGCTCGAGTGCTTGACAATTCTTCTTCGTCTCCTAGTTTGTACCGAGGGATTTCGAGTTTAGAGACGTTTCCTCTCGAGTCTTGGGCGGGGGGCCGTCTTTGGTGTCTTTTTCTCGAGGAGCCGGCCGTCTTGGCTTGTCGTTCTCCTCCTTTTTGACGATCGGAGAGAAGGTATTTGTGAGTCCTTCTCGACCGCTAGCTGCAGGGGCAGAGACACGGCTGCGCAGGGGTGACTCGCTGCCGCAGGGGCGGGAGCATGTTTGGCTTTCTTTCTTTGCGCAGGGGCAAAAGATCTTCTTAGCACCGCAGGGGCGCTTTCTTCTTGGGTGGAGAGGAAACAAACAGATCTCCGTGGTCACCGATTCCCCACTCGTGTCGGCCTCTCTTGGCGTAGGCTCTCTTACAGTGCGCCGAGAGAGGTTTGCTCAACATCCTCTTGTTAACATGGAATGCCTTCCCATGTCTAAGAGGGACTCCTTTCACCTCCATCACCGCCAATCACTAGGCCATATCCTAGGGATCCTCCAAATGAGCCATCTTCCTTAAAGGATTTGTTCTCTACGTTACGCGAGTCATTGTAGACAAACTCAGCCAGTTTATTTTCTTTTTCTGCGATGATTGCAAAAATATTACAATCGGCTTTGCTTTTAACAGATTGGTCAAAGCCCCAAATTTGATGTCAATACATTTGGCAACTATGTCCAACGACTTGATAATCCTCCTTTCAAAGCTCTCTTGTTTGCTATGTACACTATTTTATCAAAAGTCGGGCTTGGCTATTTCTTTCCAAGCATTAGCCAAGTTTACATCAGCCTTCGTTAATTTCGAGGCTCCTTCATTGGTAGTGAGCAGTGTTCACCAAATCCTCGCGAGATAGTCACCGCTTTCCGAAATGATGACTTTAATCCTTCATCGTGAATCTCAAAGGCATTCACGTAGAATTGTGCGACCTCCTCCACATAGGTCATCGGATGTTCTAACGCCGAAACGGGTTTCAGGACGTTTCCAATTTTTCAGCGATTTTCTTCACTAGGGTGTCGTCGACCCTGTTTCACCATTAAAATCCACAAATCCAAGAGACCCGATGTGGATTTGCTTCCCTAATTTGACAAAGTCGTAGGTTGGTGCCATTTTTCAGATTTTATCAAAGAAAAACTAAGAGATTGATTTGAAGATAGATAGGGTTTCGAGAAAATTTTTGCCTTTGCTTTTGAGAGAAAGAGATGAACAGCTTTTGGTAGTGTGAGAGAGAAACGGACGGAAATGGTTTAAGTATGGTTTATGAAAGGGCGTGCGGGTGGTTTTTGAAATGTGATCGAAATCAACGGCTTAGATTTTGCACGCCTATTTAGCATTTAATGTCTCGTATTTAATGCGGCAATTTATTTATATCCAATCATAAGCTTGGTGTTCACTTTATGTCTCAGACACATCATCATTGTGCTTTGACGTATTCCTTAAAACATTCCCGCTTTGTCAAAACGATCGCGTTTTTGTCACTTTGCTCATAAGTGACTCGGCTTATCCTTTAGGCGATTTAAC
This sequence comes from Rehmannia glutinosa, assembly GCA_016081115.2. Lineage (NCBI taxonomy): Eukaryota > Viridiplantae > Streptophyta > Magnoliopsida > Lamiales > Orobanchaceae > Rehmannia > Rehmannia glutinosa. The sequence continues at coordinate 33,304,807 of CM071924.1, read as the reverse complement.
TCTACTTCTCACGCTTCTCTTAGTGACTCGGCTACCAAATTGACTCGGTAATCGTCTTTCCGATATAATCGATTCTTGAATGATTTGTGTGTTCACTCTTTTTCACCCTTTTTGTGTTTCATTTCTTTTCTTTGATTATTATGAGTGCACCACTCAATTAACCCTAACTCATGTTTGAGTTCTTCAAATCTTGACTCACATAATGGTTTTGTGAAGATGTCACCTTTGTTTATCGATTGAGATATATTCCAAGATGATGTCCTTCTTTTCAACGTGATCTCTTATGAAGTGATATCGACATCGATATGCTTTGTTCTTGAGTGCAACACAGATTTTGAGTAATGGCAATTGCACTTGTGTTATCACACATGATTGGAATTTCTTTTTCTCAACTTCATAGTCTCTCTTTGTCTCATCCATAGGACTTGGGCACAACAAAATGTTTGCAGCTATGTATTCTGCTTCGGTTTGTAGAGGTGGCTATTGAATTTTGCTTCTTGCTAAACCAGAAATCAGTCTGTTTCCCAAAGATTTGACATGTGCCCGAGGTGCTCTTCCCTGTCCACTCGCATCCAAAGATAGTCGAATCTTAATAGCCAATTAGCTTGAATCCACCTTCCTTTGGATACCATAGGCCTACTTCTTGGCTTCCTTTCAAGTATCTCAATATTCTCTTAGTTGCTGTCATGTGGCTCTCTTTTGGAGCAGATTGAAATCTTGCACATACACCTACAAAGAAAGGTGATGTCCGGCCCGCTTGGCCGTGAGATAGAGCAATGATCCAATAAGTGCTCAGATCTTGTTTGATCTACTGAGGCTTGCCATCCGCATCCATGTCCATTTTGACTGATGTATTCATTGGTATTTTCACGTAAGACTTCTCCTCCATAACAAACTTCTTCATTAAATCTCCGTGTATTTTGTTTGACTTATGAAGGTTCCATCCTTCACTGTTTCACTTGGAGTCCAAGGAAGAATGTCGACTCTCCCATCATGCTCATTTCAAATTTACTTTGCATGAGGTTTGAAAACTTTTCACACATCTCTTTGTTTGTGGATCCAAAAATGATGTCATCCACATATATTTGAACAAGCAAAGATACTCTTTTTGTCTTGAATTCTGAAAAGTGTTCTATCTACTTTTCCTTTTGTGAATCCATTTTCGATTAGGAATTGTGACAAGGTATCATACCAAGCTCGGGTGCCTGTTTCAATCCATATAGAGCTTTCTTGAGTTTGTATACCTTATCTCCAAGAGTCTTCTGCTCAAATCCTGGAGGTTGTTCAACATACACTTCTTCTTCCAATAAACCATTTAGGAATGCACTTTTACATCCATCCGATATACAATGAAATCCTTGTGAGTGCATAGGCAAGAAACATCCTTATAGCTTCCAATCTTGCTACGGGGGCAAATGTTTCATCAAAATCTATCCCTTCTTCTTGGCAATATCCTTTGGCTACTAACCTTGCTTTGTTTCTTACCCACGTAACCTTCCTCGTTCATCTTATTTCGAACACCCATTTGGTGCCAATGACATTTTGATGTATGGGTCTTTGCACTAATTCCCATACTTTATTTCTTTCAAACTGATTCACTCTTCTTGCATAGCTTGAATCCAATGTGTGTCGTCCAATGCTTGTGACACGTCTTTGGGCTCTATTTATGAGATGAAGCATGTGAACATTGCTTCTTGTTGAGTTTTGGATCTTGTTTTGACACCTTCTCTTATATCTCCAATGACAAGTTCTCGTGGATGGTCTCTCACCATCTTACATCAAAGTTGGAGTAAGTTAGCCGGATTGATCGACTTGCAAATGTACTGTGTTGCCGTGGGTCACTCTCTCTCGTAATCACTTAGCTGCAAATTTTCCACTGTTTTGAGATTCAGCTATCTCATCTTCTTCCTCAATTGATAATTCCAAATTTTCGGCTTGACAAAGATAGGGACTCTTCTCAGTATGGTTGGATGATTCAAATTATCACCGACTCTTCAATGTCTTCTCCATTTACATTTGCTCATCGAATACCACATGAATGGATTCTTCTCGCAACCATAGTCCTCTTATTGAGTACTCAGAGGCTTTGCTTTCACCGAGTATCCTAAGAAGATACCTTCATCGCTTTAGCATCAAAAGCCTTTAGATTGTCTTTGCCATTGTTGTGGATGAAGCATTTACATCCAAATATTCTCAAATATGCAACATTTGGTTTTCTTCGATCCAAATCTCATAGGAGTCTTTGTCACCGTTTTTATCATACATCCGCTTTTGGGTGTAGCAAGTGTTTGATTGCTTGACCCAAAATCTTTTTGGTAACCCCCGCTCACTAACATCGCCTTTTTGCGCTTCTTTGAGGGTTCTTCTTCTTTCGCAACTCCATTCTCACAGGAGTTCTTGTCACCGATAGTTCATGACCAATACCATTTTCAATACAATCGAGTTATTATTCCATTGACAAACTCGGTTCCTTCCGTCGATCTTATTTTGATAATGGTTTGACTCTCTCGTTTTGAATCCTCTTCATCACCGTGGTAGTTTTTGTAGAGTTTCTTTCTTCTTACACATGAATATTGTCCATGTATATCTTGAGTAGTCATCTACTACCACCAAGGTGTATTTCTTTCCACTTATCTTTGGCCGGTTCCACTGGGCCAAATAGATCCATATGAAGCGTATGCAATATTCTTGTTGGAGATGGACATGTCTTTTCTTTGAATGAAGATTTGATTTGTTTACCCTTTCCGACATGCATCACATATACTTTCCTTCTTGTATACCGAGTCCGAAGTCCTTCCACAAGATTACTTCTTGCAAGCTTGTTAATCGTTTTGAAATTTAGGTGACTCGGCTTTTTTTGTGCCACAAAAACTTGATTCAAATTGTGCTCTTTGCTAGTAGACAAGTCTTTGGTGTTGCGATTGACCAATCCACGACATACATATTCTTCTGTCTACATCCTTGCAAAGACAACTTCATTCGATTCAATATCCTTGATTTGGCATACACCCATGTTGAATCCAACATTGTAACCCTTGTCACAGAGTTGATCGATGCTCAGCAGTTGAAGTTGAGTCCTTCAACATATGCAACGTCCTGTGATTTCTAATCCATTCCTCTTGATGGATCCAATGCCTCTTATTTCACCAGGAGCTTCATTTCCTCCAAATATGACTTTTGCTCCTTTAACTTCCTTGAATTTTGACAGATTTTTCTTGTTTCTCTGTCGTCATGTGTCCGGAATGTACCACTATCCATGTACCAGGTTCCTTGGCACTCACTGCCTTGAACCCGCAATCAAGGAAATTAAGTTTTAGGTACCCATACTTGTCCGGGTCCTGAGGGGTTAGAATTGTAAGATGATCCAACCAACCTATAGCCAAATGATTTGACTCTAAGGGGTTGCCATCTATCGATGCCATAATCATAATTAATCCTGGCAAATTGCTTGGGGATTTTAGGTTCATACAAACCTGTCTCTTTTGTCTCAGTATGCCGCATATGTGTTTTAGCAATTGCCTTTCTTGGGTAATTGTGGTGTCTTTGAGTGTAGTGCCTAGGTGCATATGTGTCTTGATGAAAGCTCTTATACTTTTGGAATGGCCTTTCTTTGAGTTCTAAGCCTTTGCCATTTGGGCTTATATTCCATAGGTCTATGCCGATAGTTCACATTATTCCAATCACTTGGCTTGGATATTTTCTACCATTCCCATCATATGTATTTCTCTTATAGATTTTCTGGGGTTTTGGTAGCTCGCTTCTTCTTTACTGAGTATTTTTTGTTTGGAGTTTGCTTTGAGGAACTCGGCCGAATCTCTTCTCACTGTCCTTTCAAATAAGCACTCAACTCGGTCATTTTTTTCCTTTTCCTTTATAACCAAGGCCAGCTTTGCTTGTTATCTTGTGTTTTGGAGTGAATGTGTGTGCATCATTTAGAGTTTTGATTTTTCGGACTCTTCATGACTTGAAGATCCTTTTTCCAAAATTACTTTTGAGGTTTGACATGGCACAGAGGAATTAAATCCTAAGCCTGTCTTGTCTCCACATTCTCTTTGACTCATAATAAGATCATCCAATGATTTAGATGCCTTAGTGAATGTGGCAATAACATTTTTGAGGTCATTCTCCCTCTTCTCTATAGCAAGAATTTCTCGCTATTAATTTAGCATTTTTAGCCTTTAAACTTTCATTCTCATCGCCTATTTGACTTAGAGTTCTCGGCTCCTTAGTCGACTTTGAGTTTTGACTCTTGAGTAGGCTGTTTTCCTCATTTAATAGAGTGTGTGAGGATTTAATGTGTTCAAAATCTTTCATCATTTTTCCTAATGAATCATAAAGATCGAGTGGGTGATGAGGTGTGTCCGCATCACCACTATCACTAGAGTCCGAGTTTGATGAGTTAGAGTGTACCTCATCTTCTTGGTCAGGTTGATCTTGTTCCTTGGCCATTAAGCGGTCGGGGCTTCTTCTTCGAGTCACTTGAGTAGTCACCATCACTGCTCTCTCAATCACCGTCTCTCTTGACTTGGATTTTTTTGCCAGCTCTGCGGCCCATCATTGCCTTTTTTTTTTTCTTTTCTTCTTTCTCTCAAGACCTTTCTTCTTCATTCATTCCTGTATTTGTTGACTACAGGATATGAGCAATCAATGGCATAGTGACCTGGTTGTCTACGCCCAACATAGATATTCAGCCTTTTGATCAGCTCTTTTTCCATTCTTGGATTGTCACCCTTTGATACTCAACTTTTTGATGATCTGTTCTCTTGGTTGGCCTATCTTTCCTTGATTTGGAGGAGCCGAGTGTCTTCTCGAAGATTCACCATTTCCTCTCTTGTAGTTCTTATTGAAGAACTTGTTGAACCTCTTAACCATCGGGCTATTTCTTCGGATCAATGACTTCTTTGACCTCGGCTCTCTTCCCATCTTTAACAATTAGAGCAATGTTTTGGGTACAAATCCTCTTCCTGGTCTTTTCTTCTCACTCAAACTCGTAGGCTTTGAGGTCCGAGAATAATTCATGGTTGGATGTCTTTGATAGGTCCATGGAATGTCTCAGTGCCATGACCTTCATTTCCCATTCAAATGGAAGACTTTTTAGGATCTTCATACACATTTACTTCTGTATATTCCTTTCCAAGTGCATACATGCTCATTTGTGATTTCGTGAACCGAGCATCCGCTTGATCCAGGTTCTCTCCCGAGATCATTTTGAAGTTCTCAAATTTCTGTACACCACCGATAATTTGTTTTCTTTGATTTGTTCTGAGCCTTCACAAATCAATGTTAGCTTGTCCCAGATTTCTTTAGCCGTTTTGCAAGATTTGACTTTATTGAACATGGCTTTGTCCAAGGTTTTGTAAAGGATGTCCTTGGCTACATTGTCCAGGTTGTATCTTTTTCTCATCATTTGTCCACTCGGTTCTTGGTTTTTCAACCATGATCGTGCGGGAGCAACATCCTCTTCTCCTTCAATCTGCAGCTCTTCTTCTTACAAATGTTCACCTTTAAGATTTGCAGTGGCCCATCTTCTATTACTATCCACATCTCATCATGTAATGCTGATAGATGAGCCTGCATACGAATTTTCCAATCATCAAATTCTTCAATTGTGAACATAGGAATGCGTGTCAAATTTGCTTCCATGATAATAACTTTTAATGATAAAAAGAGTTTTGAAAGTTTAAGTACTAAAGCGGACTTTGAAAAGTTTGGAGATCTAGTTCAAGAACTGGTGCGGAGGGTTCAATGAACCAACCGCTCCGATACCACTTGTAGGTCCCAAGGGGTGTAAGTGTAAGGTTTAGAAGGGGTTGAATAAACCTTACCAAATTTTCGATTTAGTCCTTTTAAATATACGAGTTGATACTACACACCGTGTCCTGATGGATGGACAATTTAGCCACTCAAGAGAGTTAATCTCTCAATGCACTCAACCGAGTTGTTGATGGAATAACTCACCGTTGGTTCTAAATTAACTCAACTGTGGTTTTGTTTTTATCAAGAAGACTTAACACCCTTAAGTTTGATTAAGCAAGAGTTTAGTGCTTGGTTTAGTACTTATAAATTATCAAGTGGATAGCAAATTTATCACAGATATAAGCGATTAAAAAATGCAGAAATTAAAGTCTTTGAAATGTAAATAACACAATGAAATTTTTATAGAGGTTCAAGATGGGGTAATTCTTCTACTCCTCTCTTCTCCAACTCCCGGAGGAATCCACTAGGTAATGATCAAATACAAAGTGGTAACACCGGATATGTCTTGATCACACAAATGACTTGATCCTTTGGGACTCGATCCGAGACGCCTTGATCACTCACCTGCTTCTCGTGACGACTCGGCTTCTTCACAGGGGCAAATTTACATTACTACAATACCACTTGCTCAAGCTCTTTGATTTGATCACGAAGCCCTCCAAAAGCTTAAGACTTGGTTCGACCTTGAACCTTCCTACAATCCTTCGTGGAATGTAGACCCCTTGATTTTTCAGTGTTTTCCTCTTCAACTGATTGAAGTTATCTTTCCTTCACAGGTGAGTGTTGGATTGATGTTCTTCGTAGTGTAGGCTTGAGGATTGAGAATGTTTTAGATTTTCTAATAATTGCTTGAATGTTGTTTTGTTCAGTCTGTAACTTGTGTCACTCTCATATGTCTCCTCAAATAAACTCCTCAGCCTTTTATAGTGATCTTTCAAAAATTTGCCCGTTGAAGAGATAGGCTTATTTTTGAAAGTCACTTGCAGTCGTTGGCTTGTCTTGTTGCGATCTTGAATTGCCATTTCCTCGTATGAATTGTTCTTTCACCTTTTCGTGAGTTCGACACGGTGTAGTGCTTCCCATTGGTTCATTCCTTTTGCACGCTTCGGGACCGAGCACTCCGAGAAAGGTGGTATGGAGATATTACTTGTTTAAGTAAATCTCTTGATTTCTCATGCAACGGATCTTTTCTGATTATCTCGACTTGATCGCATTTCCTTGCTTTCCCCAGGTGACTTGGAGTCACTTCCAATCATCGGATGACTCTTCCGTCACTTCAACTTGAGACTTGGCTTTTCTCGAGTTGACTTGACTGATACTCCACTCACCAGATCTCACCGCTTCTTCAAGAGTTCCCGTCTACTCTTCTTTTGCCATACTCGGTTGTCTCGCAATGAGTCTTCCTTCTAGTCTTCGATTGTCTTCTTGCATGTTAGGGCGTAGTCCGACTTAACTCGGCTTGGCCACTCTATTTATTACAATGCATTTTACAACAAGAATTGGGGTGCCAACTTTCTATTCTAAGTTTTACATGGCATTCATCAAAATCTAAACAATAAATTTCCTAACAAAAGGTCTTGTTCTTTGCAATTGCGATTGTTGCTTGACAAATACAATGCATGTATTAATCAAGGTGTTGGTTTTGAACCCAACGGAATATCTCGCTAAGAAGTTTTTCAACCACTCACCTCATTACTAAATTAACTCTAATGCAACAAACTCGGACTCCATAGTAGATTTTGCTATGATAGTTTGTTTAGTCACTTCCAAGTAATTGCACCCCACCAAGGTGAATATATAACCACTAGTGGATTTTATCTCATCCAATCGTAGATCCATTAGCATCACTAAATCCCTCTAATACGGAGGGAAATCCACTATAAAGAATACCACAATTCATGGTACCTCTCAAATATTTCATTAACCTGACTAAAGCAGTCCAATGATCACGGTTGGGATTATGTGTATATCTGCTCAATCGACACATAGCATATGTTATGTCAGGACGTGAAAAGTTCATTAAATGCAACAGACTCCCAATAATCTATGCATACTCAGATTGAGCCACAGGATCACCAAGATTGTTCTTTAATTGGGTGTTTGCATCATAAGGAGTACTCACAGGTTTGACATCGAAATGTCCAAACTTCTTAAGAAGCTTCTCAACATAATGTTCTTGCGTTAACATAATGTTATTATCTTTCCTTATGATTTTTATACCAAATATCACACTTGCTTGACCCATATCTTTCATATCAAAGTTTGAAGCAAGAAACTCTTTGGTTTTATATATTAAATCAAGGTTGCTACCAAATATGAGCATGCCATCCACATATAAAGAAATAATCACACACTCATTATCAACAAGTTTTGTATAAACACATCTATCAACTTCAACAGAAGTAAAACCATCAGATAACAAAACTTGATTAAATTTCTCATGCCACTGCTTAGGTGCTTGTTTTAAACCATATAATGATTTAAGTAGTTTACAAACTTTGTTTTCTTTTCCAGAAACAACACACCCTTCTGGTTGCACCATATAAATCTCTTCTTCCAAATCACCATTTAAAAAAGCAGTTTTTACATCCATTTGGTGAATAAAAAGTTTATGGATAAAAGCCAAAGCAATCAAAACTCGGATAGAAGAAATTCTAGTTACTGGTGCAAAAGTATCAAAATAATCCACATTTTGTTTTTGAGTAAAACCTTTTGCAACCAATCTAGCTTTATATATTTCAATAGTTCCATCAGATAATATTTCTTCTTAAAATCCATTTGCAACCTATAGTCTAGCTCCAGGTGGCAAATCAACTAAAGTCCAAGTTTTGTTTTGTTCAATAGAATCAATTTCAGTTTTAATGGCTTCTTTCCAATATAAAGAATCAGAAGAAGAAGAAACAGCTTCAGAAAATGTTAAAGGGTCGTTTTCTACAAGATATGTATAAAAATCATTTCCAAAAGAAGTTTCTTTTCTTTGTCTCTTACTCCTTCTTAACTCCTCAAGAGAGTTCTCATTGTTATGTTCAATAGGAGCATAAGAAATAGATTCAACAGGTGCACGAGAAATTGACTCAGTTTTTAAAGGAAAAATATGCTCAAAAAAATCAGCATTTTTTGTTTCAACAATAGTATTAACATCTAGCACATCACTTTTCAAAACGAGGAATCTATATGCAGCACTATGATCAGCATATCCAATAAATAGGCAATCAGAAGTTTTAGAACCTATTTTTCTCTTTTTAGGATCAGGCAACATAACTTTACCAAGACACCCCCACACATTTTTAGGTTAGGCTGATAGCCTTTCCATAATTCATAAGGTGTCTTACCAGTTTTCTTATAAGGTATTCTGTTTTGTAAGTGACATGTAGATAAAATAGCTTCACCCCATAATTTATTAGCAGTACCTGAACTAATGAGCATTGCATTCATCATTTCTTTTAAAGTTCTATTTTTCCTTTCTGCTACACCATTTGATTCGGGCGAATATGGAGGAGTAATTTCATGAATTATACCTTCTTGTTCACAAAAATCATTAAATAAAGTGTATTCGCCACCTCTATCTAATCTAACTCTTTTAATCTTCTTATTCAACTGATTTTCAACTTCGGCCTTATATAAACGAAACATGCTAAAGGCTTCATCTTTATTTTTAAGTAAATATACCTTAGCATATCTAGAATAATCATCTATAAAAGTCACATAATAATTTTCACCACCTCTAGTCATGGTTTGTTTTAAATCTCCTAAATCGGTATGAATTAGACTAAGCAGTTCAGATTCTCGTTGAACAGAAAAGCATGATTTCTTGGTTAACTTAGCTTCACAACATATTTCACATTTGTTTAGGCAAGTGTTATTAATACCAGAAATTAAACCAAGAGTTTGCATTTTATAATTATAGGAAGCACTAACATGTCCTAATCTAGCATGCCATACATCAATAGAATCAATCAAGTAAGCAGAAGAAACAACAATTTTATTAATAACATCGGAAACATTCAGTACAAAAAGACCCTGATTACAATAACCTTTGCCCACAAGGACATTATTTTTTGTCATTACAATCTTATCAGATCCAAATGACACCCTAACCCCAGCCTTTCCTAACAGAGAAACGGAAACTAAGTTTGCCCTAATATTAGGCACATGAAGAACTTCATTAAGAGCCAAAGTCTTGCCGGATGTGAGTTTCAAATTAACCGCCTTTGCCAAGAACTTGTGCAGTTCGAGAATCCCCGAGATACACATGTTCTTCTCCACCCCCACAAGATTGTAGGATGCAAAAGCCTCTTTATTTGCACAGATGTGCCTAGTAGCCCCAGAGTCTACCACCCATTCTTTCACACTCGGCCACGAGATTAATTTGACTAAGATCACCGAATTACATCATCCCCTTCAACCAAATTTGCATTTGGCTTTGGGGAATTTGTAAGTTTCTTTCTTTGTTCACATTGCGCTGCATGGTGACCTGGCTTTCCACAAACATAACAGTTTCCTTTTTTCTTAAAAGTATTGGGGTTATTCACTTTAGGTTTGTTATCAGATTGATATTTCTTAACAGATTCAAGGCTTACCTTGCACTATATTTTCCTTTGAAGCTATCTCTTTCGCCTTTGTAGCTTTGAGTTCCCTCCGGTTTGTGTCCTCGATGATGATATGTGTTATCTGGTCCGCAAGTGACAATTGCTTGTGCTTATGCTTGAGTTGTTGTTTGTAGTCATTCCAAGTTTCGTAGCTTCTCGATCAAAATCCCAAAGAACAAACTCTTCTTGCAGCGGTGTAATCTTTTTCACTTTTAGATCCTCCAACAAATGTGGCACTCGTTGATTTGTATCTTGATATCCTTATCATCCATCATCTCCCAAATGATAATAATTCCCAATTACGAACTTTTGCTTTCCAAAGATCTTCAACAGATATTTGAGATATAAAGATTCCCAAATTTCATTTGCTTTTATAAGAACAAGACATTATCGAACAAATCATTAGCCAGGGTGCTAATGATCGTGCCTCAAAAACCTTATCGGCATGTGTCCACATATCCACTCTTTCGGGTCAAATGACGGTGCGGCCTTTTATGAGTTAAGGCGGATGCTACTCCGCATATATCGAGAATAGAAGAAATCCGTTCATGCCACGATAATAATCGCCACTGAACATTTCTATTTTAGAGATATCAGGAAAAGGCTTGGCATATGAGAAGGTTGAAGGATGTGAAGGCATTGTGTCTTTGAATAGGCGTGATGATTCTTTGTAGCAACATTGGTGACATTGGCCTGGACATTCTTTGTAGCAACGTTGGGTTGTGCAGAGGTTGAGGCGTCAGTGACGAGCGGGGTAGTATTTTCGAACTCCATTAAATTCCTTAAGATTGTTGTATATTCAGTGGTAGAAGTTTGAATACAGTAACGACGAACTTAAAGTGATCAGACGTTTATTTTCGGAAAATGAAACTTGCTTGCTCTGTTAACTGAAACGGATGACAACAGATTTTGTAATCGAAAAAGGAAAACCTGAGGCGTGCTTGAAACGCACTGTCCTTAAGGAATTTATTTCGGTAATTCCCCCAGGATTCAACAGGTAAATAATGAATGGCAAAATAAAAACCTGTAACCCAGTTGATGTTTTTTTTCTTTAAAGCAGAGAAAGGTTGAAGAAGTTTATTTGTAGTTGCACCTTCAAGTTCTCAGCCATGTGAGACTATATAGTAATCACCCACTTGGCCTACCAATGGGATTAACCCAAAAAAATAGGAAGCAAGCTTTGAAAAAATCAGCCACACGTTTCAGTCAAAACCAGGAATTTGTTTTCAGATTATTAAGATAGGAATCTGCCACTTACAACCGAAATTTGAAATAACAGATAAGGCAATGAATCAGTCAAATTCCGGTAAGGTTTAAAAACCAAGTTAGAAAATTAATTTTAAAGTGGCAAAACGAACCGGGTCGAGTCCATATCGCCCAGCGCAGGGGGGAATCACATTTTACACATGAAACCGCAAAATTTGGCCCACTTTATGTCTTGTGAGACTCCTTTATTTCTTGGCCATTATTACTTTCTTATAAAGTCACTCATTTATAAAGAGGATAAAAATTGGTTTGGTTTTCTATGTGGGATGAAAAATCTTTTAAAAATTAACACTCACCAAATACAACAAAGTGTAAACTTGTAGGCTTTATGTGACTAAGATATAATCATGAGTTGACTTGAGTTTTGGATATATTGTGATTTTGTCCCTGTTAGGGGCTAAAAGCAAATATTCGAGCAATAACTCTTCCCATGGAGTTGTCACTAGTAATACTTGCGCTGTTAAAACACCTGTTAATCAATTTACTTTGCTGTTGTCCATAGTTGAATTTGGTCGTCTCAAAATTTCACGGTCCTATAAACGGTCTGAACCATGAAAAAACAGCTTCGAATTGTAATATAGCGAGACTTTACTTAAAAATTGCATATAGTCCAGGGAGGAGGTTTTTGTAATTATAAAACATAAGTTAATAATTCATCCATTTTAGAGGGATGATAAGGGTAACTAGTTATTTTCAATTTGCATCAGATAAGTGGGCAATCAATTTTGAAGGACAAAACTAGAAGATATAAGAAAAATAAAAAAAATAATTTGACCATCTAATTTCATTTTGCTATCACAGGTGATCAAAGTCATTGTACGAGGCGAAAATATTTTATGCAATACAGAGGCAAAAAAAAAAAGGAAAAGAAAAGTAAAAGTACACACAATTGCAGTCTGGAGAATTAAAAACTTCCATATAAGTTCAATATTCCTGTGGGTACATACACTCCTGCACAACTTCTGCATCATCTCGTACACTCTAGTCTATAAGCTCACTCCACAAAAAAACGGATAAGCATGATTTTAATCTGTAGGTTTATAAATTGGCTTCGCAGATGTATCAATATCAATTCACCTCATCACCTAAAACATAAAAAAAAAAAAAAAAAAAATTGCCTCACAGAACAATGAAAATGACTACTTACCAGAGGGTGACAATAGCTATGGAAAATGGCTGATTGTTCGGATGAAAGAATGTGCATGCTTGAATGTATGCGAGGGAATCATAAGGAATCAATTCCGTAAAAAACCAAATTTATTTACTATATGTTAGTCTATATTTCAGCCTTCTGTCATGACAGCATTTTCGAATAAAGGTCCATTCATGAAATGAAATTTAAGTAAAGTGCTTATATGTATTATTAAATGTTTGGTGGAAATGCACTTTAATGCAAGTGCAATAAATAAATTTCAAAAGTCATAAATTTACACTTCTCCAAAATGGATTTTTGGAGAAGTGACTTGTTCCAAAAGTCCATTTATAAATAACCACCAAACATGTTTATTTTTTCCAAACGGACTTCTAAACCTAAAAGTCCATATCAAATGGGTTTCCAAACATGCTAATATTCATCTTTCCCAATCAAACATGGCTTTGAACAGAAAATAAATACAACTAATCACATTGCATTCATATAAAGGATAAGAAATTCAAAGAATGAATATGCTGTGTTGAACTGGAAAACAAAAAGGGTGGATGTTAAATCTCCATCAAAAGAATTTGACTTCCAATTTGCCAGCAACGAGAAAACCAATGTCGGAAAAGCAACATGTATTATCAAGCCATATCACCAACTGAGCACCATACTGTCATCAGTTTACAATGAAAGTTTTTGGTCAGACAGTAGTATTTCAAAACACTTACAAGTGGCCCCAGGTGTCGCTTCTTGCGTTTTCCTATTTTAAACTTATACAGGTACTCTTTTTCCACGATAACGATCAAAAAACTGCAATACACACAGTCAAACAACGATGTTACGTGATGTAACATGAACGTGCATGCGCTCATTGCCAAAAAAGGAAACTACGGAAAAAAATTGAAGTGTTCCTTCATCAGATTCAGCAATGAAGTAACAGATCCATAACACACAACACAGGACTCCAGACAATCTTGGACACGTTAAAATACTTTAACTAATAATATGTTCAGGAAACATCATTCAAAAACATGTAAGGCTTTAACAGACCTTGAAACAAATTTTACTGGAATTACGAATTAATTAAACCTGGAGAACTTACAATAACACTGGACCTGAAAGCAAAATAACAACATAAATACAGTATATATGCTCGGCATACATGTTGTTAATACAGTATATATGCTCAGTCATCATTAAGCACAATCTATCGGGCTTTAGCAAGCTTGAAAAACCCAATCACTTCGCTTCATTGCTTTTGCTTTCGTTTGACTTAGTTACAGCCATTCTCATTTGAACAAGAGCTGATTGGCTCAAACAATCCATACCCACATGCAATAAACAAAGATACACATACAAATGTTACCATATTTTGATTTCTTTCAAGTTTCCACCTAGAATTTTGTGAAATGAATCAGATAGAAAGTATGACCATTTGGCGTTACAACATGGTGAGCTAATGTACTCCTAAATGCACATTTAGAAGAAATAATACAAAAGCGACTGCTCAAATTGGATATGATGCATGTGATTATATCAAGCATTAACTTGTTGCATGAGATTTTACTAGAACAAATAAAATTATGTAGTCATATGAAATCTCCGGTGTGGGCCGTGTGGCAATTAGAAATTCTATCCAATGAATCTTCCTGACACAACTTTCAGAGTGTAACTTTAAGATATTATATCGCACTCCCCAGTACAAGGGCATACACAGCATTTCACATAGAAACTCGAATCTAATATCATAAAAATCATTGCTCTCATTCCAAAAACAGAACACTGATGTCAAAAGAAACATACCGATCTGATAAAAGGTTGCTGGAAAAGCCAAACAACAACAGGAATCTTCTGCAGAAAAACAGCCAGTGTTGGCCAGAAGCCACTGCATTTATGAATAAAATAGTAAATCCCTCTTCCGAATTACGAAGATGGAAAGTAAATCAAAGTTGAACCAAATAGATTATTCGGTATGTTAAAGGATAACCAGCTCAAACCTGAAGAGCACAACAAAACCATAAGCCTCAAGAATCATTCCGAATATGGGCCATCCAATGATGACCAAGAAAAAGCCAACACCAAATGATATTGTCCCCTGCCATTAATACGACAAAAGCCAAAAAGTTACAACAAAAAGAATGGGAGGTGACAACAGTCAAACAGAGTCTTACGAGTAAATGAAACCTTGTAATTAGAACGTTTCATAAAAAACTGCATGGATGACTTGAGTCCAATTGTTAATGTCACCCCTGACAAGAAGAGGATCTGTTCTAGTAAAATGAGAAAACATTAGGAAGATGACAGATGTGAGGTATTCAACGTGAAACACTTGATCAACTGCTTCAGAAAATATACTTACATTTCCCATTGCTAGTAGTCCCTTATCGAAGAAGAAAATAATTCCCAAAAAGGAAAAGAAAACTCCAAAACCCGTTAAACCAAGTCCAATTTCTGTTACAGCACCAAAAAGAAAAAGCACTCAAAACTTTCTCTGTGCTACGATGATTTAAAACACCATTTCAATTAACTAGAGTGCATTTAGAGCATAATAAAAAGAAATAGATCAAAGGTACAAAAGGCATAACTCAAATGTAAATTTGACTACACAAAAGCTGACACAGATATCCGTAATAGCTTATATCCAATTATTTAGGATGAACCGATAAATTCATCCACACACCTACAAGCACATGCCACAACACCAAGTAATATTCACAGAGCAATCATATTTTATTAAAACGACTCAATTTTAAAACGTCTTCATACATAATTTGCCCAAAGCACGCTCAAAAAGCAGGAGAAGATTGTGTACAACAAACTGAATAAAAATAGACAACGTGAGCGGAATTAACTTACTTTTTCGATCGTTCATCTCGAAGGACACCATTTTTGCCGACTCAAATTCAACACAATATGCTACAATTTGTCGGCTAAACTCGAACTGAAATCCTACACCACTGCAAATCAGAACACAATTTAGAAAAGAATTTTTCACACACACACACACAGGGGGAGAGGGAGAGAGAGAGAGAGAGAGAGAGAGAGAGAGAGAGAGAGAGAGAGAGAGAGAGAGAGAGAGTAATCACTCTTTTTTCCCCAAGTGGAGACAAAAAATCACATAAAATAGAAATTCTGGTAAATCAACCGCAAGAGATCCATAAACGTTTTAAATCTCCTCAATTTAATGAATCACAACATAAATATAATTTCTATACTGCGGCGTGCAGACACTTTGTTACACACACACACAAATATATATATATGCGCATAGAAAGAGAGAAAATCCTTAGATTGTACGTGATGAGCAGATATTGATGGCTGCCTGCCTATGGATTTCTGAACAGTTTCAACTTCCAAAAGTCGGAAGAAGCTATCGTTGTTAGCAATTTGGCGCAACTGAAAATGAAATACAATGAAAAGGAAACTTTGCTCCGAATAGAGGAGGAAAGCATAAACTGGGCTGATATTATATGGGCCTTCTGTTAAAAGGCCGAATAAAATGGGCTTTAATGATTTGTTGAATCTTTTAAAATGACAAATGGCATACCAACTTTTAAAATCAATATATATTATTTAAATGAAAGATGCGAATTAAATATCTATTTAGACATGTTTTTTGACAAGAAAATATCTATTTAGGCTTTTGAGATCAAAAAGTAAAGATGTTTTTACCTTTTCACTTATCATATAGAACTGTATGACTGTGATTGGATGACCTTTCATTTCGTTCATTTCCATTTTCTAAGTTAATAGTGGTGAAAATTTATATTTGAAAAATTGGAAAGAAATTTGAGAGTTTAATTTGAGAGTTCATTTCCAGACACCCGCTACGATTCTTAATATGTCATCTCGACACTACTTAAGTTTTGAAGCTACAAACAATGGCACTGCTCAGATTCGTTAGCAGATCGACTCACTGGCAAAAGAATTCGATATCGTGCGTATTCAATATCAAGAAATCAAGAGGCTTGTTGAAAAATAATTTCTTTGTGGTTGTGAGGTTGCCTATGATTTGGGCCTATCCAATTCACCCTATTGAAAACCTATTCCACAGACATGGGTGATTTATTCTCTAGTAACGTTGATGATGGTGGCTATAATGGACTACCAATTTTCGATGAAGAAAACAACGACACTATAACATAGGTTCGCTATGAAGAATCTCCAAATTTTGACGAAGAGATTGGTGGTTATGATAGTCCACCTACCTTTCATAAGGAAGATGACGACGCAATCTCGACGGTTGACTATAAAAAACCGCCAAAATTTGATGAGGAGGATAGTGTTTATGACGGACCACCAATTCACGCCAAAGAAAATGAGAACTGCCATAAGTATTGGGTTATGCAATTTGATCTAAAGCCTGAAAGTTTCTTTTTCAAAAATGCTAGGAAATTCATTGTATAGATTTTGATGATGCTTAGAAAATTATTTATTAGGAAGTTGGCACCCCAATATTTATGCAATTTCTGCTTATGTAATAGATATGACTTAGGCTGACTCAAAACAACTACTTAAATGTTCAAAAGACTTGTTGAAGGTGTTTGAAAAGACTCACAACTGAGTAATGAAGATTCAACAGACTCTCAACTGAGTATCACGTTTCAGAAGACTCTCAGCAGAGTTATACCAGCCAAGTCAAAGTAGAAGATTGACAACAGAGTTGAAGTAGAAGACTTTTCAGAAGACTTACAACTCAAAAGACTCAAGAATCAGTTCTATGTCATTTACATTGCTATTAACTTGCTTAAATAACTCTCTAGAAACACTAAATATTGATTGCTAATACTCAAAAGGGTGTAAGACTTCCACTGTTATTAAAAAGAAAACTCGATTAAAAGGAGTTATTTTTCAAATTTGAGTTACTCTATTAACAACTCATTAAGATATCCGCTGAGTGGTTAACTCTCCTATCAATATCGACTTAACTATCGAATGAGTTAATCACATTTACTAAACTCTGATTTCGAAAAATCAAAAAATTGTAAAACCTACTCAACCTCCCTTCTAAACTTTACATTGACATCCATTGGGGCCTACATAAAATAAAAAGGAAATGTAGGTCCCAATGAGTGATAAGTAAAGTTTAAAAGAGGGGGGTTGAATAAACTTTACCAATTTTTCGATTTTAATCCTTTTATCAATTTCAGAGTTGACTCAAGTCAGCTAAATCCTTGAGGGACAACTAGGTTGGCTTACACAACAAAGTTACCCACTCAACAGACTCGACTGAGCTGTTGATAGTATAACTTAGCTGTTTTCAGCTAACACTTTAAAGAGCAGTTTACTTGGTTTTTAACAGCTGAAGACTTCCACCCTTAGATTTTAAATACGTTTTTCAACACTTATTTTTAGTAGGGTTATTATCAGCAGACTTAAGCAATTTAACTATCAACATATATATAAAGATAATGCAAGAAATTAAGGGCGCTGAAAGTAAATGGGCACAAGCAATTTATAATGGTTCGAGGATAGGGTAATTCCTGTAATCCACTCTTCTCCAATCCTTGGAGGAATCCACTAAGTAACTTGACTTGGTTACAAACTAGTTATCAGTCTGAGTCAGCTTTGATCACACATCTAGCTGCTCCTGGGACTCAGCTTCTTCACAAGACGGCTGCCCTGCTACTTCAGCTTCATTCAAACCTTTTGGACTTGATCACTTAGCCCTCCAACAGGTTCAAAGCACTGGTTCGATCTGCAACCTTACTACACCTCATTTAACCGTGGAGAGTAGACCCCTTGTTCTTGAAAATAATTTTTCTTCTTCAACTGATGAAGTTGTCTTTCCTTCATTGAGTGTGTTGGATCAATTTCTTTCGAGTTTAGGCTTGAGGATTTTCTTTGAAATCTTGAGAGATATTTTGCAGGTTATTTGCTTGAAATCTTGTATGCTTGATAGTCTGTGTTCGTTCGTAACCTTCTCTCAAATGACTCCTCAGCCTTTTATAGTGCACATTTGAAAATATGTATGTTGAAGAGATAGACACATTTTTCAAACCACACTTCGTAGGATGTTGGCTTGTCTTGTCTTGTAGCATCGATGGAGACCGTACCTTGAATTTAATGCTCTACAACATTTCCTTAGCCTTTGTAGAATTTCAAGTACATCCCATTGGTTCCTTGCTTTTTGCACTCTTTCAGCAAAATAACTTTATTGCTCAGAGTCTAACACATGCCTATTTCCAGGAAAACCTTGACTTTGCTTGACAATCGATTCCAATCATTTTGGAATGACTTTGCTTGTCGGTCGACCGAGACAACTTTTTTCACACTGACCAACCTTCACTTCACTTCACACAGCTGTCACACAGTTGGGTCTTCTTCTTCAATTTCAACTTGGTTGTATTTGACTCAGCTCATAGAACCCTATCTATTCTAAGTTGAATTAAATTTGAAATTGGGTGCCAATTTTTTAATCTAAGTTTTACATGGTATCATAAAAATCTATATATAAATTTTCCCAACAAAGTCCTCCTTTTTGATGATGCCAAAACTTAAATAAATAACAAAGTAAATAGTGCATAAAATAAAGAATGATTGTGTATAATATGTCATTTTGTTGAACATATCATTCTTTGCACTTTACAGAGCTTTTACAATGTATAAACAAATACAAAATATTAGAGCATTACTTATCTAAGAGCATATACGGAGTACTTACAAATGTGTGTATTTATAGTTAAGTATAATACAACATGAAGGGGTTCTGCCGCCATCAACGCCTCGGCTGCTTCCTTCTTTGTAGGTCCCAAGGGGTGTGGTGTAAGGTTTAGAAGGGGAGGGTTGAATAAACCTTACCAAATTTAACTTTTAATCTTTTTAAGATTTCAATAGAGTTGGCTCAAATCACCATTTATTGAGGACGCTAGGTTGGCTATATTCAGCTAAGTTGCCCACTCAACAGACTCGATAGAGCTGTTGATAGTACAACTTGGCTGCTTAAGCTAACACTTAACTTTAGTTGATTTGGTTTTTAACAGCGGAAGACTTAACACCCTTTTTTATTGATTAAAACTTGTTTTAACACTTGTTATTTATCAATTGTATAGCAGATTTAACTAACAGCAGATATAGAAATATGTGCAGGAATGTAATTGCTGAAAGTAAAAAGACATAAGTAATTTTCAAGTTCTTGGATTTGTTCACACAACCCTCCAACAAATTTGAAACTCTGGGTTCGATCTTGAACCTTTCTACAACTCCTTCAACTTGGAGAGTAGACCCTTTTTTGTTCTTCAAATGTTTCCTCTTCAGCTGGTTGAAGTTGTCATTCCTTCACAGCGTGTGTTGGATCGAGTTTCTTGAAGTTTTAGGCTTGAGGAATATCTTGATAAGCTTTGAGAATATTGCAGGCTAAGTTTGCTTGAATAGTGCTTGAAGATCGATTTCTCAGGTATGCAAGGTAACCTTTTCTCAATTGCTTCCTCAGCCTTTTATAGTGCACATTTGAAATTTTCCCGTTGAAAAGATAGGCTAATTTCAAATTACACTTCTTGTTTGTTGGCTTGTCTTTTCTTGGTCTGCAGCACTTGTGACGTTGACCCTTCCTCGTATTAAATGGCTTCGCAGCTTTACAGGTTATGACACAAGTTGTAGTGTTTCCCATTGGCTTATTTCTTTTGCATGTTTTTGGGCCAAACACTTTAAGACCTGACAGTTTGGACATATTACTATATCGAGTAATATTCTTGACTTCCTTCCAATGGATCAATGTCAGTTGTCTCAACTTGACTGTTGTCTTTACCCCTGGTGACTTGAGTCTTCTCCAATCATAAGATCGAGATAGACTTGGCTTCTTTCATTTGACTTGACTGACACTTCACATAGTTGTTCCTCAACTGACTCTCCTTCAGTAGAGTCCTTGTCTTCCTTCATGGCCATACTCAGCTGTCACACAACAAAGTCTTCTCTCTAGTTTGCAGTTGACTTCTTGCATTCTTGACTTGGCTGACTTCACTCAGCTCTTTCAGTCCTATCTATGACAATACAGAATTACAAGGAAAATGGAGTGCCAACTTCCTAGTCTAAGTTTTACATGGTATCATCAAAATCTAACAAATAAATTTCCTAATAATTTCCCCTTTTTGATGATGCCAAAACTTAAACACACACAAAATAATTAAACAACAAACACAAGCAATGCAGTAACGAAGAATGTATGCTTTTGAATAATCAATTTTCTTGATCATAACATTCTTGTCCTTTACAGGAGGGCATCCCTTGGGGCACGCCCTCTCTCGCACAGGAGGGCGCACAGGGGCGCCCTTGCCCACTCTGGGTGGCCCCCAGAGCAATCTCTTCCCTCACTCAATGTACTCCGCTCCTCTATACCACCCTTCATGGGCACTCTCCACAAGTTATCAATAAAATTTCACTATGTATTTTACCAAGCAAGAAAAGTAAAGGACATGGTCAAAGCTAAGCTCCCTCAAGGGAGGGCTCTTCGTAAACTAACTTCCTCCAACACTCCCGGAGTGAACGGACTCCGTATATGGCGGCCCTCATAGATCTCCAAAGACAAGACAAGATATAGAATAAGACAAGCCATACATGATACCAGTTTAGCTCTCGCACTACTTTATGTCTCCGTAGCACCGGAGTTGGGGGCTTATTTTGGGGGCAAAAACGATATTTAATTATTAAATATATATTTCACTTTATATATTAATTTAATATATACTGTCCAATGAACTCTTAATGAAATAACCCGGCCCAAAGGAGTGTGGGGACTGGTTCATATGCCGATTTCTCCTACACAACACACATGGTCCATCTCCCAATATATAAAGGTCCATTCTCTTCATTTGTAAGTACATTATCTCATAATTACTCATATGCATTTAATTAATTATTAGTTTACTGTCTTATTCTCTCTCAATCACCATGCTGATTTGCGTTGGAGGAGCCTCCCTAGGATAACCCTCGGGGCCCTCTAACGTTTGCATGTGTGCAGAAAGTTCCCATCTGAAGAACTTCCAACTCCCCAAGAAGACTTGAAGACTTCCCCCTTGGGAATAAGGATTTTGTTAGAAACCTTAGTTTTGGAGTGATCTGCCCTAAAAAGCAGCATCATATTCCAAACTATGTATCAACTCGTGTTTCAAACATCATTCCTACACGCTAAGTGTATTGATGACATCACTAATTTACACTTCACATGTGTTTAAAATACTTGAAACACGAGAACTAATATACTTTGAAGACAAAAACTTGTGTTAGACCGTCTAACGAGTAAAAATCCGTTAGACGGATCCTAACCAAACCCAATAGCATGACCGGTGGCATTTTCAGAATATTCTGAGTGTGGTGTTATTTTTGTAATATAAGCAGTTGTATAGTGTCAGTATGGTTCCGAAAAGTATTAGTAGCCTCACTGAAAAGTATTAGTAGTTTCCCTAAAAAGTATTAGTTTTCTGAAAAATATTTTAGTAGTATTCTTTAAAAGTATTAGTTTTTCCCTCAAAACTATTGGCAATAGTCTCTGTGAAAGTATTGATATATAGTTCCATGTGTCCTCTTTAAAAGTATTAATAGTCAGCCTAAAATGTATTAGTAGTTCTTTTGAAAAATATTAGTTTTTTTCTATTAAAAGTACTATTTTTTTATCTTAAAAAGTATTATTAGTCTCACTTAAATGTATTAATAGTTCCCCTAAAAAATATTAGTTTACCTGAAAGGTATTTAGTAGTTCTATGAGTCCTCCTTAAAAGTATTAGCGTTTTTCCTTAAAAGTATTAGTAATCACCCCAAAACGTATAGTAGTTCTCCTAAAAATTATTAGTAGCTCCTCTGAAAAATATTAGTTTTTTTTTCTTAAAAGGTATTATTAGTCCCACTTATATGTATTAAAGGTTCCTCTAAAAAGTATTAATTTTCCTGAAAGGTATTTAGTAATTCCATGAAGTGGTGATGGATATAAATTGTCGGGTATTTAGTGTTCTTCATATTTTTTCCCGATCTAATCAGAAAAAAAGGAAAAGAATTGGAATTCTGAGAAATTCCGATCGATGAAGAAGAAGGTATTATTAAAGATGATTTGGTTAACTTGAAAACAAGGTTGCATTCCAACCAAAATATATTGTGAAAATTCAGTAGTACTTTAGGATCATTTATTTCCTTTTCCTTTTTTTAGTGCATGACATCAACAAAAGAAGACTTCGGGAGAATGGAGTCATCTGTGTTTTTGTCTTGAATTGCCTTTTCATTGGCCATGAAAGTTTCTTTGAGTACAAAATAGTTGGAAGGTCAGCGAGAGGCAACGGAGAGATTGAAAAGCCTGCAACGGATCTTGGGTCTTGGCGAGCTTGAGGGGTAGAAGAAAATGGAAAGAAACAGGAAATTAGGTTTTGTGTTAAACATGAGAATCAAAGTTTTTATTTTGTTGGGTTGCATCGGGTTGGTCACTAGTTTGAATTTTGGTTGGTTATTGGAGCTCCATCTAACGGATTAGATTTGTCAGACCGTCTAATAGGAGACCATCCCTACTTTGAATTAGAGGATCCACACTCTTTTTTAGATAATATTAGGTTCGAATCCTATTCTTCCTAACTTCTCCCCATTTTAAACTAATTATAAATAATAATAATAATAATAATAATAATAATAATAATAATAATAATAATAATAATAATAATAATAATAATAATAATAATAATAATAATATTTTCTCACCTACCTACACTACCACACATGAGGTGAAACATACTCCACGTCACCTTCTCCTCCTCTACAAATATAAAGCCGTGCGGCCACCACCTCCGCCATCATTTCTCCACCAACAATGCAGGTCCATATCCAAGAAACCGCCGTAGTCCGCCCCGTGAAACCCCCATTTGATCAAGATCACATCCTCTCCCTCTCCCACCTCGACACCGACCGCAATCTCCTCGTCACTCTCCGTTACATTCGCGTGTACTCCAACAACATCCCCGACCAACAAGCCGATCCTTTCCACGTCATCACCACCGCGCTATCCGCCGCCCTCATCCGCTACTACGCGTTCTCCGGCACCCTTCGCCGCCGCCACTCGGACGGCCGCCTCGAGCTTCATTGCCACGTGGGCGATGGGGTACCAGTCGTCAGAGCAGATGTTAACTGCCCGTTGAGCCTCCTCAATTACTACCTTGATGATGCTGACGTGGACAAAAACCTTGTGCCCGACCCGGATGAGAATGAGTGTCTGATCCGACCCATGACGCTGCAGGTTACAAGTTTCAGTTGTGGCGGGTTTGTTCTCGGAGCGGCCATACACCATGCTATATGCGATGGCCTTGGAGCGACCTTGTTTTTCAACGCTATGGCTGAGTTGGCACGCGGGTCGGGTCATATGACAGTCGGCCCGGTTTGGGACCGTGCCACTTTACTTGGGGCAAGGGACCCGCCCCGTATTGAGTTCCCGATCCAGGAGTTTCTGAGCTTGGATAAGGAATTCTCGCCTTATATGGGTTCGGGCAAACGGGTCATCAAGGAGTGGTTTAATGTCAAAGAGGAGTGGTTGGATCAGCTAAAGGGATTGTTATACAAGCAATCCGGGTCGAAATTTACAACTTTTGAAGCGTTGGGTGCTTTTATATGGAGGGCCAGGTAATTACCACTAATCATTACTTTGATTTGGTGCATTATGTCATCATATGTGCTTCAAATTGATCACTGCTGTCCTAACAATATGAGCATTACGCAAATGAAAATTTCTAATTCTTACAAAAATCACTTTTAAAATTTAGCTTAATTCTAAAATTCAACAATTTTGAGATTTACTTTTATTTCACAATTGAATTGGACATCTATTGAAAGGTATTCGTAAATTAAATAGGCATCTGTTGTTTTGAAAGATAGTCTTTTTTGGTGTGTGTAATTAGGCTAAACTTGAAGTTAGTTTTTTTTAAGGGATAATTAAAAAACACCATTTAGACTAATTACGAAAAAGCAAGAAGATTTTTGAAAATTACAAAAAAAAAAAAACCTTTGAGGTTTGATCGAATCTTAAATTTAGTGGGGTAACTGTACGCAACCCTATATACTAAAAGAAAAAAAAAGCTGCTACATGTCTCACCGTTGCAATTTGGTACACATGTCAATACCTTATTCTTCCAAATGTACGTGTCACCTGCATATTTAGCCACGTGGCAAACCATATCACCACCTTATTCTTCCAATTACAAATTGATTTACTATATCAATTTACTATCAATTTATCATCAACTTAATAATTAAGTTTTCCTATTTCCGTATATAACTATTAATATTCCAATCAAACATTTAATCAGTAAAATTATCAATTTAGCAAAATCAATGTTACGGCAAAATCATATATTTAATATATTTATATTATATATGTATATGTATGTATATCCAACACGTTTTTTGAAGAATTTTCTTTGTTATAATGTATTAACTAATTTAAGATATTTAATATATTTATCAACCCTATATACTAAAAGAGAAAACAAAGTTGACACATGTCCTCACTTTATTCATTTCGACATGTGTCAACTCCTCATTCTCTCAATTCCACATGCCTATTATATAATTATCCATGTGACATTGCTATCTACAAATTAAAGGTGAATTGATATATATATATATATTTGAATTTTTAAATTTAAAAGATTACAAATTTAAAAGATAATAACAACTTTAAGAGATAAGAAGTAATCTAAATATCAAGAATTTATCTACGCTTTCATTTAAAATATTATCTTTCTAAAATATACTTGGTTTATATGCACCTTTTAATTTTTGATT
The DNA here is from genome assembly GCA_016081115.2 of Rehmannia glutinosa. Taxonomy (NCBI): domain Eukaryota; kingdom Viridiplantae; phylum Streptophyta; class Magnoliopsida; order Lamiales; family Orobanchaceae; genus Rehmannia; species Rehmannia glutinosa. The sequence goes on along the minus strand of CM071924.1, from coordinate 33,279,310 downwards.
TATACTAACTCCAACATATATTTCAAATTACTATTATTAAATCCATGTTTGACCCACTAACTAATTATATTCACAATTAAATAAATAAATCAATCCAAATTATAATCAAATTAATAAGCTCATCATAGATATAAATGAGCCTATCTCAACAATTAAAATTAAAACAAACAAATTTATTCAATTATCGATCTGAGGCCGGATAGTGAATTATACTACACGATCCTAACAACTAATAGAAATTGGGGTTTCACATACATTTAAAAATATTTTCTTTCAAAAATTTATTTGGTTTATATGCACCTTTTAGTTTATGATTTTTTTGCTACTACGGGATTCATATCTCAACTCTAAAAGGCAAAATATAAATATCAAAGTAAAAGAATTTCTCACAATCTCCACTCTAAAATATAAATTATAATCTCAAATATAAATTTTTTTATCACAGTCTTACGGTCAACTTTATGTGGCCATATCGAGAGTTAAGAGCATAAGGGGTTTGAAAATTCTTTGTTGTGACAAATGCGACATACTTGGAAATAGAACAAATAGTGTAGTTTACAAAGAAGTTTTTCAAAATCTGAAGTGAACTATTTGTATGATACTCTTCTAATTTTTGAATTTTTTTAATATTTTTAATTATTACAAATAAACTTGTGATACTAAAATTTTAATTTTGGACAAATCCCGTGTAACACACGAGTGGTGTTCTAATATTTTGATAAATGTAAGTGGAGCTTTTGAAATACTTTTTACTTATGAAGGGGGAAAATATAAGACGGATCAAACCAAAAAGAGTTTTTTTATAATCATCGAATATTAATCTCTGTCTTTTTTTCCTTTTTTTATAATTAGTCGGAACCTCATATTTTTTTTTGTGTGTTGTAATTTCCCTGTTAATTATGTAATTTGTTTGGGACTTTGGGTCAATCAAAGTCCCACTGGTTACGAGAAAAGATCATAGGGCTCTGTAGTTCAGAAGATGTTAAGGGTTCATTTGGATAGAGAGATTAAAAATTTCAAGGGATTTCAAATGAATGGATTTCAAACCCATTGGATTTGAAATCCACCTTTTGTTTGGATGAGGTAGATTTGTGTAGGGATTTCAAATCCAATGTAATGTTTTATTAAAAAAATTTAAAAATTCTATTCATTTTCTTAATTGACATTTAATAAATAAAAATAAAAGATATAATCTTATTATTGTATAAATAATTATAATTTTATACATTAATAAAAGTATGAAGTATACAACTTTTATTATGTGTGAATACGTGTGTGCGCGGATAGTGCGTGTGAATATGTATGAGAGTATATGTGTGTGTGTGTGTGTGTGTAAATGTGTACAGTGGATGCAAGTGTGTGCAGTCTGTGTAAATGTGTGCATTGTTTGTAAGTATATGTAAGTGTGTGCAGTGTGTGTAAGTGTGCGTATATGTGTGCAGTGTGTGTAAATATGCAAGTGAGCATAAAAGGAAAAAAAAAGAATGAATTTGAAATAACTAGGTTTTGGGAGAGATTTAAAATCCTTTTAAAATGAAATAAAACTTAAAGATGGATTTGAAATCCATTGATTTGAATTTATATATCAAACAAGAGTGTGAATTTAGCTAAGGATTTCAAATACCTCATCCCAAATTCCCTCATCCAATTAATGCACCCTAAAGGAATTGATTAGCTAGTACTTCCCATACCCAAAAGGCGAGTCTTCTTTTCTAGCACACATCACATTCTTTGAAATCTCTCATGTTAAGTGTGCCCCTGGTAAACAACCGTGTAATTGAGGACAAAGCATGATAAAAAAGACTCGTCTTGGTACGTTGTAGTCGTTGTTCCGTTGGGCCCAACATATATAATTGACTTAGTTCGATTAAATTAAAATTGGATTAAAAGTGCTAGTTATATCAGTCATATAAATGTGGCATGTATATATATATTATTATGTGATACAAGACGCAATATCAGAGAATGCAAATTGATGGCATAGGATTATTTCTACTATTAGTGCATATACATCTAAGGTCATTGATGATACCCGAGCCGAGCTATGAGAAATTAATCCACGTCATCAGTCTGACACATATTCGAATAGGTGACCTACGGGCGACGTCAACAATGATGTACGACAACACGTCACGAATTAGGCTCGCCCGCTCACGAGCCCAACGGCTCGAGCCCAACCGCAACACGACTCACGAGCCCCGAGCCCCGAGCCCAAGTTTCGAAATGAAACGCACGCGCGACGATTTAGTAAAAATAAACACATGCCCATGCTTGACACTTTATTGGTATCGGAACTGCCCACATGTCAGAGAATTATGAAGAGAAGTCGACAAGTGGCAAGTTTTGGTGACATGCACAACTATAGAGGGACATGTGTCGTTTTTTAGCTATTTTATTAATTAATGAATAGTTAGTGCAAAGATGACTATTGTAAACCCACTTACTCAAAAGGGGTATAAAAAGTCCGAAAAGGAGAAAAAAGAAAGGGAGAGCGGAGATAGTAACAAATTATAAAAAAGACCGACCCCAATATTCCTGCCTCGAAAATACAAAAAAGGCATAATTAGCCGAAATAAATATACGTTACGCCGTTTTCATTCCCATGTGTTAAATCTTTTACATATTTCTACTTGTTGACCAAAACGCACGTCAACAAATTGGCGCTAGAAGGAGGGCCCGTATTGGTCCAGTCCGAGTTCCAGTCAAAAAAGCAAGTGAAACAAAAACCAGGTAAAAATTTGACATCAACCTTTTGATAGGGAAGAAAATGAGTCAACTTTGCCGAGAAATGCCCGTTTGATCAAGAGCAACATTTGAACAACCAACCTGGCCAAACTACGAATGGCCACAATATGCTCCAAACTAAGCGGGGAGTACTACTTTATTCCCTTTCGCTCGCTTAATCGCCAACCCAACCTTTGTACAACAAATGAACCAACTTATATCGCAAACTCGGCCCTGATAGACAGGCAGCACTCGAAATCGAGGTTAACAAACTACTAGACAATCGCCATCCCCGGAAGCCCTCTATCCTCGATGGGTCGCCAATCTGTTTTGGTAAAGAAAAGCAAAGCAATAGCGGCGCGCCTATCGTGGATTTTATTGACCTCAACAAAGCATGTCCTAAGGGCGCTTATCCATTGCCAAATATCGATTACATGGTAGATGCCACGGCGGACACGGTGATGAGCTTCATGGATGCATACTCGGGTTACAACCAAATACGGATGCACCGGAAGATGAAGAAAATACCTCATTTTTCTCTCGCTTGGGAATTCATCATTACAAGATGATGCCTTTCGGATTGAAAGAAACGCCGGTGCGACCTATCAAAGGTTAGTAAATAAGATGTTTGAGAAAATGATAGGTCACACTATGGAAGTCTATGTAGATGACATGCTAGTAAAATCATCAGACATGTCGATCATCTAAACGATCTTAATAAAATGTTTCTTTGTTTTGAGAGAGTACAAGATGATGTTAAACCCGAGAAAGTGCACATTTGGGGTCGGTTCGGGTAAATTTTTGGGATATATGGTCAGCCAAAGGGGAATCAAGCTAACCTGCACAAAATAAAAGCCATCACCGACCTAGAATCCCCAAACTCGTAAAAAGATACAAAGCCTAACAGCCGATTAGCCGCCCTTAACCGATTTGTTTCTCGGTCCACGACAAGTGCAAACCTTTCTTTGAAATTATAAAGAAAAGCAAAAATTTCGAGTGGACCCGAGCAAGCACAGATTGCCTTTGAATCCTCAAACAACATCTATCTTCAATCCCTATATTACAAAACCAACCTGAGGGAGGACTTGTATTTGTACTTGGCGGTATCCGAATACGCCATCGGCTTCGGTGTTCAATCGGGCTAGATGGCTCTATTCAACATCCATTTATTACACCAAAAGCGTTACATGATGCCGAGCTCCTGGTACCCACCAATGGAAAAGTCGGCTTATTCATTAATTACAGCGTCACGGAAACTCCGTCCATATTTCTTAGAACACAAGATTATAGTATTGACGAACTATCCGTTGAAACAAGTATTACACCGACTGATACTTCGGTCGGATGATTAAGTGGGTCATTTGTCGAACTTAGCGATTTGACATTGTATACGAACCACGCATCTTTACTTGCATAAAAGGACAGGCTTTAGCCGATTTTGTGGCGAAATTCACGTCTTCCATACAATTGGAGGTCAAGGAAGACCAAGAATGGAAGTTATTTGTCGACGGCTCTTCCATTGCGCAGCCGAGCGGGGCGGAATCGTGATAATCGATCCAAATGAAAAATGCTCTTTGCTTTCGGCCGCGATTTGCCTTCCCGCAACGAACAACGGCCGAATATGAGCGCTCTAAGCGTGCTTAGATATGGCGGCCTCTATGGGCCTAAAACAACTATTGTTCACATGACTCTCGGTTGGTCGTTCATCAAATCAACGGGCGAAGTCGGAGGCGAAAGAGCAAAAATTGCACAATATTTGGATTTGGTCAAGAAAAGATTATCACACTTTAAGACAAAAATCTTACATGTGCCCCGAGCCGAGAACATGCAAGCGGATGCCTTAGCTCGGCTCGGCTCGATCCGAGGGCAGATGTCATCACGGATGTCACTTTGTCACACAACTATCGCCCCCGTCACTTGGTGCAAAGAAAATATATACAACCGAAACCGTCGAGCAGGACTTGGATGACCCCAATCATCCAATATTTAGAGAAAGGAGTTCAACACGAAAACAAAGCCGAGGCCGGAACACTACGAACTCAAGCGGCTCGGTTTACACTAGTAGACGGCATCCTCTACAAACGAGGTACTCCATCCCACTTCTACGCTGCCTTTCCGAGACAGGATCAGATTATGCACTTCGAGAGGTTCATGAGGGAATATCACGGCAACCACGCCCGGGGCCAAACGTTGGCCTATAAATTAATACGGCAAGGATACTCATCGGCCATCCCCGAGAAAGGATGCAACCGACCTCGTCAAAAGATGTGAGAGGTGCCGAGATTTGCACCACAGTCGAGATATCATCCTGAACAGCGACTTACTTCCGTATTTAGCCCATGGCGTTTGCCAAATGGGAATGGACCTCATCGGACCATTACCCATTAGCAAAGGGGCGTCAAGTATGCCATTGTGGCGGTGGATTATTTCACAAAATGGGCGAGGCGAGCCTCCGCAAAAATAGATGAAGAGAAGGTTGTGAGCTTTGTATGGAAGTCTATCATCAGCGTAGATTTGGGATACCACATTCGATTGTTACGAGACAATGGGAAACGATTCGACAACCGAAGGTTCAAAATTTTGTGAAGGTTTCCGCATAAAAACCATTTCTCAACTCCATACCACCCCGGTCGAACGGACAAGTTGAGGCCGTTAATAAAATACTCAAGTATACCCTGAAGGCGAGATTGGAGAGTCTAAAGGCAATTGGCGGAGGAACTACCTGCGTCTATGGTCATACGAATCGACACATCGAAAGCGACCAGCTGGAGAAACACCTTTTTCTTTAGCTTATGGAGCCGAGGCGGTGATTCTGTCGAGATTGGAGCCCTACCTTGAGTGCAAATTTTGAAGAAGATCAATGAGGCCGCTCAAGAGCCGAACTAGACTTTCGAAGAAAAAAAGGTGCGATCTTGAGATGAAAAATGCAAAGATATAAACAAAGGAGTGAAAGGTACTACAATTCGAAAGTAAAGAAAGAAGATTTCGGTCGGCGATCTTGTATTGAAAAAAGATAACGGGCATTCAACCGAGCCCATTGAAGCCAACTTGGGAGGGCCCGTTTCGGATCGCCACGTCTTATCCGGTGGGGCATACCGGTTAGAATATTTGAGTGGAGAAAAATTTATGCACCCATGGAATGTAGCATACTTGAAGCGGTATTATCAATAAAGTGAAGATTTGGGGTCGATCTATGATCCAAATAGGATTCCAAAGAGTTATCCTTTCATCTCGGTATTTCGTGAGCTCTCTAAAAGAAAACGAAGTTTTTACTCACCACGGCTAAAGACTCGGTTACGCACCGAGGCACAAAATAAAGACTTCGGTTCTGCAGGCACAAAAATGAAGACTCGGTTACACAATAATCGAGCACAAAATAAAGACTTCGGTTCATGCACCGAGCACAAAATGAAGACTTCGGTTACGCACCGAGCACAAAATAAAGACTCGATTCACGCACCAAGCACAAAATCAAGACTCGATTACGCACCGAGCACAACATAAAGACTTGGTTATGCACGAGCACCGAAATAAAGACTTGGTTACGCACCAAGCATAAAGCGAAAACTTGGCCATGTACCAAGCACAAAATAAGGATTGATTATGCGCCGAGCGCAATAAAGACTTCGGTTCATAAACGAAATTTCAAAAACAAAATAAAGGACAGGTTTATATCCCCGAGTACAAGAATCGATTAAAGCGAGCGAGATCCCTTATTCAAGATCAAAACCGAGCCCCGTCTTGGGAAAATAAGAGGAAAAAAGAAGACAGCAACAATCTTACAAAAAGGAAAGAGCCGAGCATCCACAAAAAGCTTGAAACACATACACAGAAAGGAAAATAACAATTCATTTCTACTTCAAAAATAATTACATAGGGAGGCGGGAGCCCATTACATCTCGAGGCACGAAGCCAAATTACCTACCAGGAGTACATATAAAAGCATCAAGATCGAGCGGCGGAATTTCGACGGACCGCTAGAAGCGACTTCTTCCACGTCCGGAGGAAGAGAGCCTGCGCATTAGAGCCTCTGCAAAATTCGGCCGAAGGGTATCGAGATCGGCCTCCGGGAGGGCCAAATCTTCCTCAAGCCGAGCAACAATCACGCCTCCCTTAAGTAAATCAAGAATTTCTTGGAGGGGTCGCATGGCCACGAGTTAACATAAATGCATACTCCTGAGTCTTTGTAAGCTTTAATGGCCTCTCTACGAACTTCCTCGGTTGCCGACGGGCGATTTCTTGACCTCCTCACAGACATCGGCTAGACGCCTCTCCATTTCCTCGGCTCGGGCGTGGCAAAGACGTTCGATTCAAATGACCTTAACCCCCGAGCTCTTCTTGACCTTGCGGGCCGATCTCGCTCGCTCGGCCCTCGCAGCAGCCTCTCTCTCTCTCGGGACTTGGCTCGAGCCGGGCCTCATCCGCTGAGTCTTAAAAGATTCTTGTACCCCTTGAAGGGTAGCATAGAGCTTCTGCGAGATCCCCGTGCCGTCTTTCCAGGTCGGCATATTTTTTTCTCTAGCTCGCGAGTCCCCCAAACCGCATGCCATAAGAGCCCAATCATCCGCCCGACATGGCCATGGCATCTTGAATCTGTTCTTGGCTTGATCTACGAGCGGTTGCTCGATGCCTTTTGTCCAGGCACGAGCCGGGACAATCATTGCGGCCCGACCGCCTCCGGTAAGACCCTTGATTGCTCCTCCGTCGGCGTGGCACATCGAACGAATTCCACAAACCACCGAGGGCGTAGTCCAACCATTCCCTCGCAATATTCATATCTTGCTTAGTTTGGAGGAATGAAATGACCTTCCCTACCGAGGTCATCCGAGAAAGTTCGCGGACCTTCCTTTTCCTCGGGTCGCTTCGGGATGTTGGCGCCGCCGACCAACCCTTTCGATCCGATCGAGCTCCTCCATCACAATCCCTCCTCTTCTCCTTTGAAGAGAGGAGAGCCGCCCTCGGCACTCCATCGCAGGGCGTTCTGCCGGATATCTTCTCTCCGAGCCGCCTCAACATCCGCAGTTGATCGCGACCACCCGAGTTCGCCGTCTTTGTGTTCCTCACATCACAAGACGTGCACGCAAATCAAGCCACGCCCGCATAAAGCAACCACCAATTAGAAGAAAGATCAAAAGAAAACAAAAAGACAATTCAAAAGGAAATGTGAAAAATACAAGTGTTTACCTCGAGCGGCGCGATGCACTCGCGGCTCAAAACTGGTGCAGTGTCGCCTACGGGCGCGGATGATCTGCCCAGGGACTAGTCACGGGAGGCGCGCGCTCGCTCGATTCTCGCCACGCCCCCCGGAGAATGGGGCCGTCTTCTTCATTAACGAGAGGATTACATTGAGGCCCTCTCTTGACCTCCACATCCCGCTCGGCCGCCTCGTCTCGAGCCACCCCTCGGCCGGGGTCGGCGGGTAGAGCGGGCCTCAAACCAGTGCGGCCAAGTTGGCCTCGGTGGCCAACCTCTCAATCCGCTTTGTCCATGATTCCCGGGCTGGATGTTCTCGGCGCCCGAATAAAAGTGGGCGAGAGGCCCCTTTGATGCCCTGTTCCCTATAAAGGTGGAAAGAAAAGACAATTACGAAAAGGAAACGATGAAACAAAGAAAAAGCGAGAGAAAGGGAAAAAGATAAGACTTATCAGTAACCAAAAAAAAAATTTGATGGGGATGAAGAAGCGGTCTCACTTTCTCTATCTCCCACACGAGCTTGCCACTCGCCACTCACCTGAGAACCATTTATCCTTCCACTCCTTCGAGAGAAGAAGGAGACCTTCCACCAAACCGTCCAGGATACCCCGATCGGGTTTGTACGTAATACCATCCGGATGGTCATTTGTCCCGAGACGATGGAGTCGCTCGCCATACAAAGAGCTCGTTCATCTCCTTAAATTTGGGGCGAGGATATTTTCGGTGAAACATCACCGGGAGGCCAATGATCCTACCCCAAGAAATAGGGTGCACTGGTGGATGCATACCCCACTTGCAAAACCACCGCGTGAGAAAAGCGGCGGGGAAATCTTAAACCATATAGAAGGCTAGGAGCAAATACAGTAGTGCAACCCTCTCGGTGGGTCTTGGGGAACTTCCAGTGCCATCCGGTACCCAAAAATTGATACCACTGAATATGGTACCTCATGGGAACTCATCTACCTCCCGAATCATTAACATGCTCGGGATATCGTTTATATCACTCGGCGTCCACCGAGGCTCGACACGGAGACGAGGGCCTCCTCCCGGGCCGGCCGTCGCCATTACGGTGGCCTATGGGCCCTAGCGGCCTCTCCCGGCCTCGAATCGCGGATGGTTCATCTACTCGCTCTACGTTGTCACGCTCCACTCAGATGGGTCCATATCTTCTTCTTCTTGCTGTACTATCTAGAATCAACGCTGCGAGTCTTCGTCGGAACTTGCTTGTGCCGGTCCGGGTTGATACACGTTCCCTCTCTAAAGACGGTCCATCGTGTCGGATTGAAGATAGTATGAGTCCGCCCCAAAGACGTTAAAACCGTGGAGAATCCGGAGAAGATATCGAATAACGCTCGGACTACGAGGCGGTGATGGCCGTCTTTGGTGAGAAAGAAACGAGAAGGTTCGGAGGAGGGTCTTCGATTTCAACCTCAACACTATAACTACGACTCTACTATCCTCAAAAGAAGACATTTATAGGTAAAGGAGAGTATTTTGAAAAAATACCTAAGTTTGAAGTCTCGAACTTGGAAAGCCGACTAAAATTTACGCTCGGTTCTAGTTGCTTTAGCTCAAAGGTCAATGGGTGCAAAAATGAATGATGAAGGGAAACGCGAGTATTTATAGATAGGGTTCCTCGATAGCGCGACAATTATTCGAAAAAAGACGCGCTTTTAAAACTCAAAACCGTCAAACATGTCAAAAATGTCGCGTCCCCACGCCCGACAGAATCGACGTACCTTTTTGGTTCCCGCGCAAGATTGGTCCAAACACAAGATGCCACGTGTCTGTCATTATGGCAACCCAATTAATGCGCCGTTTCAAGCATTAATTGCTACGCGACAGGTGCCAGGAAAGAACAAAACCTTGGAGAAATCCGTTTTCCCATTAAATGTTCATCATTAGCATTAAAGTTTAACTCCGATCTCGAGATTCTTCTCTCGGAATCAAACTTGGGGGCCTTTGATGATACCCGAGCAGCCGTGTGAGAAATTAATCCACGTCATCGATCGACACATATTCGAATAGGTGACCTACGGGCGCGTCAACAATGATGTACGACAACACGTCACGAATTAGGCTCGCCCTCTAGAGCCCAACGGCCTCGAGCCCAACCGCAACACGGCTCACCGAGCCCCGAGCCCCGAGCCCAAGTTTCAAATGAAACGCACGCGCGATGATTTCGTAAAAATAAACACATGCCCATGCTTGACACTTTATTGGTATCGGAATCGCCACATGTCGAGAATTATGAAGAGAAGTCGACAAGTGGCAAGTTTTGGCTGACATGCACAACTATAGAGGGACATGTGTCGTTTTTTAGCTATTTTATTAATTAATGAATAGTTAGTGCAAAGATGACTATTGTAAACCCACTTACTCAAAAGGGGTATAAAAAGTCCTAAAAAGGAGAAAAGAAAGGAGAGCGATAGTAACAAATTATAAAAAAAGACCGACCCCAATATTCCGGCTCGGCAAAATACAAAAAAAGGCATAATTAGCCAGAAATAAATATACGTTACGCACGTTTTCATTCCCATGTGTTAAATCTTTTACATATTTCTACTTGTTGACCAAAACGCACGTCAACAGTCATGATCATGCTTTGCAATTAATACAATTATCCTAGATTTTGATCTTTCAATAATCTATCTGATAATTAATTCAATTGGTGCAGGACTAAAGCCTGTGATGTCCATGAAAATGAAAAAGTCACATTTGCATATTCCATCAATATCAGAAAGATTACTAATCCACCTCTGCCTGCTGGCTATTGGGGCAACGGCTGCGTTCCCATGTACGTGCACCTCATGGCCAAGGAGGTGGCGGAGCAGCCCATTTGGAAAAGCGCCGATTTTATCAGGAAAAGCAAGCGAAACGCTACCAACGAGTACGTGTCATCATTTATAGACTTTCAAGAGTTGCATTATGATGAAGGGATCAATGGTGGGAGGAGAGTGAGTGGGTTCACCGATCGGCGGCATTTGGGCCACTCCACGGTAGACTTTGGGTGGGGGCGGCCTGTTACGGTGGTGCCATTGTCAAAGGCGCGCTTGCTTGGGAGCATGGAGCCTTGTTTTTTCTTCTTAGGGAAGGAGGGGTGCTTAGAGTTTTGGTACATTTAGAGAAAGATGTGATGTTATCTTTCGGGAATGAAATGGATAAGTTGGGAAAACTAGAGAATGGATTACAATCTGCAATTTGATTATAATCAATGGGGTAGCCAGTCCATGAAAGTGGGGTGAACCGGCAATAAAAGTGAGATGGGCAAATGAAAAACTAAAAAATTCATATAAATTATAATTTAAGTTTCTTAATAAATTTCCAGGGCCGGAGCCTAGTATTCCCCCATCTCCTCTAGTAGTTACAATAAGATGATTGTTAAGCAAAATGGATATTAGTAGTATATATTTTAAAATACGTTGTGGAAATGTAGATCACATTGCTTGTTATTGTACTTGAAAAGTTAGTTACATTGATGGTCAATATAAGATTTTAAATTTTGAACCAAGATAGTAGTATTTGTCCACTTATCCAGTACCAATCCAGACATTTTGGAGGCCTAGGGTGAAAAATAAAAACGGAGCTTTGAAATTTGAAACAACACAAGAAAAAAAAAGTACAATGTAAACAAAAAAAAGAGTATAGAAAATCATTTGAAGTAGTTTTTTATAGCATTTTGAAAAGTAAATTCATCAATAATATTTTGATAATCAATTTTATTAAACTTATCATTTTCAATTCATTAAGATTGCCAATCCACTTACTCTTTATTGTGAAATTATTGACCATAAGTAAGTTTTCAACAATTATAACTTAGATAAACATCTTTATGCAAATACAACACACGCATAGTTAACAATATTCTATAGGTAATCAAGATATTAGGATATCAACCCTCCCTCCTCCCCCAACAAAAAAAAAATTACAAACACTAAGATTTCAAGTGTTATCTTTTATTATGCTGGTAAAATGTCACTTGTAACACTTCAAACTAAGTAAATAAATCATACAAATTAATATCTAAGGAGTTACTATGCTATAAACATTTCCTCGAGAGATTTATTATATGTTTGCAATTATTCAAACCTACTCTCTAAGGCAACAATATCAACATCCCCTACAATTATATAATAATTTACTCTGAAAGAGAATATTCACCAGTTTATATATTATTTTCATATACATTTCATAGAACGCATGAATACACAATATAATACGCAAAAAGATTGTGATTTTATAGAATTTTACCGGTTAAATTAGTAAGCGTATAAGAAACAAAAATAGATGGGTTCATACATAAATACATATATATTTATACATATTCATATATATACATACATACATATATATACATACATATATGAGCACATATATGGTAGGCCTACTAGTCCTAAAAATTTTGGGGCCCGAGGTGGTCGCTTCTTGGGCCCCACCTCCGAGCTGCCACTGCACTTATCCACTTTTAGTGTTTTTCTTACAAAGTCAAATAAACCGTCAAGACACTACAAGAAAATTTCTCAAAGACATTGCTTAAAAGACATCTGTTTCATGAATTTCATGATGTCTTATACTATAGAACATCATGTTTAAGTGAAGCGGTGTGTATGAGCGGATTTTTTTGCTATTACACATTGTTTTTAAGAGCTGATGTCTTTGACCACCCCTTTCTTACTTTATAACATCATTTTTAAGATCGGTTATTCCAACAGATGTCTTTGTCCACCCTTTATTGGTTTATAACATCACTGTTAACTCATTTACTTAAATTAGATGTTATAACTCAATTATTATTACTTTAAAATAAAATAAAATTATTTTCCACAATTTTTTTAAATAGAAATTTTCCCCAAATCCCTAACACCTATACTTCTTCAAAGACACAGACAATTAGAAAATCCCTCATCAGGTACCCTCAAACCCACCAAATCCAGTCGATCAATCCATCATCTTCATCTATGTCCCTCATCTTCGACACTTAGAAAAATGAACAAAAATTAAACATTCTTGTTTTTCTCCAGCCAAACACAGGTCATCTCCATCTCTGTCCCTCCACACCAACTAAAAACCCTAATCAATTTTATTACTCAAGTACAGTTGCTTTTCCTCTATTCCTGAAAGTCCTAGTCAAAAGTGTAGAGCTCGTTGTTGATAAGGAGTGCAGATCTTGCCGCTTAAGGAGTGTAGAGCTCGCCGTTGTGTTGCTCTAACTCCCTTTGTAGGCTGTAGCAAAAGCAAATAGAAGTGTAGAGCTCGTCGTTTCTTTCCCTACGGTTACGACATGTTTCTCTGAGGTAAATATAACTTCTTTGATGTATTATGGAATAGAGCTTTAATCTTTATTGCTATTGTGTTGTGTAAGCATTATCCCTGATCTTTCTTTTTCGGCTGTATTTTGACACATTGATTTTATTTTCTGGGCAGTGTCATATGTAGGATTCCTTATACCCAATATGGGGGTCTAATGATAATGCAGAAGTGTTCATATGTTATGTGTTTCGGCATTAGTATATTGAATGATAGAGGTTTTAGGGTTTTGTATCAAATATTGGACGATAAGTGGGGGGTTTTTCCAATTTTCTGCACATGTATCTTTTCAGATATCCTTTTCTTCATTTCATCTTATTTTAAGACTTTTTTGGTTTGTTTTGTATTTTTGTTTAGTGTTTGTGTGCACAACCTGAGCTGATTTTCTTTAATTGTGTTACCTACAATATTCTTGTGCATTTTATCATATTCTTGTCCAGCTTGATTCTAATATGGTACTAGCGTTCATTTCCCTTTTGCAGTATGATTTGAAAGGCCTAAAATCATATACCTACACCTACAACTATGTTTTGATGGTAATGGGGAATTAGAAGAGTTGTTGTATAGTCTTATGTTTATCAATTAAGTTCCTTGTTTTGGGGTATTTGTTAATTTTTTGTTCATTTTAGAGATGCTTCATTCATACACTGGTGTAGTTCCATCATCTAAATATCATATTTTATGTAAAACACATGACAATGGTATAGGCTATATAGCATAGCATGGATATTACCATGGTGTTTTATCCCCTGCAATTCTCGAGGAAAATTCACCAACTAGTTTTCCTAGCTCAGCACATTGACGTCCATAAACCAAGAATAGAGGTAAAGAAATTCCATTCGACTCTTGGATGATTATGTAATGGAACTTGTTTGTATTATAATTTGTTAAATGGGATTTATTTATGTAGGCTTTTTAGAGCACATTATCTTCTTGGATGCTGGATTATATTTGAAGTGGAGTCCTTAGACAGAATATTTGTTGGCATTTACAGATTGTGCTTCCGAATGTATGTTGCTCTGTTATATTGGCTAGTTTGCTGCTTGTGTATGCTTTTATTGGCTAGATTCAATGTGTCGCTGTGAAATTCTGTTTTCTTTTACTAATCTGTATGTCTCATTTAAAGATTTTAATTTTGTTAGTAAAGTCTGTGTGTGCGTGTCTATGTGCACACTCGAGTGCTAAGCATATTTATGAGGCCTTGCCAGTTTAGAGAAACAAGCAACACAATTTGTGTGGCATATTGAACGTATTTCTATAAAAAGAGGATCAAATGGACATATTATGTGAGCTTAAACATAATGTTTTGGACAATGTTGGTGTGAAATTCTTGTTTTCCCAACAATTATTCATCCCAGGCTAGGAGCTCTTACATAACATAACACAACCTCTGAAAGAAAATAAAGTTTGCGAATTCCGTAGTTATTTTTCCCAATTGTTATCTTGAAAACTGGTATATTAATGAGTTGATAACTTACACATAACAAAATGAGTACACTATAAGCCATGCAATGAATGATGGGGTTCTTCATCCTTTTCCAATAATGGATACTTAATCTACCTTATAGTATGTCATCAAAATGGGAATTGTTTTTCAGGAAACAATACTCATCATAACCCTTCAAATCAATTACTGATACTATATGTGTGTGTATTTATCTTAAGTTGGATTTATTCATTCACCCACCATGAAAGACAGTGGAAGGTGAAAACAAAAAATGAGTCTTAAATAGGATTTCTGAACTTCTCCTTTTGGCTCACATACTCAACACGACAAAGCAGTTGCATTGTCATTGGAATCGAAGAATGATATTTCAGCATATGGGACAATTGTCTCTGTCAATGGACCTGGGCAGTTTTTTGGTGGAATTCTATTGCCCACCAATTGCATGTGTGTCTCGATTGACCACACAATGGATGAAAATGCCTTGTTACCTATGCAAATCCCAGGTACTTGTGAGAATACCAGTGATGCAGTTGGCAGCCATGTAGCTTGGCCAGTACATTTGATTCATATGCAATGTGAGGAAATGTGACATTATATATCTGTTTAAATTATCAAAAGTTTGCCATTCCTAATAGTTTCTAACTTAAGTGTATTTTAAATTGTTAGGAGCCTATTAAGAATAACAAAGTTGACAGAAAACTGAAAAAAAAATCAAGTTCTTAATTTCTTCAATATGCCAAAATGCTTGCTATCTTGTCTGGTTATTCTAAAGGCGCTCTTACCCATGAGCGTGGTCTGATGAAAGAGTTAGAAAATGATGTGTTTGGTCACATTTACAGATTATATGTCTTCTAGGATGACATTACTCCATTTTGTCTATTGGAGACAATTTCTCGCAATTGTATTGTTGCGTACATCTAGTAAGTTAGGGAGTATGGTTAGATTTGTATTGTTTTCTCCTATCAACAACACTGACAAATTTTATTTTATTTTTCTTTTGGTAGGTATTTATATAAAATATTAAAGGAAGAAAACAAGCTCCAGGATTACAAATTTGTGAATCCAGGTGGAGTAGCACATGTGACATTGAAAAATACATCACGACACCAGGAGACTTTGGACATAAAGGCATATTTTATAGCAAATAGATTGTTTGATACCTCACCAAAACAACTATTACTCGTGCCATAATGTGGAGTGAGTAAGCTTTAAATTGTGTCTATTGAAAACTTGTTAGTTAGTACTTTGTTGAATTATGAAAAAGAGGATGGCTTGCGAGGTTGTTGTTTTGCTAGTAGGTAACAAAAAAAGCATTATTAAAAATTGAGTTCAGCAAGTTACTTCAGTAATTTAATCTGAAAATTAATCTGAAAATTGAAGCTAATTTATTAGTTGAGTCAGTAAGTTAGTTCAGTAATTTATTAAAAGCATTATTAAAAATTTAGTTTAGCATGTTAGTTCAGTAAGTTGATTTGAAAAATTATTTTTGTGGAGAAAATTGAAGTTTCAACCTTCAGTTTTCTTTATAAAATAACCAAGCTTTTTCCAGGATTTTATGGAGTGTTTGCAACTCTGAGAATCCCATTTTTTAAGAGTTTGAAAACACTCCCTTTGAACCGCTGAAGCTTTTTAGTAAGCCATTCATTTGGTGCATATATTGTTCTCACAAATGAAGAACGTCAGATGGAATAATTATATGTGTTGTTCAAAGTGAACATTGGATTTGACGGTGAAAGACCCTCACAATAATGTTGTTGCTTACTTGGATCCTATTTGTCATCGGATGCATGATCCTGACTCGAAATATGTTGTCAATACGTAAGTTCTTTATAGTATTTCAAAATTTCAAAAGCGAATAGTATTTCTTTCTCGCTATCATATATAGTTTGTATGCAGAGCCTTAACACTATTTAATTTGGAGAAGTGACGGAGAGGAAAGAAACTTCCTCTATGGGAAATTGTCAAGGTATGTCATAGTCATTAATTAACATCAGTATTGCTTGTATTTGGATAAGTAAATATCAAATATTTTTGGACATAGACACCTCGGAAACCGGATGAGAAACAATGTGGCTTTTATGTCATGCGGTTTATGAGAGACATAATATTTCAGAAAATTGGAACCATTGATGAGACTTCGCTACGATCATTGGTAATAAATACCTCACATTCGTATTGCATGTTTCAAATAGCTTGAGATGATATATCACTTGGTTTTTACTAACAATATCCATATGTTCTGTTAATAGCAATCAAAGGTGAGTAATCCACCGAAGAAATCGATGAAGTATGTAATGAGTGGGCGGAATGCATGCTAGGATTATGTTTTGGTCAGTATTGTCTCTAGTATTGTTGAATACTTAAAATTGTTAGATGGATTTTGTTAGGAATTTTATTGTTTAGATTTTGATGAATGCCATGTAAAACTTAGAATAGAAAGTTGGCACCCCATTCTTGTTTGTAAAATGCATTGTAACAATTAGAGTCCTGCCGTGAGTTAAGTCGGCCTACGCCTAACATGCAAGAAGACAATTTGAAAACTAGAAGGAAGACTCCGGCTGAGACAATTTGAGTATGGCAAAGAAGAGTAGACGGGAACTCTGTCAAGAAGCGGTGAGATGCACTGAGTGGAGTATCGGTCAAGTCAACTCGAGAAAAGCCAAGTCTCAAGTTGAAGTGACAAGAGTCATCCAATGATTGGAAGGCGACTCTAAGTCACCTGGGAAAGCAAAGAAATGCGGTCAAGTCGAGATAATCGAAAAGATCCGTTGCACGGAAATCAAGAGAATTACTTAAACAAGTAATATCTCCATACCACCTTTCTTGGAGTGCTCGATCCCAAAAGCGTGCAAATGGAATGAACGATGGGAAGCACTACACCGTGTCGAACTCGAAAAGGTGAAAGAACAATTCATACGAGGAAATGGCAATTCCAAGGATCGCAACAAGACAAGCCAACGATCGCAAGTGATTTTAAAAATAACCATATCTCTTCAACGGACAAATTTTTGAAAGATCACTATAAAAGGCCGAGGAATGACTACGAGAGAAGAAAACCTGAACCACGAACATTCAAGAAATCAATTAAAATTATAACCAGAAATACTCTCAAATCATTCAAGATTAATCCTCAAGCCTACATTACATTAAGTACATCAATCCAACACTAACCTTTGTGAAGGAAAGAGAACTTCAATCGATTGAAGAGAAAACTTTTGAAGAAAAGGGGTCTACATTCCACGAAGGTTTGTAGGAAGGTTCAAGGTCGAACCAAGTCTTAAGCTTTTGGAGGGCTTCGTGATCAAATCCAAAGAGCTTGAGCAAGTGAGTCAGTAGTAGCAAAGCGCAATGCCCTGTGAAGAAGAAGGCGAGTCGTGCGAAGCCACCTGAGTGATCAAGGCGTCTCAGATGAGTCCCAAAGGATCAAGTTAGCTTGTGTGATCAAGACTTGTATCCTGGATCTGTTACCACTTTGTAAACTGATCATTACCTAGTGGATTCCTCCGGGGAGTTGGAGAAGAGAGGAGTAGAAGAATTACCCCATCTTGAACCTCTATAAAAATTTCACTGTGTCATTTACATTTCAAAGATTTTAATTCCTGCATTTTTAATCGCTTATATATCTTTGATAAATTTGCTATCCATTTGATAATACAAGTACTAAACCCAAAGACTAAACTCTTACTTAATCAAACTTAAGGGTGTTAAGTCTTCCAAAAAACATAACCACAATTGAGTTAATTTAGAGTCAACAACTGAGTTATTCCAACAACAATTTCGTTGAGTCATTGAGAGACTAACTCTCTTGATTGACTAAATCAATCGTCCATCAAGGACACAAATTGTGAAGAATCAACTCGTATATTTAAAAGGACTAAATCGAAAATTTGGTAAGGTTTATTCAACCCCCTTCTAAACCTTACACTTACACCCCTTGGGACCTACAAGTGGTATCGAGCCGTTGGTTCATTGAACCCTCCGTGACCGGTTTCTTGAACTAGATTTCCAAACTTTTCAAAGTCCGCTTTAGTACTTAAACTTTCAAAACTCTTTTTATCATTAAAAGTTATCATCATGGAAGCAAATTTAACACGCATCCCTATGTTCACAATTGAAGAATTTGATGATTGGAAAATTCGTATGCGAGCTCATCTATCATCTATCGGCATTACATGATGAGATGTGGATAGTAATAGAAGATGGGCCACTGCAAATCTTAAAAGTGAACAACACATGTAAGAAGAAGAGCTGCACCAAGGAGAAGAGGATGTTGCTCCCGGACACCATGGTTGAAAAACCAAGAACCGAATGGACAAATGATGACAAAAAAAGATATAACCGGACAATGTAGCCAAGGACATCCTTTACAAAACCTTGACAAAGCCATGTTCAATAAAGTCAAATCATGCAAAACGGCTAAAGAAATCAGGACAAGTGACATTGATTTGTGAAGACTCGGAAACAAATCAAAGAAAACAAATTATCGGTGGGTCATGACAGAAATTTGAGAACTTCAAAATGATCTCGGGAGAAAACCTGGATCAACTAGATGCTCGGTTCCACGAAATCACAAATGAGTATGCACTTGGAAAGAAATATACACGAAGAAATGTGTATGAAGATCCTAAAAGTCTTCCAAATTAATGGGAAATGAAGGTCATGGCACTGAGACATTCCATGGACCTATCAAAGACATCCAACCATGAATTATTCTCGGACCTCAAAGCCTACGAGTTTGAGTGAGAAGAAAAGACCCGAGGAAGAGACAATTTGTACCCAAAACAATTTGCTCTAATTGTTAAAGATGGGAGGAGAGCCGAGGTCAAAGAAGTCATTGACCCGAAGAAATAGCCCGATGGTTAAAAGATTCAACAAGTTCTTTAATAAGAACTACAAGAGAGGAAAGGGTGAATCTTCCGAGAAGACACTCGGCTCCTCCAAATCAAGGGAAGATAGGCCAACCAAGAGAAATGATCATCAAAAAGTTGAGTATCAAAGGGTGACAATCCAAGAATAGAAAGAGTGATCAAAAGGTTGAATATCTATCTTTGGAACTGTAGACAACCAGGTCACTATGCCATTGATCGTCCATATCCTGTAGTCAACAAATACGAGGGGATGAAGAAGAAAGAAAGGTCTTGAGAGAAAGAAGACAAGAAAAGAAAAAGGCAATGATGGGCTGCAGAGATCACTGAAACAACGCAAGACAAGAGAGACAATGATTGAGAGAGCGGTGAAGGCGACTACTCAAGTGATCAAGCCCGATCTGCTTGATGGCCAAAGAACAAGATCAACTCGACCAAGAAGATGAGGTACACTCTAACTCATCAAACTCGGACTCGGTGATAGTGATCGTGACACACACACTTCATCACCCACTTGATCTTTATGATTCATTAGGCAAAATGATGAAAGATTTTGAACACATTAAATCCTCACACACACTATTGAATGAGGAAAACAACCTACTCAAGAATCAAAACTCAAAGTGACTAAGGATCTCGAGTACTCTAACTCAAATAGTCATTGAGAATGAAAGTTCAAAGGTGAAAATGCTAAATTAATAGCAGAGATTGCTGCTATAGAAAAGAGGAGAATGACCTCAAGAATGTCATTGCCTCATTCACTAAGGCATCTAAATCATTGGATGATCTTATTATGAGTCAAAGAGAATGTGGAGACAAGACAGGGCTTAGGATTTAATTCCTCGTGCTATGTCAAACCTCAAAAGTAATTTTGGAAAAAGGATCTTCAAGCCATGAAGAGTCCGAAAAATCAAAACTCTAAATGTTGCACACATTCACTCCAAAGCACAATAACAAGCAAACTGGCCTTGGTTATAAAGGAAAAGGAAAACAACTAGTTGAGTGTCTTTGAAAGGACAAAATGAAGAGATTCAAATGATTCCTCAAGAAACTCCAAATAGAAAATACTCTGTAAAGAAGAAGCGAGCTACCAAAAACCCTAGAAAATCCATAAAAGAAATACATATGATGGGAATGGTAGAAAATATCCAAGCCAAGCTGATTGGAATAATGTGAACTATCGGCATAGACTTATGGAATATAAGCCCAAATGGCAAAGGCCTAGAACTCAAAGAAAGGCCATTCCAAAAGCATAAGAGCTTTCATCGGCACACATATGCACCTAGGCACTACACTCAAAGACACCACAATTACCCAAGAAAGGCAATTGCTAAAACACATATGCGGGCATACGACAAAAGGGACAACACAGTATGAACCTAAAATCCCCAAGCAATTTGCCAGGATTAATTATGATTATGGCACTGATAGATGGCAACCCCTTAGAGTCAAATCATTTGGCTATAGGTTGGTTGGATCATCTTACAATTCTAACCCCTCGGACCCGGACAAGTATTACCTAAAACTTAATCTCCTTGATTGCGGGTTCAAGGAACAACCGAGTGCGGGGAACCTGGTACATGGATAGTGGTCATTCCAGGACACATGACAGAAACAAGAGAAATCTGTCAAAATTCAAGGAAGTAAAAGGAGCAAAAGTGATATTTGGAGAAATGAAGCTCCCGTGAAATAAGAGGCATTGGATCCATCAAGAGGAATGGATTAGAAATCACGGATGTTGCATATGTTGAAGGACTCAACTTCAACTTATCGAGCATCGATCAACTCGTGACAAGGGTTACAATGTTGGATTCAACATGGGTATATGCCAAATCAAGGATATTGAATCAAATGAAGTTGTCTTTGCGAGGATGTAGACAGAAGAATATGTATGTCGTGGATTGGTCAATTGCAACACCAGACTGTCTACTAGCAAAAAGCACAAATGAATCAAGTTGGTGTGGCACAAAAAGTTGAGTCATCTGAATTTCAAAACAATTAACAAGCTGGTAAGAAGTCATCTTGTGGAAGGACTCCCGGACTCGATATACAAAAAGGAGAATGTATGTGACGCATGTCGAAGGGAAAACAAATCAAGTCAGTCGTCATTCAAAGAAAAGACATGCCCATCTTCAACAAGAATATTGCATCCGCTTCATATGGATCTATTTGGCCCATGGAACCACCATCATAAGTGGAAAGAAATACACCTTGGTGGTAGTAGATGACTACTCAAGATATATATGGACAATATTCATGTGTAAGAAGAAAGAAACTCTACAAAAACTACCACAAATGATGAAGAGGATTCAAAACGAGAAGAGTCAAACCATTATCAAAATAAGATCGGACGAGAGAACCGAGTTTGTCAATGGAATAATAACTCGATATTGTATTGAGAATGGTATTGGTCATGAACTATCGGCCAAAAAGACTACACAAGAAATGGAGTTGTAGAAAGAAGGAAACAGAACCCTCAAAGAAGCGGCAAGGACCATGTTAGGTCAAGACGAGTTACCAAAAAGATTTTGGGCTGAAGCAATCAACACAAATGCTACACCCAAAACAGATGTATGATAAATGAGAAATGGTGACAAAGACTCCTATGAGATTTGGATGGAAGAAAACCAAATGTTGCATATTTGAGAATATTTGGATGTAAATGCTTCATCCACAACAATGGCAAAGACAATCTAAAGGCTTTTGATGCTAAAGGCGATGAAGGTATCTTCTTAGGATACTCACCGTGAAAGCAAAGCCTCTGAGTACTCAACAAAAGAACTATGGTAGCGAGAAGAATCCATTCATGTGGTATTCGATGAGCCAAATGTAAATGGAGAAGACATTGAAGAGTCACCGATAAGTTTGAATCATCCAACCATACGAAAGAGTCCCTATCTTTGAAGTTTGGGATTATCAATTGAGAAGAAGATGAGATTGTTTGAATCTCAAAAGCAATGGAAAATTTGCGGCTAAGTGATTACGAGAGAGTCGACCACAAAAATGGCACACACGGTACAAAGTCGATCAATCCAACTAACTCACTCCAACTTTGATGTAAGATGGTGAGAGATCATCCACGAGAACTTGTCATTGGAGATATAAGAGAAGGTGTCAAAACAAGATCGAACTCAACAAGAAGCCATGTTCACATGCTTCATCTCGCAAATAGAACCCAAAGACGTGTCAAGAAGAGCTGAATCAGTTTGAAAGAAATAAAGTATGGGAATTAGTGCAAAGACCCATACATCAAAATGTTATTGGCACCAAATGGGTGTTCGAAATAAGATGAACGAGGAAGATTCTGTGGTAAGAAACAAAGCAAGACTAGTAGCCAAAGGATATTGCCAAGAAGAAGGGATAGATTTTGATGAAACATTTGCCCCTGTAGCAAGATTAGAAGCTATAAGGATGTTTCTTGCCTATCTTTGCTCACAAGGATTTCATTGTATATCGATGGATGTAAAAAGTGCATTCTGAATGGTTTATTGGAAGAAGAAGTGTATGTTGAACAACCTCCGAGGATTTGAGCGAGAAGACTCTTGGAGATAAGGTATACAAACTCAAGAAAGCTCTATATGGATTGAAACAGGCACCCGTGAGCTTGGTATGATACCTTGTCACAATTCCTAATCGAAAATGGATTCACAAAAGGAAAAGTAGATAGAACACTTTTCGAATTCAAGACAAAAAGAGTATCTTTGCTTGTTCAAATATATGTGGATGACATCATTTTTGGATCTACAAACAAAGAGTCAGTGTGAAAAATTTTCAAACCTCATGCAAAGTAAATTTGAAATGAGCATGATGGGAGAGTGACATTCTTCCTTGGACTCCAAGTGAAACAGTGAAGGAAGGAACCTTCATAAGTCAAACAAAATACACGAGAGATTTAATGAAGAAGTTTGGTATGGAGGATAAATCTTACGTAAAAATACCAATGAATACATCATCAAAATGGACATGGATGCGGATGGCAAGCACGTAGATCAAACAAGATACATAGCACTTATTGGATCATTGCTCTATCTCACAAAAAGCGGGCGGACATCACCTTTCTTTGTAGGTGTATGTGCAAGATTTCAATCTGCTCCAAAAGAGAGCCATATGACAAAGACTAAGAGAATTTTGAGATACTTGAAAGGAAGCCAAGAAGTAGGCCTATGGTATCCAAAGGAAGGTGGATTCAAGCTAATTGGCTATTCGATTCGACTATCTTTGGATGCGAGTGGACAGGAAGAGCACTTGAGGCACATGTCAAATGCTAGGAAACAGTGATTTCTGGTTTAGCAAGAAGCAAAATTCAATAGCCACCTCTACAAATGAGGCGGAATACATAGTCATGGGGCAGCCCAAGTCCTATGGATGAGACAAAGAAATGAAAGACTATGAAGTTGAGGAAAAAGAAATTCCAATCATGTGTGATAACACAAGTGTAATAGCAATCACTCAAAATCTGTGTTGCACTCAAGAACAAAGCATATTGATGTCGGATATCATTTCATAAGAGATCACGTTGAAAAGAAGGACATCATCCTGGAATATACTCAATCGATAAACAACTAGTGACATCTTCACAAAACCATTATGTGAGTCAAGATTTGAAGAACTCAAACATGAGTTAGGGTTAATTGAGTGAGTTAACTTTGAAAAGACTCAAAGAAAAGAAATGGAACACAAAAAGTGAAAAAGAGTGAACACACAAATCATTTGAATCACCAGATGTCGGAAAGACAACTACACCAAGTCAGCTAATAGCTGAGTCACTAAGAGAACTGTGAGAAGTAGAGTTAAATCAGCTAAGGGATAAGCTGAGTCACTTATGAGCAAAGTGACAAAAACGCAGTCGTTTTGACTAAGCGGGAATGTTTTAAGGAATACGTCGATAATGATGATGTGTCTGGACATAAAGTCGCACACCAAGCTTATGATTGGATATAAATCTTTGCCGCATTAAATACGAGACATTAAATGCTAAATAGGCGTGCAAAATCTAAGTCGTTGATTTCGATCACATTTCAAAAACCACCCGCACGTCCTTTCATAAACCATATTTAAACCATTTTTGTCCGTTTCTCTCTCACACTTCTAAAACTGTTAATTTCTTTCTCTCAAAAGCAAAGGCAAAATTCTCTCGAAACCCTATCTATCTTCAAATCAATTTCTGAGTTTTTCTTCGATATAATCCTGAAAAATGGCACCAACTTATGACTTTACCAAGTTAGGAAAGCAAATCCACACCGGCTCTACGGTGGATTTCGACGGAATGGTGAAACAGGGGTCCGACGACACCCTAGTGAAGAAAATCGCTGAAAAGTTGGAAACGTCCGGTGAAACCGTTTACGGCGTTAGAATATCCGATGACATATGTGGAGGAGGTTGCACAATTCTACGTGAATGCTTTGAGATTCACGATGAAGGAATTAAGTCATCATTCACGAAAGCGGTGACTATCTCTCGCCAAGATTTGGCGAACATTGCTCACTACCGCCAGAGGGAGCATCGTAGATTAACGAAGCTAATGTAAACTTGGTGATGCTTGGAAAGAAATAGCCAAGCCCGATGTCTTTGATAAAATAGTATACACAACAAACAAGAGAAACGCTGAAGGAGGATTATCACAAGTCATTGGACATAGTTGCCAAATGTATCGACATCAAATTTGGCGGCTTTGACCAATCACAAAGGCAAAGCTGATTGTAATGGCTGCAATCATCGCAGAAAAGAAGATAAATAAGGGTTTGAGTTTGTCTACACAGGACTCTGCCCGAACGTGGGGAACAAATCCTTCAAGGAAGATGGCTCATTTGGAGGATCCTAGGATATGGCCTAGTGATTGGCGGCTAATGGAGGTGAAAGGAGTCCCTCTTAGACATGGGAAAGCATTCCATGTTAACAAGAGGATGTTCGAGCAAATCTCTGCGGCGCCTAAGAGAGCTTACGCCAAGAGAGGCGACACAAGTGAGGGGGAATCACCGACCAAGATACAAATTATTTCCTCTCCAACCAAGAAGAAAGTCGCCCTGCGGTACTTGCTAAGAAAATGCTGCCCCTGCGCAAAAAGAAAACCAAACATGCTCTGCCCCTGCAGAGTCACCGCCCCCGGCGGCCCTCTCCTCCCCCTGCAGCGGCTTGCGGTCGAGAAGGACTCACAAATACGTTCTCCGATCTTCAAAAAGAGAACCGAGAAGCCAAGACGGCCAGCTCCTCGAAAAAGACACCAAGACGGCCCCGCCGCCCAAGACTTAGAAGAAACTGCCTCTCGAACCAAAATCCCTCTCGGTACAAACTAGGAGACGAAGAAGAATTGTCAAGCACTCCGAGCTTGGGAAACCGGGCCGAGTCGGCCACTCACCGGAGCAGATCTGGAGATGGCTGGAGAAGTAGAGTCTCGGATGTAATTGATGAAACAGCCAAGTCTGCAAGCGTCAGCAGAGGCAACTGAAGACACAACTGTTGTAGTCCACACAAAAACACAAGAAGAAGGCGATAAAGCGGATAGTGATGTGATGATCCTATCCCCACTTTACCCGGACATCCAAAATCGTCTGCGAGAGTGGAGGAAATGGAAATTGAGTCGATCCAGGGAACAGTTCCAACGGCCCGAGTTTATAGAAGAAGAAGAGGAACTGTTGAGCTTCCTTGGGTCGACCACTACTCAAAGATCGGATGAAGATAATCGCACGGACATCCTGCAGATCTACAAGGACAAGGAGAAAGAAAAGCATGCGAGAGGAAGGCCGAGGCACATGAGAAGGCCAAAGATCATCCCTATCTCCGGCACCACAGAACACACACATCCTCTCCTTGATGTCTTCTCGACGGTGATGAGGATCGGAAAATCTTCACGCCGCGCGAAAGAGTTGCAAATCGCAAGCATTGCACGAATCAAGAATCCTTCACGAGCAAAGATCGATGGAGGGACCAGGAGAGTCCTCGAGAACACACCGAAATTGATCCAATGGGAGTGGTTCAAAAATCGCCATCGTTGTTATTCTTTGCTACCACTTCCCCAAAGACACTCGGAAGAAGGATAAGGGACCAGCGATGAAATCGGGATAGTGGGGACCCCATCGAGCCAACCCCTATTGAAGGTGTTTTACCACCCGCCCCCCAGTTGAACATTCAATCGAAACAGGGGAGTTTGGAGACGAGTGACCCCATTCAAGTCACTCACCGGGTGCGCCCCGAGGGAGAAACTCCTCCACTGCGGCAAAGGTTGGAGGATCTTTGAGATGACTCCACAACGAATCAAGGAGGCGAAGTAGAGAAAATACAAACACAAGAAGAACAAAAGTTGCCATCAACGAAGCTCGGGCGATTGAGACTGTCTCGGTGAGGTGCCAACCGCTCGAAGGCTAATAATGACGCTTTGAGGCGGTCGAGGCCTGAGATGGAACGGCCCTGAGGAGTTAACACTGGGCGATGAAAGTGCAATCCATGGGGTTGAGACTCAAATGGATGCCACCGCAGAAGACCCTAATACAATGACACCGACCTTTGTCGAAAAGAGGACCAAGGCCTCGCAGCAGAGAGAGAGCTGGAGGTAATGAAGGCCCACGGGAGGTTGAGACTTCCCGGGGTAAGGTAGCCAAGTAGAGAACATCCCTCCTGCTATCATCGACCCATCCGAGAAGGAGATAAGCGCACTTCATGATTCCCGGGATAATCCGATGTCACCTTTCTCGGGATCGGAAAGGCGAAGAAGAAGCCGAGTCATCCCCGTGATGCATCCAAAAGACTCACCGTGCGGATGTTCCAAGCACGAGCAAGTCGATCCCAAGACTACTCGTCAAACCTTTAATTTTGATGATGAGCCACCAATGGAAATCTCATCATCGTCCGATGACGCCATCGATAAGGCCGAGGACCCGTCTACTCAATTGGAAAAATCAGACCAGACCAACGGTTGTTGAGACAAATGAGGCTCGAAACCGGGACCACTTCACAACAAAACCCAACAACCGAGAGTCCACACGCAAGCTCCTCAAGCTGCAGCAGATCGATTCCCAAAAGAACTTCACGCGCACCGCTCATCATCGAACAGATCCCGGTTGGCGGTGATGAATCCTTTGTAGAATCTTTTCCTTTTTCCCTGGAGATACCGGAACTCCATGAAGAGTCGAAAAATGAACAAGCACGCTACCACGACCAGACTCCGTTTTCAATCGGCACCATTGTTCCACTGATTATGATTTTGATGTCTTTGCATGGCCATCACCGCAAATCGGAAGAATCACCAAAGTCCGCGAAGTGTTCAAGGCATTATTCGGCGAGATTGAACGGATGGAGAGGCATCAGGCCTCTATGGATATGCGATCGACAACGAGATGCCAATCTCACTCACGATTTAAGAGGCATAACATCCGGATCGGGAATGGTGGCAACAACAAAAAACAATGTGTGTGGAACAAGTGAGATACTTGAGGACATTGTTCAACAAGCTCTTGGTATGGAGAGCTGAAAATGCGATGCAAAAACGGTTTGAGAGAACATATTGAGCACATGCATGAAGCTCACATTGCCGAGGTTAGGCTGCTGCGTGAGCAAAACAAGAGTGATCTACGAGCGTTTGGAAGAGACCATGAATACAAAATTCAGCCTTCTCATGGCCGAGATGAGATGAAGCTAATTTCAAAGCGAGTCCAACGCTACTCGATCCAAATTTCGTCTTCTGCATACTCTGCAGCGACTCGAGACAAAACTCAACTATCGCCAGGCTCGACTTCCCGCTTGCAAGTCTATTTCCGGCGTTCCTCTCTCCTTTGATGATGCCAAAAAGGGGAAGAAGAATACCTAAAGGCGCAAGGGGATCCGAAGTTGAGAAGGAAGGAGCAAATGCGAAGGAAAATCACCGTGAGGAAGTGTTAAAACAGAAGAAAGGAAAATCATGAGGGGGAAGGATCAAAATATATGACCTTGATGATTGCACAAACCCCTCAACAGGGTCCTCACACAAATGACATTAACAACAAAAACTCCTCAGAACTGCCACTCCAACACTCTGCTGTATCTATGGCCGAAAAGAGAAAAACAATTGAAGCAGGGGATGAAGGAAGTGGAAGGAAAAATGGATGCCCGAGTTATGAACATCTTGAAAGAACATGGAGGCATTCCAAAGTAGACAAAGACACTTATGCCATTTCGGATGTCGGGACAGAGCCACGATCAGTTGATGAATTTAAAACGCTCGAATCGAAGGATACTTTGCAAAAATGTCTATGGCTCAAGCTTGGGACTTGTCTTGGGAAAAGGGCCTCACGTTATGTGAAGAAGGCCGACAGCAAAGACTCGACTAGCGATCCTCTGCTGGTCACTCCGCCTGGTCACTCACCGGAAAGAAGAAGACCCCAAAGATGATACGCCCGCAGGTAGAGGAAGAAGCGTGGTGGAGGAAGAAGCTTGGACCTAGGCCTCTGCCCAAGAATATTGAATACGTAGATCCGGGGAAAGAAAGGAGGGATCTACTTTGGCTGGGCTTGACCAAGTGGCAAATTTGCAAGTGGCTAAAAGTAATCTTTGAGTATGCAAAAAGATTAGAAGAAGAAAACAAGAGACAAACTCAGCTATGGGAGGAAAGACAGGAAAGAATAAGAAGAGATGAAGCTGCCAGGAAGGCATATGAAAAGAAAAAGAAGGCAGCTGACGATGAGAAAAAGAGAAGAAGAGAAGAAGATGCTGAACAAGATGAAAGAAGGAGACAACGAAGGAGATGAAGTGTTGCTGTCCACCCCTTCGTGTATTTTATAATGTAAATACATACCATGTAAGTCTTCTGAAATAAAGCTGTAAATTCTTTATTTTTTTGTAGACAAATACGTGCTCTGATACACCTTGTAAACAGTTGTGTAAAAGAATAAGAATGTTATGATCAATAAAAAGATTGATTCTGCGCATACATTCTATGTCAATACACTATCTGTATGTATCTTTGCTATTTGCATTTTTGAATGGTTTAAGTTTTGGCATCATCAAAAAGGGGGAAATTGTTAGGAATTTTATTGTTTAGATTTTGATGAATGCCATGTAAAACTTAGAATAGAAAGTTGGCACCCCAATTCTTGCTGTAAAATGCATTGTAACAATTAGAGCTGGCCAAGCTGAGTTAAGTCAGCTACGCCCTAACATGCAAGAAGACAACTGAAGACTGGAAGGAAGACTCATTTGCGAGACAAATGAGTATGGCAAAGAAGAGTAGACGGAACTCTCTTTGAAGAAGCAAATGAGATGCAGTGAGTGGAGTATCATCGGTCAAGTCAACTCGAGAAAAGCCAAGTCTCAAGTTGAAGTGACAAGAAGAGTCATCCATGATTGGAAGTCGACTCTAAGTCACCTGGGAAAGCAAAGAAATGCGATCAAGTCGAGATAATCAGAAAAGATCCGTTGCACGAAAATCAAGAGAATTACTTAAACAAGTAATATCTCCATACCACCTTTCTTGGAGTGCTCGATCCCGAAGCGTGCAAATGGAATGAACCAATGGGAAGCACTACACCGTGTCGAACTCGAAAAGGTGAAAGAACAATTCATACGAGGAAATGGCAATTCCAAGGATCGCAACAAGACAAGCCAACGATCGCAAGTGATTTTCAAAAATAAGCCTATCTCTTCAACGGGCAAATTTTTGAAAGATCACTATAAAAAACTGAGGAATGACTCGAGAGAAGAAAACTCGAACCACGAACATTCAAGAAATCAATTAAAATTATAACCAAAAATACTCTCAAATCATTCAAGATTAATCCTCAAGCCTACATTACGAAGTACATCAATCCAACACTAACTTTGTGAAGGAAAGAGAACTTCAATCGAGTTGAAGAGAAAACTTTTGAAGAAAAGGGGTCTACATTCCACGAAGGTTTGTAGGAAGGTTCAAGGTCGAACCAAGTCTTAAGCTTTTGGAGGGCTTCGTGATCAAATCCAAAGAGCTTGAGCAAGTGAGTCAGAGTAGTAGCAAGGCAAACTGCCCTGTGAAGAAGGCGAGTCGTGCGAGAAGCCACCGAGTGATCAAGGCGTCTCAGGGGCGAGTCCCAAAGGATCAAGTTAGTTGTGTGATCAAGACTTGTATCCGGACTGTTACCACTTTGTAAACTGATCATTACCTAGTGGATTCCTCCGGAGTTGGAGAAGAGAGGAGTAGAAGAATTACCCCATCTTCGAACCTCTATAAAAATTTCACTGTGTCATTTACATTTCATTTTAATTCCCGCATTTTTAATCGCTTATATATCTTTGATAAATTTGCTATCCATTTGATAATACAAGTACTAAACCCAAAGACTAAACTCTTACTTAATCAAACTTAAGGGTGTTAAGTCTTCCCAAAAAAACAAAACCACATTGAGTTAATTTAGGGTCAACAAATGAGTTATTCCAACAACGGCTCGATTGAGTCTGTTGAGAGACTAACTCTCTTGATTGACTAAATCAACTGTCCATCAAGGACACACGGCTATGAAGAATCAACTCAGTATATTTAAAAGGACTAAATCGAAAATTTGGTAAGGTTTATTCAACCCCCCCTTCTAAACCTTACACTTACACCCCTTGGGACCTACAGATTTATTTCGAGTTTTTTTTATTATGTATGTCTTTAAAATTTGAATTATTTCCTGCTTTTGAGTTATAATGTTTTAATTGTATTATGCAGGTGATCAGAAGATGTAGTTGTTAGTTGTACGTTTTGTACTCCTGGATGATTCAGCTCATTCAGTTTTTGCATGAAGGCGGAGAACTTAGCAAATTTAGAGAATCAATCTTTTGATGCCTTCTTTAAAATATTGAAAAACTGGACATTATTAGACCCTTTTGGAATTGTGTATATTTATTTGCGTATTGTATATATTGATCATGTGCTTATTCGGACTTGATGTTGGTATATTGACCCTTTTGAAGTTGTGTAGTTTAGTATATGCGCTTTTTGGACTTGTTGATGCTAGCGTTATCCTTTTGAAATTTTTTGATGTAGATTGGATGAATTAGCATTAATGATCTGTTGTTTCTCGCTTTGATGTTTGATGGTGGATGGTTGTTTCTTGCTTTGATGGTGGGTTGGTTGTTTCTTGATTTGATGGTGGGATGGTAGTTTCTTGATTTTTGTGAGGTAGATGATTGTTGATATGAAACCATTTTAAAAAAATGGCAGGCAATATTTTTTAACTAAAAACCGACTTTGTTTAGAATATTCGCCCTCGGTTTTAAAATGACAATAAAACATATAAACATGAGTTTTTAAATGTGAATGACATAGGTTTATGGCCGTTTTCTTAAAGGTTTAACAAATCGGTTTCTAACCGATTTTGTTCTTAACAAAATCGATGTTCAACCCAAAACTATAACATCATTTTTGTTAGAAATAAGACCGGTTATAAACCGACGTGTTAATCTCTTATAACATTGGTGCAAAACTAACCTCTCAATCGATCTTAAAGGTAGTCAACAACATCGGTCACAAATTGATGACGCTTAGAAAAAAGCTAGTAAATCGCAAGATAACAACATCGGTTGAAAAACGATGTCTTTTTAATATAACAACATTGTTTTTTATATATTTAAAATCGATATTGAATAAGCATACATTTAACATCACCGATTATAACATCGGCCAATTTTCACATAGACATCGGCTAAAAACCGATGTCTATGAGTGTTTTTCTTGTAGCGTAGCTCAAGATTCTCATATAAACACCTAATACTTAAATTAAATACGATTTATTTTTCCATGTAGAGAAAAGTGCATGCTAAACTTAATATTAAACAATGTGAATGAAGTTTATAAACCAGGGGTAGATTGGGCCTTCATTTAAAACATGTTGAGGTTAAAAATCAGTCAAGGATAATCAAAGTTAGTATTTGAATTAAAATATAGACATTTAAAAGAATATTGGGCCTTGTGGTACTGACCTTGGGCTGTTTGGCCTGCTCGATCTATTGTCG
The DNA here is from genome assembly GCA_016081115.2 of Rehmannia glutinosa. Classification (NCBI taxonomy): domain Eukaryota; kingdom Viridiplantae; phylum Streptophyta; class Magnoliopsida; order Lamiales; family Orobanchaceae; genus Rehmannia; species Rehmannia glutinosa. The sequence goes on along the minus strand of CM071924.1, from coordinate 33,246,838 downwards.
TTTGTAACTCAACTTTTTAGAGAAAATTACACAAAATATCTTTGATTTTGAAAAAATGACAAAATACCACCCCATCCCAAATATGCCCAACCGGTCAATAAACATGACAAATATACCCGCATGCTCTTACCTCTTCACCTTTCTACCCATCTTCCAGGCCCTTCACGTCCCCACACCCCCCGCACCCCAACCTACCAGCTCCCCTATCGACCCTAGCCCAGTTCAGGATCCGACTCAGCCGACCCATTTCATTAACACCCACCACCTCCTCCGTCCTGCCTATGTACCTCACCTTCATGAAAACCCTCGGCACCGCCGCCCCTTCGCCGAGCAACCCCAGCAGCTCCATCAAGAACCCACCATCCAACGCCACGACCCGCTCGTCGAACACCACCTGGTGTGTCTCCATCAGCTGTCTCACGCAGATGCAATCCTCGTACGTCCGCCGCACGCCGCCGAGTGAGGTCGTGTAGACCACCAACGTGTTGGCGCCGCCCAGCGGGCAGATCTCCTCGAAGTTGCTGAGTGGGTCCTGCTTCACGAACTCGCCTTACTTTCCTTCTTTCTCTATCTTTTGCCTGTCTCGCAGGATGAATATGTTTTCCTTCAGCGATTTGGATTCCTAGCTTTTTTTTTGTGTTGAATGCAAATTTGAAAGATTTGTTGATTTTGTGTTGCTGATGCATGGTTTTTCTGTGTTTTTTTTATTGTTTTGTGATTTGAAGTTTTTCGTTTGTTTTGATGTTGTTTCGAAGTTGTTTCTTTTATGTTTCCTTTGTTCTTTTATGTATTTTCCATTTATTTGTTCTTTTTTATTGTTTTTAATTTGTTGTGTTATCTATGTGACTGTGTATCTTTTTTTTTTTATTTCTTTTGTAGTGAATGAGGGATTTTTTGTTGCTTGTTATTTCGAGCACTTTATTGTTGGGAAGGCTATGGACATTGAAGTGTTTGAGATAGAGAATGAACAAGCAAGGCTCAGTCATCTGTTTCACAATCATGCTAAGTTGAAGCTGCAAAATGGTGATGATGAGGACAACGACTTTGAGATTCTGCCTCCACTTCCTAATGATTTTAGAGAGTTGTTGTTACATAAATCTTAATGATGGTGTAATCAGTTGGACAATATATTTAAGTTTGGTATTTTTAGTAGTATGGAACTATTTGTATTTGATTACCTTTCTAGGGTCTGGATTGTTATCGGCTATTTTGATTTACAATATGTGGGATTAGGGTGGCAACGGGGTGGGTCTGGCCAAACCCAGGACCCGTCCCGCGAAGGAAAATGTAAACCCAGGACCAGGCCCGCCCAACCCTACCCCGCATTGGACCCGGGACCCGGCGGGTTGAACCCGCCGGATCCTCAAGAATTTACCCAAGTCTGCTGAACTGTGGATGCTTATTTTATTTTATTTATTGATGTTGTGTGCACTCCTGTTATTAATTGAATTGAATTAAATTGTCATTCAGTTTCTTTAAGAATAAAATTTTCTCACTCTTTAGTAAAATAAATCCTATAAATTATGAATCTGAAACAAGTTACGAAATGATGTTGTGGAAGTCAAATTGTTTTTCCTAAAAAGACTGGACTTACAATGACCGAATGCATTATTTTATTTTCTTTTACTGTTCATGGTGAATTTATGATGGTTTAAACTCAGGTGAGAAAAAAAGAAGGGAAATAATTAAATCAAATTTGGAAAAGAGCTTACCTTACTGTAGCTTAATCGGAGACGCGACGGGAAACAATCGGCGTTGGCGCTCGCGTGGGCAGTGACGGAAATGGCAGACGGCCTAGACCAGCAGCAGCGAGTGAGAGTGATGGAGTGAGGCGATTGAGAAATGAGAACCCTAAATGTCACGCAGCGAAGAAAATTTTAATTAATCTTAACAGAAGTGCTTAATTTTTGTGGGGGCCGGCCAAGTTGTAAGTGAACTAAACATGTTGACTAAATAAATATTTAAAATCTGAATTAATAATTGTATACATGGGGAGGGTCCGGGGCGGGTCCATACGGACCCGTTACCCACCCCGGACCTGGCGGATTTTCCTTGACCGGGTCTGAAACCTGCCCTGGGACCCGTTTGACTGGGTTTGAACCCGCCCCGAATGGGGCGGAGGCGGGTTTTAACCCGTCCCATTGCCATCCCTATGTGGAATTGGATATACTATTTCCAGATAAGTCGCTTCCATTGTTTCCTTCATGTAGTATCCAAGAAGTATTGATACATATCTTTATTCAATTCTTTTAGTACTACTATAGCATGTGAGGAATGAATTTCATTCATTTGAAACTTGTTGCATGTGCAAGTCCTTTTTTCAAGGTCCAGAACAAATGTTTTGTCAGCCTCTATGATTTTAAAGATAAAATCATTTGATCTCTTCACCTGAAACATAAATGAAACATGTAAGAAACAATTGTGAAATAGTGGATCATGTGATAAAAGTTTGTAGTAAATTGCTTTTAAATTTAGAGAAATAGTGTAATTTTTCCCCATATAATCTCCAGTTTTTTTTTGTCATCCTTGTAAATGTTGATCTTGCTTCATTTCGATGTCTGCATGCCTAATCTTGAACTAAATATCTCACATACTCTAGCAAAGTTGTTACTAGTAGGTCTTTCCTCGCTACAGTTGATGCATTCAATAATTCCACGATGTTGGAAGTCAATACAAAGTATTTTTTGGTCTGACAGTGGAGTCGTGTCCATTTCTCGTAGCCAATGATGGACAAGTAAGCTCAAATTTTCCGAACTGAATTTGTTGTTCCAAGATTTCTTTTATGGTGCTGAATGTGTAGTCCATTGGAATCAATATTCTTGTTATCTCAAAGTTGATATATTCTCTATTTTCTTTCCATTGTCCATTGTGGCATACCACAGCTGGGATTTTCTTCATGCAACTGTGGAATTTAATGAAAAGTTGGCTAAGTGAAATATATAAGAAACATAAATGAAACAGGTATGAAACAACAAATAAACAACAAACATGTTTGAAACAACAAAGAAACAACAAAGAAACCAACGTAAAAAAAGTCCGCGAATTTTGGCAGGAGCGTATTTTTGTTTAAAAAAAGGAGAAAAAGCGCATTTTTGTCAAAAATCAGCGGAAAAACGTATTTTTGGAAATGAACAGTAGATGGAGCGTATTTTCAGGGATTTAGGCTGGAAAGGTGGGTATTCATGTCCTTTTCCCATTTATAGGTAGTCCTTTCGTACACAATTATTTTATTGGGCTGAAGTCTTGACCAAATCAAATTAATTTGGTATACCAACAAAATTGTCATGGAAAGATATATTTTTACGCTATTGGTTTATTCTAATTATTTTTACGCTCACACGTTTTTTCAGACTTTATTACGTTTGTGTGTTATTCTGTGCACATTTTGCAGTATCAGTGCAAAAAAAGAGATTGCTTTGTGTGAAAATTGGGGGTTTCACGCGGCAAAAGGTATTTGTTTTGACCTTCCATTAGGTGAGTTTGGAGCTTTTGGTGTGAAAAATTTATAATAATTATAACGAGGATTTCTTGAGAAAAAGAAGATAGAAGGTACAAAGAAAGGAAAAAAAAAGATATTGTTTTTTGTTAGTACGCATATGATTTATACAAACAATCCTGCCTTGTTGGAATTTTACAATAACAATTATAAATTTCAAAAAATATCCTAGAACATACGGAATAATTTCAGGATAAAACATCATGCTACAATCATCAAAGATCAATGGAATAACGGAATACATGGATCCATTGTAAGGTTTGAATGTTGAGTACCTCAACTATGGATCTCTCCTACAAACATGAATAGTCCATGTGCGCGAACAATAATGGGTTTGGTTCTATGGCCTTCCTCAACCAAATCTCTGGATTCCTTATGTAACTTTTGTTTTTCATCTTGATGGGCGTTGGGAAATTTATTGTATAGATATTGATGATACTTAAAAAACTTAGTATTAGAAAGTTGGCACCCCAATTTCTGTATGTAATTTTAATTTTGTAATAGTTAGAATATTAGCTGAGTCGTCAAACATCTAAGTTGAAGATGCGGAAGACTTGCTAAAGAATGTAGAGAAGAATCAGGTGAGTCACAATTGAGTGGTCATAAAGAACTTCAGTCAAGTCATCAGTTGTGTCTTTCAGAAGACTTATAGCAGAGTCATCCAAGGAATGAAGGAGAAGACTCAACTTAAGGGGTAAAGCAGCTGAAGAACTTAAAGAAAGCTGAAGAAGTCTATTGTGAAGAAAGTTAAAGACTTGCCAATTTTGTTAAGGAGACAGACTTGCAACCTTAAAGATGTCTTGCTGAAAGAGTGCAAGTGGCAGGGACCAATGGAATGCTTGCAGAACTCTGGTTCTTTTTAGACGCCCGCAGGTACTAAATACAAAGGTTGGGTCAACATCAAATGCTGCAAGAACAAAACAAGCCAATGAACAAGAAGTGAACGTTTGAAATTGTCTATCTCTTAAATGGACAAATTTCAAACTCTCACTAGAAAATGCTAAGGAGTTTTCAGAGAGCGATACGCATGACATAGAAGAAAGCAAAAAGTCAAAAGTGAAAACTGAGCATACAAGTAATCTGCAATACTCTCTCAAGCAAAATTCTCAAATCCTCAAGAAAAAAAAAGATCCCAACAATTAGGATTTGTCCTCGCGTACTCACCCTAAATGGGTGGTCTCATAGGATCCAAATCCTATATATATATATATATATATATATATATATATATATTTGTGTGTGTGTGTGTGCAGTGACGAAGCCATAAATTTTGTGTAGGGGTCCAATTAACATTAATATAAAAATAAAATACGATACATCAACTCTAAAAATGTTATATGTAAATACTAATTTTGATAATGTCAATGTATTACCTCAATTACATCTTAATATTCAAAATAAATGACATAATACAATTACATCAATATATCATAACATTCATCTTCTATTCACATATTTTGAAATCGTTGCATAATATCTTCATTGGTAATATGCATATTTTTCAGTGTTGTTACCAAACAATCATTCAATAGCTCATCACCAATGTTGAATTCTTTAGTAGAAAATTGATAATGAACCTTAAATAATCCAAAAAGAGATTAATATAGATACAAAAGGATAAAACCAAAATGCATATTCAATATTATGGTGGAGCAAAGAAAATGTAAAAAATTTTGAGAAAAGAGAAAAAATGATCAAGACTCAAATATTTTTCAAGATTCACAAATGAGAAGGAATTGAAAGCTCTTTTCATTTTCACATATTTTATGCATATTTTAAGCTTAAAAAGTGAAATTACAAAATTACCCCTAATGTTTTTCAAAATTTGGGGGGGAGGGAGAGTGTTTCTCTTGGCCCTAAGGTGTCTTCGTCTCTGTACATAGAGATAGGATCTCGTAAGGCAACCTCTTACTGTAAGACTGTGTGGATTGATCCTATTCATCCACTCCCTTTGATCAATGGTCTAAATGCCTATTAAAATTATATCATCTAACAATAAAAGACGAAAAGAGCAAAATAGTAACTAACAAAATCTTGTAACCACTTTCCCATAATGACGCCCTACACTCATGGATGTGATGAAGATCACGTTTCCATAACTGAAAACACAATCACACCATATCACGTTTCCCTCTCCCTCTCTCTTCTTGCGAAACTGGAGCAAAAACAAAACCAGACGAGGAACAAATTACGAGATACACCATGGAAGATCAATATACTCATCAACATCAAAGTGACATATCAATGGAAAACACAGATGAAAATATCGAATTTGTAAGCGATGAAACTGATAAGTATAATTCTGATACGAAATAACAATATTACAATATGCCATAGTTATCTATAATTTCTCGAAAAACAAATCTATTTACACATTCACTCATTTGAATAACAAAAAAAATTGTAGGTCCCAAGAGGTTTAGTTTAAGGTTTATAAGGGGAGGGGGTTGAATAAACCTTACCAAATTTTCGATTTTTGTAACGGCCCGCCTTCCAGATCGACAACTGTCCCCACAAACCAACACGAGTATTTCCAGCGCACTTTGTCCTAACTCACGTGCACCTTGAGAGCAGCGTCCTAGGGGGGTCACCCATTCCACAATTGCTCCGGGCCAAGCACGCTTAACTTTGGAGTTTTTATGAGATGAACACTAGAAAAGAAAATGAATCTTGTTGATATGGGTAGTACCTATCAAATCTTTTAAGCCTCTCCTTAACTTTATAGTCCCATACCTACACAGTCTCAGAATCTCCTCTTATTCGGGTGTGGGATCAGTTCATTCATGTTCCCCTCCACCTAGAAGCCTGCTAGGAGCTGCTCCTTGTCCGCGCTTCTTGCACCGGCGATCACTCCCCGCCCTCTTTAGCCCCGGGCGTCATATGTCCACCAGCTTCCGCTTGGTTCGTCCCCAAACCATACTTTACTAGGAGAGGTCCCGCTCTGATACCATTTGTAACGGCTCGCCTTCCAGATCGACGACTGTCCCCACAAACCAACACTAGTATTTCCAGCGCGCTTTGTCCTCACTCACGCGCACCATGAGAGCAGCTTCCCAGGGGGTCACCCATCCCACAATTGCTCTGGGCCAAGCACGCTTAACTTTGGAGTTTTTATGAGATGAACACTAGAAAAGAAGATGAATCTTGTTGATATGGGTAGTACCTATCAAATCTTTTAAGCCTCTCCTTAACTTTATAGTCCCATACCTACACAGTCTCAGAATCTCCTCTTATTCGGGTGTGGGATCAGTTCATTCATCTTTGCAGCTACCTTGCTACTTTAGCTCACTTCTCAAGTTCTTGGATTTGATCATGAAGCCCTCCAACAAACTTGATACTTGGTTCGACCTTGAACCTTTCTACAATCCTTCAACTTGGAGAGTAGACCCCTTTTGATTTTCAAATTATTTTCTCTTCAACTAATTGAAGTTGTCTCTCTTTCACATCTTGTGTTAGATCGAGTTTCTTCGAGTTTGAGGCTTGAGGAATAGCTTGTAATGCTTTGAGAATATTGCAGATTGATTGCTTGAGTATTGCTTGCTCTTGCTAGGTTCAGGTGACCCTTTCTCAAATGCTTCCTCAGCTTTTTATAGTGCACATTTGAAATTTGGCCATTGAAGAGATAGGCTAGTTTCAAATGTCACTTTGTGTTTGTTGGCTTGTCTTGTCTTGGTCTGCAGCCCTTGTGATGTTGACATTTCCTCGTATTAAATGGCGTTCCAGCTTTGCAGGTTATGACACAAGATGTATTGTTTCCTATTGGCTAATTCCTTTTGCATATTTCTGGGCCAAACACTTTAAGACCTGGCAGCTTGACATATTACTATATCGAGTAATATTCTTGATTTTATTCCAACAGATCTAAGTCAGTTGTCTTCACTTGACTGCTGCCTTTATCCCAGGTGACTTTAGTCTGCTTCAATCATATGATTGACTTAACTATCACTTCAACTAATAGACTCGGCTCTTTAAGTTAACTTGACTGACACTTCTCACAGCTGTTCCTTAGCTGACTCTCCTTCAGTCGAGTCCTTGACTTCCTTCTAGGCCATACTTAGTTGACACAACAAAGTCTTAATTCCAGTCCGCAGTTGACTTCTTGTAATCTTGACTTAGCTGACTTAACTCAGCTCTTCCAGTCCTATCTATTACAATACAGAATTACAAGAAAAATGGGGTGCCAACTTCCTAGTATAAGTTTTACATGGTATCATCAAAATCTAACAAATAAATTTCCTAACAATTTTCCACTTTTTGATGATTCCAAAACTTAAAACATACAACATAAATAAACAGCAAAATACAAGCAGTGCAGTAACAAAGAATGTATGCTTTTGAATAATCATTTATTGATCATTGCATTCTTGTCCTTTACAAAGTTGTTTACAATAAGTATCAGAGCTTTATATAAATATGACAATACAACGTATATATAAGCTAAGATACATAGAGAATGAACATTACAGGGAAATTCATAGAGCTATTACAGAAGACTTACATCTATGTATTTACAACAAAGTAAGGGACATGAAGGGGTTCGCAGCACACTTCAACGCCTTTGCTGCTTCCTTCTCATCTCTTCGTCCTCGGCTCTCTTTCTATCATCCTCTGGTCTTCTCCTCTTCTTTTCTTCTTCTTCTTCTTTTTTCTTCTTCTCGTAGGCTCGCTTAGCAGCAGGGTCATCCCTTCGCTCCCTCTCAAGCCATTCACGATTCGCTCTCTCATTCTCAGCTTCTTGCCTCCTTATTGCTTCAGCGTTCTTGCGTGCGACCTCAAGGTTAGCAAGATGGTCATATCCAGCCCAGTATGTGATCCATTTCTTCTGTGGATCAACATATGTAACATCCTTTGGTCTTGGCCATGGTTGAGAACCTCTTCCACCGCCACCATGTCTTCCCCTTCCTGACTCAGCTCCCCTTCCTCTGGGAGTGTACTGTATTGGGGCCTTTGACTTTCCAGCTGAGTGACTACTGGAAGTCTGCTAATTATTAGTTGATTTACATACATCTAGTCCCTTCTCCCAATACAAATCCCAAGCTTGAGGCAGGGTCATCCCTTGAAAATAATCTTCTGCTTCTACAGTTTGAAACTCCTCTAGAGATCCGGTTCGAGATCCAACATCCTATAACAATGTCTCTCGAGGGTTTAATCGCAAAGATAGTCCTTTTCCTCGGGGAGGACCACCATATTGCTTTATAATCTCCTGAACGTGAGTTGGTTGCTTCTCAGCCACTTCCTCGAATGCAGCTTTGATGGCCTTCCTTTTATCTTTCATGGCCAAATCAGCTTTCTCAATAGGCAGGTTCTGGGGTAGCATGCTGAGAATGGAAGCTGTGACTTCACCTAGCTGTGGGGTTTCAGCATACATCAGTTTTAAAGGAAGATTTTTCAAACTTCCTTCCCCCTCAACTTTGTCACCTCCTTTCTTCACCTCCTCATTCAATCCATTAAGGGCCTCATCTTCTCCCTCTTTGGCATCATCACCAAATGAAAAGGGTTAGCCCAGGGAACAAACCACTCAGGAGGAAATCCAGTCGGCTGATGGTAGAATCTTGTTTTGAATCTGCAGTGGAGTGGGCTTTTTGGAACTTTGACCAAGTAGCCTTCGACTCAACTGTCACCAATTTCATCTCAGCCATTAGAAGACTGAACTTGTCATTCATGCTATTTTCTAGGTGAGTAATTTCAGCCTGGTGATAATGCTTGAGTAGCTCCATGTCCGACTTATGTGTTGTTTCCATCGTTACCATGTACTCCTTCATTCTCTGCTGAAACATTGAAGTGTCCGCACTCCACACTTGGCAAATAGGGCCTTGAAGTAGCGGACCTGCTCCGAACACATGGTAATCTGCTGTGCAGCTCATTCGCTTATTCGAACAATGATCTCTCTCAAATCAGCAGTGAGGGTTGTATCCCGATTGTTCAGACGTAGATCCAGTGATGCCTGGTGGCGTTCCATCTTCTCAATCTCTTCAAAGATCTTCTTGAAGGCGTCACGAAACTCAGCTGTCGGATTTGACTCAGCTTCCGACCACACTGCATCAAAGTTAAAGTCCTTTGGCACAATCAAATCTCTAGGAATGATGGGCTCTTCTTGCACGGTATACTTCTCTTGATCCTTGGCAGACTCTTCCTCCATGTCGGGCAACTCAGCAGTGAATGGGAACATATCTTCGAAAACATCATTGCATACAAGCGGAATCCCTGAAGCTTCATTTTGAGGGGTTTGTCCTTGAATTTCCTGCAATGATCCAGCTCTTTGTGCCTTGGCTGTGGCAGCGTCATCGGCAGATGTTGCAGCTGTGGAAGCCTACGAGAGAGCTGTTGGAGTCATTACTGCAGCAACTGTGGTAGCCTGCGCATCTAACTCTTTTTTAGCTTGAGCAGTGGAGTGTGTTTGCTCAGCTAACTGAGCCTCAACTGTCTTAACAGCTTCTTCGATCTCAGTACGTTTGTCAATTTGAGTTACATGGTGCTCAGCTATCTCATCAGCGTCATCGGAATGTTCATCAACAAATTTGATTCTCATGCGAGCTGTCTTATCACCGACATAGCTTTGAGATTTAAGAAAATCCTCAGCCTTGTCCTTTGAAGAATCTTCAGGGTATGCGGACTCGGCTTCATCCTCTGATCCCAGAAATGATGTGTCTATGTGCCCTTGGTAATCACGAAGAGCGTTGATCTCCTCTTCTGCAGCAGCTCCTTCAAATTGAGGAATGTTCTGTTCACCTTGTTCCTTACCTAGGGAAGTCTCAACCTCCCTTAGGCCTTCTTTACCCCCAGCAGTCTCAACCATTGTAGGGCCTTCAGCAATCCCTTCAACAGTCTCAGCTATCTTGGGGTCATCTACGATGGAATCCTTCGAAGTCTCAACTCCTTGGATTGCACTTTCAGGGCCCAGAGTCTCAACTCCCAGGTCCTCTCCATCCTTTGCCTTAGCTGCATCAGCAGCTTCATTAGCCTGCATAGCAGTTGACATCTTAGCTGAGACAGACTTAACTGTCCGAGCGTCGTTAATGTCACTTTGCTGCTCAGTGATATTCTCTCCTTCGCCTCCAAACTTCTTTGTTTGGCGTCCCACAGTATCCTCCGACCTTGCTGTGGCGGAGTGAGTTTCCCCCTCAGCTGGCGTACCAACTGAGTGAATAACAATGGGGTTACTTAACTCCTGAGACACGACTGTAGCGTCTTTTGAGAGATTAGTCGTATGGGTAGGTGTCTCAACACCTTCTTTGGGGTTAGGCTTGGCTTGGGTGCCCAAATTCCCAGCTTCATCGCCGTGTCTCTGAGAGCCATCAGTTGAGTGCACGAGGGGACGTGGTTGCTGCAATGACAGTTGCAATTTCCTGCGCCACTCCTAAGGGATCAGTCCTAGGAGAGACTTTGGAGGACTCTAATGGACCTTCTTGAAGGATTAGTTCGTGCATGGCTATTGATTCTCGAGTGGCCTGCTCTAACTCGGCTTTCTCTACTGCAGCAATAGGGTCCATCTCCTCCATATCACTATCAGTTGACTCAGAGAGATGCTCATGTGTCCCTGTTTTCAAACACATCTTGGATTTCTCTAAGACTCTGGCTCGCTCCTCAGTTTTCTCCTTCTCTTCCTCCTTGATGAGTCGAAGGGTTTCCATGCAGCTTTCTTCATTTAGAGCAAATTGGACAGCTGCATGTCCAAGGAAGCTAAGTAGTTCTTCCTTATCCTCAATAAACTCAGGGTAAGAGAACTGCTTCCTTGAGTAATCCAGCTTCCATGCCCTCCATTCCCTCAGTCTGCACTGAATATTTGGATAGACTGGAGAGTACATTATAAGATCATCATCATCATCTTCCTCTCCGATCTCTTGAATGGCAGCTAATGGAGCTTGTTCCTCCTCAGACTCAACTGCATCTATCTGAGGGGGTGAGACAACTTGTTCTTCCACGGGTTTGGCTATCTCAGCTGTTTCTTTCTCCACATATGTCCCCCGCACAGCTGGGTCTTCTGTCCTCTGATGATCAGCATCATCAGTCTTTTCGGGCTCAACCACTTTTTCTTGAGAATGCTCTTCCTGAGCATCAGCAGTCTCATTTGACTTCTCTGGCTGAGTACCGGGCTCGGCTATTTTCTCCAATTCTGACATTCTGAGCAGCCGTCTTCTCTTAGTGGCGACCATTTGGATTTCAGGTTCCACCTTTTCAGGCTCTTCCTGGGGGAAGGCCTGTGTTTCAATAGAAGCCTTTTTAGAAGCAGCCGCCTTTCTAGACTTAGCAAACCGTTTCTTCTTCACAACTGGAGAAGGAATTTGGGGTCCTCCTCAGTCTTGGCTGTGGGGGCAGGGGCAGGAGCTTTTGGTTTGGCTGCAGGGGCAGGTGCCTTCTTCGACTTAGCTGTTGGGGCAAGGGCAGGCTTTGATGTTGCAGCTCTCTTCTTAGAGATCAACTTCGGTGAGAGAGCTGGCGAGGTCTCAGCTGTGTCTTCAGTAGGGTCTGCTGATTCCCCCTCACTTGTATCTGCCTTTGTTGCATGGGCCTTCTTCTGCGCACCAGATAAGTTCGCCTTGAACATCCTTTTGTTTGCATGGAACGGCTTTCCATGGCGCAGTGCTATTCTATTCATTTCCATCAAATGGCCAATCACAAGGCCATAAACCAGTGAACATCCAAAGGTCCCATCCTCCTTATATAACCGATTGATCATGTTCTGGCACACTTAGCTGAAGACAAACTCCGCCAAGTTCACCTTTTTGTCTCGCATTATTGCAGCCATCACAATCAGCTTAGTCTTGGACAACTGATTGAAACTCCCAAACTTCATGTCGATGCATTTGGACACGATGTCCATCAGCCTATGATAGTCTTCCTTAAGAAAATCTTTCTTAGTTGTATACACAGCTTTAGCAGCATACTCCGGCTTGGCAATTTCCTTCCAAGCTGCAGCTAAGTTGACATCCTTCTCAGCGATGTCCTTCATCCCTTAAGAGGGTAAGAAACAGTGCTCAGCAAGGTCCTTTGTAGTGATTTTAATGGCCTTGCTCTGGATGGATGAACAGATTTCATCGTCGTGCACCGCGCGTTAATATAGAACATAACCACTTCCTCCAGATAAGTGTGCGTGAACTGCATCGATATAAAGTCCTTCAGATCGGACTTTTCCAACTTCTCAGCTATCTTCTTTACCATGGCACTATCCATGCCCTGCTTGATCATTCCAGTAAAATCCATGGACGTTCCAGTGTGGATCTTCTCGGATAGCAACGCAAAATCATGATTTGCAGCCATTTCTAAAACTTTTAACCGAATAAAACTTGAAAAACTTGAGCTTGAAGAACTAGGGTTTCACTTGCTTGCAGAGAGAAAAAACCTTCTTACTGGAGACGAGTAAGTTTTGTGTGAGGAGAGAGAAAGTAAAATTTTCGTATATATGGGACGTGAAAGGACGATTTTGGAATTTGAAAATTTTGATCAAAATCAACGGTCAAGATTAAGCCTTCAAAAATGCATTAAATTCCCCACATTAAATGTAGCAGCATTTATATCCAATCATATAGTTTCTTTGTGCGCTTTTGTCTTGTGATCATAATTATTATGCGACTTCATCCTTAAAAACATTCCCACTCGAATAAAACGACTGCGTTTTTTTCACTTAGCTCATAAATGATTTAGCTTTCTTCCAAAGTGACTTAGCTCTGCTTCTCTCTTCACACATCCTCACTCAACTGTCAACTAACTCGATACAACTGACTTCCCGACTGGGCTGTCTCATTTGGCTGAAATGTGAAACTTGCTCATTTTCCAATTTTTCATCTTCTTTCTCTGCTGATTGAGACTTCTGAGTAATCTAACTCAGCTCAATTAACCCTAACTCATTCTTGAGCTCTTCAAACATTGATTCACATAATGGCTTTGTGAATATGTCAGCTAACCACTTATCAGTTGAGATGTATTTTAAAGTGATGTCTTTCTTTTCAACATGATCTCTTATAAAATGATATCTGACATCAATGTGCTTTGTTTTTTAATGCAACATTAGATTCTGAGTGATTGCAATAGCACTAGTGTTATCACACATAATTGGAATCTTTTTTTCTTCAATATCATAATCTCTCAGCTACTGTCTCATCCACAAGACTTGGGTACAACAGCTGCCCGCAGCTATGTACTCCGCTTCAGCTATGGATGTAGCTATTGAATTTTGTTTCTTGCTGAACCAAGAAACCAACCTATTTCCAAGCATTTGACATGTACCTGAAGTACTCTTCCTGTCAACTCTACATCCAACATAGTCTGAGTCTGAATATCCTACCAACTTGAATCCTCCTTCCTTTGGATACCATCAGCCGACTTCCTGGCATCCCTTCAAAGACCTTAGGATTCTCTTAGCTGCAGTCATGTGGCTCTCTTTTGGTGCAGATTGAAATCTATCACATACACCTGCTGCAAAGGTGATGTCTGGCCTGATTGCTATTAGATAGAGCAATGATCCAATGAGGTCTCTATATCTGGTTTTGATCAATAGCTTTGCCATCTGCATCCATGTCTATCTTTACTGATGTATTCATATGAATTTTCACTGATGACTTCTCTTCCATACCTAATTTGATCATTAAATCTCTGGTATACTTGGTTTGGCTTATGAAGGTTCCATCCTTTAATTGCTTGACTTGAGGTCCTAAGAAGAAAGTCAGCTCTCCCATCATGCTCATCTCAAATTTGTCTTGCATGAGGTTTGAGAACTTGTCACACAACTCTTTGTTTGTGGAACCAAAAATAATGTCATCCACATATATTTGAACAAGTAGTATACTCTCTCCATCTTGAATTCTGAAGAGTGTTCTATCAGCTTTGCCTTTGGTGAATCCATTGTCAGTTAGAAATTGAGATAATGTATCATACCATGCTCTTGGTGCTTGTTTCAATCCATACAATGCTTTCTTGAGCTTATAGACCCTATCTCCAATAGTTTTCTGCTCAAAACCTGGAGGTTGTTCAACATAGACTGCTTCTTCTAACAATCCATATTGAAATATACTCTTCACATCCATCTGATATACAGTGAAGTTCTTGTGTGCAGGATAAACATGAAACATCCTTATTGCTTCCAGTCTGGCAACATGAGCAAAGGTTTCATCAAAATCTATGCATTCTTCTTGGCAATACCCTTTGGTTGCCAGTCTTGCTTTGTTTCTTACAACAGATCCTTCCTCATTCTCTAATTTCTGAATACCCACTTAGTACCAATAGCGTTTTGGTGGGTAGGCCTTTGAACTAATTCCCATACTTTTTTCCTTTCAAACTGATTCAGCTCTTCTTGCATGGCCTGAATCCAAATGTGTGTCATCTAATGCTTGAGACATATCTTTAGGCTTTAGTTGGGAAATAAAACAAGTGAACATAGCTTCATGCTGTGTTCTGGATCTGGTTCTTATGCCATCTCTAACATATCCAATAACTAACTCATGTGGATGGGCTCTAAGCCATCTCACATCATGTTGGAGTAAGTCTACTGGATTCAGCCGCCTCACAGCTAAGTTGTCTTGAACAACTCTTTCATCTTTATTCAGCTGTAGACCTTCCAGCTATCTTTGAAATTCAGCTATCTCATCATCATCAGGGTTGAGTGCTCTCACTTCAGCTTCAATATAAGGACTCTTCTGCATAGTTGGCTGATTAAGCTTATCAGCTAACTCATCAATGTCTTCTCCATTCACATTAGGTTCATCAAAAACTACATGGATAGACTCTTCTATGACTATAGTCCTCTTGTTCAGCACTCTATAGGCTTTAGTCTCTGCTGAGTATCCCAAAAAGATACCTTCATCACCTTTAGAATCAAAAGCTTTCAAATTATCCTTTCCATTATTATGGATGAAGCATTAACATCCAAATATCTTGAAATATCCAACATTTGGCTTTCTCCCTGTCCAAATCTCATAAGGAGTCTTGGTTAATTGCCTGTTAATCATGCATCTATTCTGAGTATATCATGCTGTATTTATGGCTTCATCCCAAAATCTCTTAGGCAATCCAGCTTCTGCTAACATGGTCCTTGCAGCTTCCTTGAGAGTTATGTTCCTTCTTTCAGCCACTCCATTCTGTTGTGGAGTCCTTGCAGCTGATAACTCATGAGCAATACAATATTCAACACAATACTGAGTTGTAATTCCATTGGCAAACTCAGTTCCCCTGTCCGATCTTATTTTTATAAAGGTTTGACTATTCTCTTTTTGAACCCTTCTCATTAGCTGAGGTAACTTCTGCAGTGTTTCCTACTTTTTACCCATGAAAATTGTCCATATATATCTTGAATAATCATCCACCACCACTAATGTGTATTTCTTTCCACTGATGCTAGCAGGCTCAACTGGACCAAATAAATCCATATGCAACAGATGCAATATCCTTGTTGAAGAAGGACTTGGTTTATCCTTGAATGATGATTTGATTTGCTTTCCCATCTGGCATGCATCACAAATGCTTTCTTTCTTATACACTGAGTCTGGCAATCCTTCCACAAGATGACTTCTCGCAAGCTTGTTGATTGTCTTAAAGTTCAGATGACTCAGCTTCTTATGCTACAGCCAACTTGATTCGGATGTACTTCTTGCTAGCAGACATGTGCTTGGTGTAGTAGTAGACCAATCTACCACATACATATTCTTTTGCCTTGAACCTTGCAGCACTATTTCATTGGACTCAACATCTTTGATTTGGCACATTCCCATGTTGAATCCTATATTGGAGCCCTTGTCACAGAGTTGGCTGATGCTTAACAGGTTGAAGTTGAGGCCTTAAACATAAGCAACATCTGTGATTTTCAATCCATTTTTCTTGATGGATCATATTCCTTTGATCTCCCCTGGAGCTTCATTACCTCCAAATATAACTTTAGCACCTCTAATCTCCTTGAATCTTGACAGATTTCTCTTATTTTCTGTCATATGTCTGGAACAGCCACTATCCATGTACCAGGTTCCTTGGCACTCAGCTGTTCTTTGAACCTGCAATCAAGCAAAATAGTTTTTAGGTACCCATACTTATCTGGATCCTGGGGGGTTAGTGCTATAAGATGCTCCAACCAACCTATAGCCATATGTCCTGACTCTAAGAGGTTGCCATCTATCAGTACCATAATCATAATGCACTTTAGCAAATTGCTTGGGGGTTTTAGGATCATACTTCTGTCTCTTTTGTCTGTATTCTTGTGTGTGTGTTTTAGCAATTGCTTTCTTGGGATAGTTGTGAAATCTCTGAGTGTAGTGCTTAGGTGTATATGTGTGCTGACAAAAGCTCTTTTGCCTTGGGAATGACCTTTGCTGAGGTTGAGGTTTTTGCCATTTTGGCTTGTATCCCATAGGTCTTTGCTGATATTTAACATTGTTCCAATCAACTCGGTTTGGATTGTTTCTACCATTCCCATCATATGTATTTCTTTGATTAAATTTCTGGGGCTTTTGGTAGCTCTGTTTGCTTCTTACAGAGTATTTTCTGTTTGGAGTCTGCTGAGGGACCTATCTGAATTTCTTCTCAGCTGTCCTTTCAGCATACTCAATTGGCTTTTTTCCTTTCCCTTTATAACCAAGGCCAATATGATTGTGATTGTGCTTTGGAGTGAATGTGGGTGCAACATTTGGTGTTTTGGGTTTTTGGAATCCTTCATTGCTTGAAGATCCTTTTTCCAAAATCACTCTTGGAGTTTGACTATGCGCAAATGAATTAAATACTAAGACTGTCTTGTCTCCACATTCTTTTGACTCATAATAAGTTCATCATATGATTTGGATGCCTTTGTAAATGAGGCAATCTCATTTTTAAGATCTTTTTTCCCTTTTTTCTGTAGCAACTAATTCTGCTATAATCTTTGCATTTTCAGCCTTCAGCTTAGTGTTGTCATCAGCTATGTGACTCAGAGTACTCAGCTATTTTGTCATCTGTGAGTTTTGGCTTTTAAGCTGGTTGTTTTCCTCATTTAATAGTGTGTAAGAGGTTTTAATGTTCTCAAATTCTTTCATCATTTTGCCTAATGAATCATAAAGATCTATGGGTGATGAAGTGTGTGTATCACAGTCACTATCACTTAAATCAGAATGAGATGAGTTAGAATGTACCTCATCTTCTTGATCTTGTTCTTTGGCCATGAGGCAGATCATATCCTCTTCTTCTGTGTCACTTGAGTAGTCAGCTTCACTACTCTCGAGTCTCTCGCTCTTTGCACTTGGGTCGCTCGTGATCTCGGCCCAGACCAACATGGCTTTCTTCTTTTCCCCGTCTTCTTTCCCTAAAGACTTTTATTTCTTCTTCATTTCTATACTTGTTGACTGGTGGGTATGAACAGTCAATAGCAAAATGTCCTGGTTGTCTGCAATTCCAACACAGGTTCTCAGCTCTCTGATCAGCTCTGTCGGTCTTTTAATTATCAGCTCTTTGATACTCAGCTCTCTTGGGTGGCCTGTCCTCCCTTGCTTTGGAAGGTGCTAAATGTCTTCTGGAGGTCTCACCCATGTTCCTTTTATAGTTCTTGTTAAAGAACTTGTTGAATATTTTAACCATAAGGGCAATCTCCTCCTGGTCAATGGTTTCTTTTAGCTTAGTTCTTTTCCCTTCACTGGCCAACAATGCAGCTATCTTGGGTACAACTGTTTCCTCCTTCTCTTTCCTTCTCAGCTCAAACTTATAGGCTTTAAGGTCTGAGAATAGCTCATGATTGGATATTTTTGGGAGGTCCATTGAATGTCTAAGGGCCATGTCCTTCATTTCCCATTAGGCTGGGAGTGCTCTTATATCTTCATACACATTTCCTTCTGTGTATATTCTGTGTATATTCTTTCTCAGTAAATCTGGCATCCCGCTGATCCAGAGTTTCACCTGCAAATATTTAAAAATATTCAAACTTTTGAACAATAGCGGTTAATTTGTTCTCCTTAATTTGTTTTGATCCTTCACAGATTAAGGTCAACTTATCCCAAATTTCTTTTGCAGATTTGCAAGATTTGACTTTGTTGAACATGGCTTTGTCCAACGTTTTGTAGAGTATATCTTTGGCCACATTGTCTAGGTTATATCTCTTCCTATCTTCATTTGTCCATTCAGTTCTTGGTTTTTCAACCATTATCGGTCTTTAAAGAACTTCTCCTTTCGATTCTTTGTCTTTGCTCTTACAGCAGTGTTGACTTTGTAAATTTCTAATGGCCCATCCTCTATCACAAGCCACATTTCATCGTATAGAGAGGATAGATGGGCCTGCATGCGAATTTTCCAGTCATCAAACTCTTCCACAGTAAACATTGGAATACAAGTTAGATTTTCTTCCATGATAATAACGTTGCTTTTAAAATGAAAGACTTTGAAAACACAAGTGTTAAAACCTTTTGAAAAGATAGAGATCTAGTTCAGTAACCAGTACAGAAGGATTAATGAACCAACTGCTCTGATACCACTTGTAGGTCCCAAGGGGTGTGGTGTAAGGTTTAGAATAGGAGGTTGAATAAACCTTATCAAATTTTCGATTTTAGTCCTTTAAAATAGTTCAAAAGAGTTGACTCAAATCAGTTGTGTCCTTGGGGTCAGCTAAATTGGTCAACTAAGTTACACACTCAACAGACTCGATAGAGTTGTTGATAGAATAACTCGGCTGCTTAAGCCAATACTTAACTTAGTTGATTTAGTATTAAAGCAGCGAAAGACTTAACACCTTTTGATTGATTGAAAGCTTGTTTTTAAACACTTGTTTTTGCACTTAGTTATTTATCAGTTGGATAGCAAATATTAACTAACAACAGATATAAAGTAAATATGCAGGAATGTAAATGCTGAAAGTAAATTGACACAAGTATTTTTATAGTGGTTCGAAGATGGAGTAATTCTTCTAGTTCACTCTTCTCCAACTCCTGGAGAAATCCACTAAGTAACAGATCAGTTTACAAAGCGGTTATCAGTTTGGAGACAGCCTTGATCACACAACTGGCTTCTCCTGCGATTCAACTTGTTCACGAGGCAGCTGCCTTGCTACTTCAGCTCACTTCTCAAGTTCTTGGATTTGATCACGAAGCCCTCCAACAAACTTGATACTTTGTTCGACCTTGAACCTTTCTACAATCCTTCAACTTGGAGAGTAGACGCCTTTTGATTTTCAAATTGTTTCCTCTTCAATTGGTTGAATTTATCTCTCCTTCACAGCTTGTGTTGGATCGAGTTTCTTCGAGTTTGAGGCTTGAGGAATAGCTTGTAATGCTTTGAGAATAATGCAGATTGATTGCTTGAGTATTGCTTGTTTTTGCTAGGTTCAGGTGACCCTTTCTCAAATGCTTCCTCAGCCTTTTATAGTGCACATTTGAAATTTGCCCGTTGGAGAGATAGGCTAGTTTCAAATGTCACTTTCTGTTCATTGGCTTATCTTGTCTTGGTCTGCAGCCCTTGTGCTGTTGACCTTTCCTCGTATTAAATGGCATTCCCGAACTGCGCAGGTTCGACACAAGATGCAAAGATGTTTCCCGTTCGGCTCATTCCTTTTGCATATTTACGGGCCAAACATTTTAAGACTGCCCACTTGACATATTACTATATCGAGTAATATTCTTGACTTTATTCCAACGGATCTAAGTCAGTTGTTTTCACTTGATCACGCTTTACCCCAGGTGACTTGAAATCGCTTCAATCATAGGATTGACTCAACTATCACTTCAACTCGATAGACTTGGCTCTTTAAGTTGACTTGACTGACACTTCTCACAGTTGTTCCTCAGCTAACTCTCCTTCAGTCGAGTCATTGACTTCCTTCTAGGCCGTACTCAGCTGACACACAGTAGAGTCTTCATTCCAGTCTGCAGTTGACTTCTTGTAATCTTGACTTAGCTGACTTAACTCAGCTCTTCCAGTCCTATCTATTACAATACAGAATTACAAAAAAATGGGATGCCAACTTCCTAGTCTAAGTTTTACATGGTATAATCAAAATCTAACAAATAAATTTCCTTACACAAATCAAATCTATTTAGTGTTGTTTTTATGTATAATTTGAAAAAAACGATGCACGTTTAGTTTTTTTTTGAACCTTGGTAAATTGAAAAAGTAACAGCTTAATTTTGGTCCACGGAAAAAATGATGCACAATTAATTTATTTTTGATGCATATATAGTGTATACGTAATGCACAATTTTATAAAAACGATGCACAATTAGTTTATTTTGTTGCATATATAGTGTGTACGTAATGTATAGCTTTATAAAAACGATGCATATTTAGTGTTCATGTTCATCCAAATGCATAGTTCACAGTTCATTCTTATGTTGAAAATGATCTTTGTTATTTTGATTCATACATTGAAAATGTGATGCATACCAAGTGTATAATTGATGCATAATTACTAATCAAATGATACATACTTATCTTGATGTGTAACTTGTGGACATTACAAAAATATTAAAAATAGGGATTGGTAAAATTTATGCATAAAGATACTGATAACGTGGTGCATGAATAGGAATAAAACAGTGCATATTTAGTTGGTATTTGCGAACATGTACAAATTAGACAGCCATGACAAAAAATATTTGTGATTTGATGCTTATTTGTACATATATGGTGCGTAATTATTATAAAATTGGTGCAAAAAAATATGTTGAATATTACATCTACCTACTTTTATAATGACAAAATATTTTGTGCAGATTTACTTGATGAAAATAGCCCAACACACTGAAATACGAGAACGCATTGTAATATCCCCTGGCTCTACTAAGTACTGGATACCTGAAATTGAACAAGATAAAATACCACAGATAGGCATGTAATTTTCTACATTGGAGGATGGTGTGCAATTTTATAAGGATTACGACAAAAGATGCGGCTTTGATATACGAAGAAGCACCTCTAGAAAATTTAAAAACCATGAAATCCGATTATAGTACATTGTATGTAAACGAGAGGTCTACAAACATACAACAACTGCAGGAAATGAAACGGGAAGCAGTAAACATACAAGCAAATGCAAGAGAATTTCAAACCGCGTTAGCTGCAAGACAAACTCATACTAGAATACACGTGTAACAGTTGATACATAATAATGTATTACGAAGAACGCCACACGCATTATTTCACATCGGAATCTTACCAGCATTTTCTTCAAGTAAATTAGAATTTAAATTTTGGTCACCAATAATTTATAATAAATTGTTCAAAGGCCAACATAGGCACGGCGAAGACACACCACTTATTTAGGCAGATTGTTGCAGGATATTCGAAAACAGGTGCATCATAGATCGATTTCAAGAATTTCAAAAGAGACTTGAAGGCATATATACATGGGGCAGGCACACGAATTATATTCGACAAATTCTTGAAAAAAGGACATGTGTCCAGGAATGGCCTTTAGTTATGACGTGGACGAAAACGATCAACTAACGAGGCTGTTCTGGGCAGACTCTATTTCTGTGCGCAATTATGCAATGTTTGGAGACGTGATTTCATTTAATGCTACTTACAACACAAACAAGTCAGTTAGAAAAAATGGTGCATATATAAATCAAAACTGGTGTGTGTGTATATATATATATATGTTAGGAAAATATATGTTCAGATTTTGATGATACCATGTAAAACTTAGAATAAGAACTTGCTACCCCATTTTCCTTGTAATTCAACTTGTAATAGATAGGACTGCATGAGTTGAGTTGGAGTCAGCTATGTTGAAGGTTACAAGAGTTTACTGAAGATTGAAGAGAAGACTCAATTGTGTGTAAGCTGTGTGAAGCCAAGTGAAGAATCAGTCAAGTGACAGAAAAGCTATCTCAGTCAGCTGACTGACAGCTAAGTCATTCCAAAATGATTGGAATCAAATGTCAAAGCGGTTTGCAGCAACCAAGACTTGAAGAAAGCTGATAGAGATCTGTTGTCAACACAAGTCAAGACTTTGCTTAAAATAGGCCTGTATCAGGGTGCCAGCAATAAAGTTATTTTGCTGAAAGAGTGCAAAAAGCAAAGAACCAATATGATGTAATTGAACACCTGCAGAGACCAAGGAAAGGTTGCAGATCATTAAAAACATGGTATGATCCTTATTAATGTTGCAAGGACAAGACATGCAAACAACCTACGGGTGGGATTTGAAAAGGAGACTGTTTGAAGAACAAAAGGGCTCTACTCTCCAAGGTTGAAGGAGAAGTAGGAAGGTTCAAGTTCGAACCACAAGCTTTGGGCTCGTTGGAAGGTTGTGTGATCAATTCCAAGGGTTCGAAGGAGCTGAAGTAACAAGACATCCATTTTGTGAAGAAGCTGAGTCCCAGGAGCAGCTAGCTGTGTGATCAAGGCTGACTCGGACTGATAACTGCTTTGTAACTAGATCTGTTACTTAGTGTATTCCTCCAGGAGTTGGAGAATAGTGGATTAGAGGAATTACCCCATCCTCGAACCACTATAAAAATTGCTTATGTCATTTTTACTTACATCATTTTACTTTCTTGCACATTATTAATATCTGCTGTTAAGTTAAATATGCTAAATTCAACTGATAATAACATTGCTAAAAACAAGTGTTGAAAATAAGTTTAAAACATTAAGGTTAAGTGTTAGCTGATCCCAGCTGAGTTATACTATCAACAATTCAGTCGAGTCTGTTGAGTGGGTAACTTTGCTGAAGTAAGCCAACCTAGTTGTCCCTCAAGGACTTAGCTGATTTAAGTAAACTCTAAAAATATTTAAAAGGACTAAATCTAAAATTTGGTAAGGTTTATTCAACCCCCCTTCTAAACCTTACTACTCACCCCTTGGGACCTACAATATATAATATGGTGTACTTTTACTAAACAATGATGCATCTCAAATGTACTTGTTCTCAGGTACAAAATGGTTTTTGCACCATTCACGGGCGTTGACAACCATCATCGTTGTGTTATGTTTGCATGTGTATTACTATTAAAGCAGATGAGGAATCCTATGTCTGGTTATTGAGAATTTTTTTGAAAACAATGTGCAGAGAGCCATACTACATTGTAACCGATCAGGATCCGAAAATAAAATATGCATTCAAAATAGTTTTCAAGACCGCAAGACACCCTTATATATGTGGAACATTAAGGAGAATGTCAGCACCAAAGTCGGCCATACATTGTTAAAAAATGAGTAATTATTACATCGTTTTAATTATGCTGTTTGGAATGACCAATTTTTTTTATTAAACATGGAAAGATATATAAAACGGAAAAATGAGAAGGTACCATAATCACAATGTCGATCAGGTAGCATAATGTTGGGGCCTCATTAAAAACCTACCAAGGTAAAACCCGCCCTTGTGGAAAAATCCCCTGATAGGAAAAGAGTACCCCGGAAAGTGCCATAAAGGTGATAAACAAAAACCCAACAAAATCTAGTAAACAAATCTAAACTGGGCCTATCCAACATAATCATCAGCGAGAAGGGGAAGGATATCATGAGAAAGAGCATCCCACCAATTGGTAACGCCATTATACTTGCTAAGCTGATCAGCCACCCGATTGCCCTCACGATAAATGTGAAATATGATGAAATCATTCTGAGAAAGCAAGTAAATGGTATAACGCCATCTCCCAAGTAAACTCCATGAAATGGAGCCAGACCTTATACGAAAAAGATCCACCACGAATGTAGAGTCTGACTCAACCCAAATCTTGTTCCAACCCTTATGATGTGCGTAGGAAATCGTCGTCATCACTACAATTAATTCAGCCTCAAACGCGTGTCCTGTACCATACTGCTCAACAAAACACCCCCGAAAAACCCCCGTGATGTTCGAAATACTCCTGCAGCCGTGCATCTACCCAGCGACCCATCAGCACTTCCATCCGTATTACCTCCAACCAACCTGGGAGGGGCAAATGCCATGAAACCTGAATGGTCCTTGAGGCAAGTTTGGGGCATCCCAGAACCTTCAGCCGTCGAAGACAAAATAAATTATTCTGCGTGTTGTTCATACACCATTTGTCCAAGGAGGAAGACTCAATGATAAGAGCTTGCAATTGAATAGTAGCTCCCTCCGTCATACAACGTTTATCATTAAAAATAGTCTTATTTTGGGTATGGCAAATAAGCCATATACATGAGATAATAGCGACCCTCCACAAGAAAGCAATCTGATCACTGAATTGGAACTTCATTGCATGAACAAGGAATTCATTAAAACTAGAGACAGTGTGAAGAGACACCGCAATAGTATCCTCAATCCATTTCCAAAGAGCCCCTGCGAAAGAAGAAGAAACAAAAATATGATCAATCGAATCAACATACATATAACAAAGACCACAGATTGAAGGGCCAATAAACCCCCTATGCTGAAGCACATCCAGAGCAGCCAAACTATCATAAATGGCTCTCCAGACCACGATAGACCGTCTATCCAAAATATGGGGAGACCAAATCCAAGAGCCCTAATTGACATTAGGAAAAGAGGGATGGAAGTGCGTATAGGCGGCTTTGGAAGAAATCAAGCCATCGGAAGAATGCATCCACACCCTAGTATCCACGGACGAAGGGGTATCGGACATCGTACAATATCCTTAATAATATTTGTATACTACTCCATGAAAGAGAATGGAAAGTGCCAAGTATCATCAAAAAAGAAGTCTGATATGTAATGGTAATAGTGAACCCGATGCTGATGAGGGATACCAATTTTGTCCACAATAACGTATCCTAACAAATTATCAATCCAAAACTTAACCGTTGAGGCCTCCCCAAGAACCCAACGTGAATCATCCAAACAACCCTCAACAACTGGTCGAAGGCCGACTCAAAGAGAAGAAGGCAGGAATTTATGTCTAATAGATCCATCTGCCAGAAAGAAATGACGACGAAGAGTAGCGTGAACAATCAAATCAGAAGTCAGAATCTTCCATCCCATCTTCATAAGGAACGCTCAGATGACAGTGATAATTGAACGAACACCAAGATCTCCCTCACTCCTAGGAGTGCAACAACGAGCCTAATTGACCATGGCTACCCCTTTCTGCTAAACATCCCCAGTCCAAATAAAATTGTGCATAGCCTTTTTCCATTTGTTTAAGAACAGTCATAGGCCACTTAGAAATGAGCATGGTGTGAACCAAAGAACTGCAATAACAGAATTCACCAAGAAAATCCAACCCACAATCAAAAGCGAAGAACCTTTCCAGCGTTTGAATTTGAGCATGATTTTATCAAATAGAGATTACAAAACGCCTTGTTTGGGGGCCCATTTGAAGATGGGAGCCCCAAGATAAGTGGTGTGGAAAGCGCCAATCAAAATACCCATAATAGTCTGAATATGATTCCGAACATGATGAGAAACATTGGACCCAAAAAACACCTTAGACTTATTTGGATTGAACATCTGACCCGATAAAGAAGCATACCGACCAAGAATATGAAAAATATGTCTCTCATTGGCCGAAGTTGCCTAACAAAGGATAACAATGTCTTCCGTATATAACATCGTGGAAGGAAACGTAATACCCCGTGGAGCATTGAAAGGCATGAGAAGGGTGTTAGAGACCAACCCATTGAAACGCAAAAGAGGAGAGGAGACAGAGGATCACCCTGAATGCAAGAAAAATATGCCACTAGAGACCCATTGAGCGAAATCGAAATATGGGCTAAATGTAATATCACTGAAACCCAAGAAACAAGTGTATTCGAAAACCCAAACCGCAAAGCACATAAAGTAAAATATCCCAGCTCAAAGTGTCAAAAGCCTTATGAATGTCTATCTTCAAAATCATGTTCGAATCTGTACGAGTCTACAACATGTTGAAGCCCTCTGAAACCATAGCAATACGGTCATGAATGTGTCTACCCAGGATAAAACCAAACTGCGTTGGAGAAAGGATCCGAATAACAATGCCGCCCAGACGCATAGCAAGGATCTTCGTAATAATCTTAAAGAGAAAGTTACTCATGACAATGGGTCTAAAATTATCCACAGTATTGACATCTTTAGTCTTAGGAATAAGAACCATAAGACTGGAATTCAAATCAGATGGAAAACTTCCGAATATTAAAAAATATTGAACATAAGCAATCACATACAGAGTAATAATATCCCAACAGTGCTGATAAAAAGCCACATTAAAACCATCCGGACCCGGAGAACTATCCAAACCAAGAACGAACACCACCTCTCTAATATCAAAATCCAAAGGCAAAGAAGTCAAATTCACTTTATCCGCATCCAAGACCACATCATTGATAACCTGATCAATTGAGGAAAAATTGCAAGGAGGGCCAGTAGGGGCCGAAAATAGTTCCTCGAAAAGAGATGTGACGTGAAGGCAAATATCTGCATAGAACCATGTGCAAATTCCTATTAATCAATAACCCATGAATACCAGCTCGAGCATTTTTTACTTGAGAACGGCGATGAAAGAAGAAAGTATTGCGATCCCCATCAGAGATCCATGCAGCGCGAGCCTTCTACCATAAAAATTCCAATTGCTTCGAAAGGGCCTGAACAAGAGAATTCTGAGCTTCAAGTTCCTGGTCCTCACGTGACTCATTATATCCCAAATTTTCAATATCAAACTGAATTTGACATACTTTTTCCAAATGATCCTCAACCCCATGGTTAACGTCTCCAAAAACATCCTCATTCCAACCCCGAAGCACCTGCCTAAGTCTCTTCAATTTAACCATAACCTGAATCAAGGGATTTGTGCCAATACAAGTAGAATCCCAAGAAGCAGAAACGATGACCATAAAGCCCGGATCCTGAATCCACATCCGCTGAAAATGAAAAGGAGATGGCCCACTTTAAGGACGAGTGGAGCAAGATATCAAGAGAGGGTGGTGATCAGAACATATCCGAGGAAGGACAAAAGCCTCTGTTTGATAAATGTTTTTATCATGATTTTGTTGATTTTGTTTTAAAGGGTTTTTATACCAAAACAATATTTAAAAATATTGTCCAAATACTCCCGATTGTTTTAAAATGTTTTTACTAATTTTTCAGAGTATTTCAAGTTTATTTTTGATAAAAATTAGACAACACTTCCGTTTCGCGTTGGACCGGTCATCCTATAGGGAAACCCGTACCTGAATATGTGTTTTGAAATAGAAAATGTGATGGAAGTAAAAGAGGTGAGGTCGACCGATCGACCTGGGCGTCGACCGGTGTGGTCGACTGGTACCTGGGAATGTTTTCTTTAGAACAGAACTCCCTAGACTATCTTTTTGAAGACCTCGATCGGTCCAGCACAGGGTCGACCGGTTGGACCCCCCATCGACCGATCGCCCTGTGTAAAATTGTGTTTTTAATTTCCAACGTCTATTTCTACGCGATCGGTCGCCCTACCGTTTTGGCAGCAAAATTCTAGTCATTGACAGCAGACAGTTCTTCCTTAAATTGTGGGATTGATTTCTAACAGCTATATTCTTGAGTTTAATTGTATTTTTTTGTAGATTTTCAATCCCCAAGAGAAGCCTATCCATGATCAATCATCTCCTATAAATAGAGGAAGATTTGGAGCAACAAAACAAGAAATTAAGATACAACACAACAAGGTACACTCAAAGCAAATACTTGTTCTTTCATTGTCTATATCCTTGTTGTAATAGCCTAAGGTCTTACACTTTCACATTTTAAGGTCTAGGCTTTATTTCTTGATTACACTTGCACTCAAAATTGTATTATTCATTATCAAGTTGTAATCTTGAATTTTTGGTCATCATTTAACACAAGATATCCTTGTGAGGTGTTCTTGTGGTAAGAACACACTTGGATGATCTAGGTGATAGGTGCAAGAAGATTGTGGTAATCTTCTTATTGAAGAGTGTGGTGCTCTTTGAGAATTTGGTGTTCTTCAAGTCGGAAGATTGTGGTAATCTTCACTAGGTGCCGTTAAAGATTGTGGTGATCTTCAAGTGAGATTGTGGTAATATCCAAAGAGGTGTTGTAAGGTGTTATTGTATTAATTGTGGTAATTAATAAAATTCTTTTTTCTTTTTGAAATCCATCCCGGAGATACTGGAGTGGTAGAGGATTAGGCCCTAGGTGGGTTGAACCTCTATAAATCGACGCGTGTTATTTACTTCGCACACCTTCTTACTTGTCTTGGCTTGTTTGATTCGAAAAAGAGGGCATAATAAAAAAAATGGAGATAATCTATTCATCCCCCCTCTAGATTATCGTAGCCGCTTGGACTTACAAGTGGTATCAGAGACAAACTCTTTGGCAAGCTCATTCCACATCGCGAGTAAAGAGGAACGATCAATGGCTACGAATGAAGTCTACCGTACCGACTCCTTCACCAACAAGCCACCTCTATTTGATTCCAAAAATTATACGTTTTGGAAGGAAAGAATGGAATGCTATTTACAAAGTTGCGGGTTCGATATTTGGAACATGGTCATCAATGGAGAATCTATTCCGGTGAAAGACACATGAAGTATGAAGAAAACCATCTACTTAAATGGTAAAGTTGTGTTTTTAATTTCCAACGTCTATTTCTACGCGACCGGTCGCCCTACCATTTTGACAGCAAAATTCTAGCCGTTGACAGCAGACAGTTCTTCCTTAAATTGTGGGATTGATTTCTAATAGCTATATTCTTGAGTTTAATTGTATTTTTCTGTAGATTTTCAATCCCCAAGAGGAGCCTATCCATGATCAATCATCTCCTAAACATAGAGGAAGATTTGGAGCAACAAAACAAGAAATTAAGATACAACACAACAAGATACACTCAAAGCAAATACTTGTTCTTTCATTGTCTATATTCTTGTTGTAGTAGCCTAAGGTCTTACACTTTCACATCTTGAGGTCTAGGCTTTATTTCTTGATTACACTTGCACTCAAAATTGTATTATTCATTATCGAGTTGTAATCTTGAATTTGTGGTCATCATTCAACACAAGATATCCCTGTGAGTGTTCTTGTGGTAAGAACACACTTGGATGATCTAGGTGATAGGTGCAAGAAGATTGTGGTAATCTTGAGTGTGGTGCTCTTTGAGGTGTTGAAGAATTTGGTGTTCTTCAAGTCGGAAGATTGTGGTAATCTTCACTAGGTGCCGTTAAAGATTGTGGTGATCTTCAAGTGAGATTGTGGTAATCTCCAAAGAGGTGTTGTAAGGTGATGTTGTATTAATTGTGGTAATTAATAAAATTCATTTTTTCTTTTTGAAATCTATCCCGAAGATATTGGGGTTGTAGAGGATTAGGCCCTAGGTGGGTTGAACCTCTATAAATCGACGTGTGTTATTTACTTCCTGCACCTTCTTACTTGTCTTGGCTTGTTTGATTCGAAAAAGAGGGCATAATCGGAAAATGGAGATAATCTATTCACCTTCTCCTCTAGATTATCGTAGCCGCTTGGACTTACAGCCTCTATGCCATGCCATAAAGTATAAAGCCTCGGAGAATCCAGAGCACGGTCTAAACGTGCTTGAGTGATCGAGTGAATATGATGGGTTGCGCACCAAGTAAAAACATTGCCCACCTTAGCCTACAAGCCAGCGTTATCAATGAAATTCCAGAAATTTTGACAAGAAGCATTAGAAGCCACCCCACTTGTGATTCCCAATAATAGCATTAAAATCACCAATAAGCAAAAGGTCAGCTAACCCCAATCTGACAATATCATTCCAAAGAGTCCGACGATCTACATGATTACATAAAGCATGGACAAACCCCACATGAAAAATATAATTAGCAAACTGAACTTGAAGAACCACACACTAATCAGAAAGGAAAATCTGCTTCGAGACTGAAATATCATGACGCCGAAAAATCCAAATATCATCCATCCTATTGGATCAAAAATTCTGAACCACAAACTGTAAACCAAGACTGTTCCAATACGAATCAGAAATACTCTGTAAATCCACTTTAGGTTTTGAGATAGCAACCAGATAGGGTTTATGACGTTGGTATAGTTTCTTAAGAACATTGCGAGAGGCAACATTCCCAATCCCCCTTATATTCCAGAAAAGACAATTCATTGAGATAAAATTGGAAGGGGGGGCAACTATGTTGGAGATGGATTGCGAATCATCATCTTGTGGTTGTGTACGAACCCTATCTTGATTATCTGTGGATTGTTGAACTGTATTAGGCACTTGCGAATCATTCTCATCATAATCAGCCCATCACTTACTCGCAGGAACATTAAATGCCTTTGCATCCATAGAATCCTTCGTGATGGCCAATTTGTGAAGGGGTGGCGTTGGTCCATGGTCAATAGTTTTGTGAAGTCTTTGCTTAGCCGAGTCCACAGATCTATCCCAAATAACTTTACACAAATTTTGAATTGGTTTATCCAATTGGTACTGCATGGTGTGTGGCTGCCTTCTGATATCCGAATAGGAGAGCAAATAAGACACATCCAAAGCCCGGGGAATGGACGCTGGGGGGAGGTCCTAACATAGGTTTCAGTAGGCGCAAAAGAGCCATCTTCCTCTGCAAAGGCAGCGAAAGAATTGCCCAAAGCCACCCCAAAAAAGATGGGAGCTGGGACATCTGATACTAGAACAAGAGGAAGAGAGGTTGAACCCATCACCTCAGCAGAGGCCGCATCATCCATTGAGTTAACAACATATTTCCCTTTATCCTGAGATTTGTGGACAGGACGATAGACTTTACGAACCCTGGAATGTCCCCTTTGAGATACCGGATGACCAAAAGGTTCTTTAACCTCAATAGTTTCCCATACGGCGACAAGAAGCAGAGGTATGTCCAGTGACACAACAGGCAAAACAAAATTCAGGTTATAAGTCATAACTGATAGAGACAAATGAACAATGGCCCATGCGTTCCAACATAATGTGGTCTTGTGAATGTTTTGCAAGATCAACTTCAAACAACACACGAACAAAGTGGCCAAAAGAACCATCTAAAGACTTATGATCAATCTGCACCGGCGTGCCAATGGCTTTGGCAATTCCCAAAATGAAATTAGGATCCCAATACTCGAGACTGAGTTCGAAGATTCTAACCCAAACACTAGCTATCAAAGTGGTGACTTTATATGGGTTAAAGTCTGGCACCCAATGGGAGAGACTAATAGAACCCTGGTTAATAGCCCAAGAAGCACGAGCTTGAGTACGGAAACGATCATGCTCATTAGAAATTTTAACACAAAAGTACCCCTTACCTAGGGGAATCAATTTCCAATCATTTTTAATACCCCATAACTCCAAAAGCCACCTATGAAGCGGCATAATAGCCCATGGCTTAATTACTACCTTTACCCAAAACAATATGACCAATTAAAGAATAAGCAAATCCGAAATACGTTGTTGGTAAAGGTTTTCATCAATCGTCACAGAATAATAATCTTCTTTTTTTCACAGGATCAGGAATAGAACTAGATAAACCATTAACCACAATTGAGTAAGATGTAGGATTACCTGGAATCGGAGAATGAAATGTATCAAAGTTAGAACTATTACCAGATACAACTTTAGCAAAAGAGTTGGATAAAAGATGGTTAATATTAGATTTCATGGCAATCAACTGAATATCCCTAGCAGCAAGGGGCATCACCTATCGATCCATGAGCACCATGATCACCTAGAGATGAGCCCAAGGGCCATCACCCCCTAGGGATTGGCAGCAATAGAGGGTTGCCCATTGAACGCCCCTGCACAAGAAAGATATAGGGGGCCTTTCAGCCCATGAGGATTGCCACTGGCATGGGGGGTGGATAATGCATTGGGGGCAGCCCCCCTAGATAAGATGAAGCCATATGCAAGTCTTGAGGAGGAGCATGGGAAACATAACCCCTTTTGACAGGGAGCATGGAGGGACCACCATCATCAACCAAAAGGGGATTAGTAACTAACTTGGGGACCATGGTTTGGGGCTGCACGTTACCACACGCATGGCCATATCCACCAAAAATAGATGTACGTGCATGTGGTATGAAATTATAGGGAAGGGAATAACCTGCAACTAAGTGAGCTCTTGATGGGAGGCCATCAATGGCGACAGACTGAGCAGCAACATCCTTAGAATCACAACCCCTAGTTCTCGAAACCCTAGTAGACTCCATGAATAAATCTTATGGATCCATGAGATTCCCTGAAGCGTTCGACTTCTACTGACGAAGAAAACTAGCTGGAACATGACCTTGAAATTCAATTCCAGGCAAAGGGTCCTGTGTTTGATACATGTTTTTATCTTAATTTTGATGATTTTATTTTATCACCAAAACAATGTTTTTTTTTAAAGGTTGTCCAAATACTCCTAAATGATTTAAAATGTTTTTAATATTTTCCGGAGTATTTTCTCAAAGTTTATTTTCGTCTATTGGACAACGCTTTTAATGATTTTACGTTATTGGGTTTTCACTCTCAAACGATGTTTCTAAATGTTGTCCTAATACTTCCGATCGGTTTAAAATGTTTTTACTATATTTTCGAGTATTTCTTAAGTTTTATTTTCGACAAAAATTGGACAACATTTGCCTCGTGTCGACCGGTCGCCCTATAGGGCAACCCATACCTGAAGATGTTTTTAGAAAGAAAAATGAGACGGAAAGAAAAACAAGCGGTCGGCCGTCGCCGCTTCGGGCGTCGACCGACACGGTCGGCCGACTGCCGCCAGTCGACCAGGTGCACTGCAAGTTTCGTTTTTGAAAGCAGAACTTTTAAACCTTGCAAAATCCTTGAGGGGACGGTTGGGGTGATGGTCGACCGGTCGAGGTAGACGTCGACCGTCGCCTGTGTTATTTTCTTTGTGTATTCTTTTCAACGTCTATTTCTGTGCGACCGGTCGCCCTATGTTTTGACAGCAAATTTCTGACCGTTTGACAGCAGACAAACTTTCCTTAAATTGTGGGATTGATTTCTAACAGCTATATTCTTGATTTTAATTGTATTTTTCTGTAGATTTTCAATCCCCAAGAGGAGCCTATGCTTGATCAATCATTTCCTATAAATAGAGGAAGTTTTGGAGCAACCAATACAACAATTGAGATACAACACAACAAGATACACTTCAAGCAAACACTTGGTCTTTCATTGTCATTATTCTTGTTGTAAAATTGCCTAGCTATTCACTTTCACATTCTTGAGGTCTAGGCTATTCTTGATTACACTTGCACTCTATTGTATTATCAATTATCGAGTTGTAATCTTGAATTTGTGGTCGTCATTCAAACACAAGATATCCTTGTGAGTGTTCTTGTGGTAAGAACACACTTGGGTGAACTAGGTGTTAGGTGTGAGAAGATTGTGGTAATCTTCTTGTTGAGGTGTTGAAGAGTGTGGTGCTCTTCAAGGGTGAAGATTGTGGTAATCTTCACAAGGTGCCGTTGAAGGAAGATTGTGGTAATCTTCAAAGGGAGATTGTGGTAATCTCCAAAGGTGGTGTTGAAGAAGAGTGTGGTGCTCTTCAAGGTGTTGTAAGTTGAATTTGTATTAATTTTGGTAATTAATAAAATTCTTTTTCTTTTCGAAATCCATCCCTGGATATCTTTGGGGTGGTAGAGGATTAGGCCCTAGTGGGTTGAACCTCTTTAAATCGACGTGTCTTTTTTACATTCCGCACCTTCATTATTTTGTTTGAGCATTCGGTTTGAAAAAGAGGGCGAAATCGAAAAGATGGAGATAATCTATTCACCCCCCCTCTAGATTATCGTAGCCGCTTGGACTTACATCCTGGACACGTGTCGGGCGTAGGGGAGGACTTGGAGAAGAAGCATGCGTTCCATGGTTTTGTAAAGGGGCATCAAAGCTAGAAGTAAGACCATGGAGAGAAGGAGACGCCATGGCTGGAAATTATGGTCGGAAAATTTCAAGAATTCCGATCGGAGGGAGACGGTGTATTTGAAGATAGAGAGAACATATTTTTAGGGTAAATATTTTTGGAATGACCAAATTGAACCTGCTAAATTTGAAAAATTATGGGAATCAGTGATGATAGAGTTAAATCTAGAAAACCATCCCTGGTTTTCATTACCGTATGAAATTAGAAAAAGTTAGATCCCCGCTTATTTTAGAGATGTTCCCATGGGGGGTTGCTGCGAACTACGTTATAGTCTAAAAGCACAAACACTTGGTTCGGCGGGTTTACAAACCCGCAAGTCAATTTAGTAGAGTTCTTCATGCACTTTGACAGCGCAATAGATTCACAATGACACACAGTACACAAACTAAAAAACGACAACGACACTCTCATCCCCAAATGCAAGACGCTACTGGACATTGAAAAACATGCAACAACATTGTATATGCATGCTTTTGTTTTAAAAAAATAAGCCTGGAGATTGAAACCGCATGTTATAAGTGCTCAGTACATTTGGTCACAAGAATGGATGACGCTTGTTCCTACTCAATAAAGGACCAAAATGATGCAATTTTCAACATATTATACTGCAAAGAAGAAACAAAGGCAATGTGTAGCTGCAAGATGTTCGAAATGCACAAGAGTTAGTGTCAGCACATCTTTGTCTAATTCAAGGACCTCAAGGAAATTCCCACAAGTACGTATATACACGGTGGATGAAATTGGCATCCATAATCCATCAACAACAAGTGGTCAACTATACGAATTCGAAGGTGGGGAAGAAAATGACACAACTCTAAAGGAATTGTGGTCAACTTTTCACATCTGCATACGACTTGCAAATGGAAGAGTGGAAAAATTGGCCGACTTAGCATGCTTATTAGCTCAAGACCAACAAGAGCACGCAATTGGTAGCAAACATACACTGATTGAAACTTAATGCGACTCTACTTCTCAAATGGACATCTCAGTATTGCCACCACAACAAGCACGTAACAAGAGCAGCGAGAGTCGAATAAAAAAGCAGGATACAGAGTCAGAAAGAAAAGGCAATTTGTGCTAGCACCAAACTAAGAAGAAAATGCAGTACTTGTGGCAAATTTGCATCGCACAACAGCCAGACTTGTCCCAATCAACTAACAGAATGAGAACCCCCTTTTTTATTAGATTCAATTTGATACTTTTTAAAAACTCAATACCTTACAATCTAAGTTTTAATCGTGAATTGTTATGTACAATTACATATTAATAGATCTAACAAATCAATATATTCTGCATATGCACGACATGGCCATTAAACTGTGCATTAAAATGGAACTGTGGAGATCGAAATGCATCAAAGCAGTACTAATTATGCGCCAAATATTACCAAATATGCCCTACAACGGTCATTAACACTTGCGTTAAAAAAAATGCATTTTGAAAAGCATATATGCATCAACACACTACTAACTATGTGCCAAAAAGCTATTAACTGTGCACTATAAAATATCACTAACTATGCACCAAAAAACCACTACTGTGAAAAACAGTGTAATATGCATCAATATAATAATAACTATGCACCAAAGTGTTATTAAATGTGCATTAGTATTAAACAGGTAAATTTCATAAGTTTATTATTTTTCCACATCAAAATCGTTAACCATGCACAAGTTTATTGAACAAAAAAGGCCATTTCAT
Organism: Rehmannia glutinosa; assembly: GCA_016081115.2. Taxonomy (NCBI): domain Eukaryota; kingdom Viridiplantae; phylum Streptophyta; class Magnoliopsida; order Lamiales; family Orobanchaceae; genus Rehmannia; species Rehmannia glutinosa. The sequence goes on along the minus strand of CM071924.1, from coordinate 33,210,957 downwards.
CAAAATCTGACAAAAAAATGCACACATTTCCAAAATAACAAAAAAACCTCAAACATGCAGAAGTGAACAAAAAACACAAAAATATTATGAAAAAACTGAACTACATACTTACATTCAAATTGTGCCATTAACACTGTTAAAATTACATCATGATTCCCAAACAACCTACACTAAAAAACAACATAGAACATACCCATAAAAAAAATTAAATCAGTTTTCATGTACAAAAAAACATCCCATCAAATTTCAAACACTATCCCTATGCTTTCTTCTTCTCATTGAAGAATTTCTTGGCCGAATTTAAAACCCTTTCCTCTCTTGGTTCAAATCATCAAGTATAATTGCATGACAATACAATGTCCCAGGCGTGTGAATAGAGCACAATCGGCATTGTCAAATCCACAATTCCATTTTTTCAACGCCCCCTTCCACATGTACGTCTCCATGTGCTACATCGCATAGACTTCACAGTCAACTTTATTTTCTGAATCCCTCCACGACATAGCAAGTCTAGATGTGGAGCATTTTTCAACAACTCACAATGTTTGGTAACACCCGCACGTAAGCAAATATCGAGAAAATACCTCCAACTGAAACACATGCCAAAACACATACACAAAATTATATTAACAAAAAATACAGAAACACAAAAAACACCCAGAAACATCATAAGTCGTTCCAAAAAGCTAAACCTATCTATGTGGTACTTTGACAACTAACAAATGCACCAAAACATATGTTCATGTACACCAAAAGCACGCTAAAATTACATTATCACATAACTAACTGACCACCAGACTATATCAAACATAACTTGACAAAATTAATGCTAAAATTCACATAGATTTACAAAAAAAAGCACAATAATTACCAGAATCTCCATCATTTTTCGTACTTGTCACAACTTGTACCACCGACAGAAGAGTTGTCCAGAATGTGGCAATACTTATTCTTTATGTAAAGCATATAACAAAAATATGTTCGCTCTTGCAAATAGGGAAGAAAAAATGAAAAAGAACAACAAAAAATAACACGTCAACCTAAAACAAAAAAAAAAGAAAACAACCAACACTGTTAAAATCATTAGCCATTATACCATTTCAATGGCCTACAAACGAGCTGTGGTTGGGTCCATAAATTATGCATCAAACATTTCTGAGAACATAGCCAGAACCCTTTCCTCACTCAGGTCATCCCTAGGGGCCACAACAGAGTACAATGAATAGAAAAACTACGAATCATCATATGGTTCAATTCTCTCATCATAGAAACTTCGAAAAATACACTATCTTTTAACTACATGTACAACATTTTATACCTTACTGTGCATCAATTTATAAACTAAAACTCTGCATGGATTTATAACTAAAATGTGCACCATCATATAACTACCCCTTCACTCTGTTCAGCTAATTGTGCAACATTTTCTAACTAATTATGCATCAGAATATAAGTACATTAGTTTATACGTAACTGTGCACCATTTAATAACTGAACTGTGCACCATTTAATAACTAACAGTACATCATTGTATAACTATTATACATCATCTAAAAAAACTATAAAGATACAATGTAATATTACTATCTGTGCATCGAAAACACAACAACCATTCACCATTATCATTTATAAAATACACACATATAAAATCAAATGGCTACATGTTAGAAAACAGAAACACAACACTAATGAAAAAATATATCGTCGCTAAGGTCATCACAAAAAACCTAGAAGGGGAGTTTTCATCCTTCACTTCCTCCTTCTCATTTAGCAATTTGGACCAGACATCAATAACAACAATGTTTATATAATCCACTGGCCTTATTGTCTCCAACTCCTCTCTCATAAGCATCGTGTCACACATCCTAAAAACAACCTCATTCCTGCATACATTTAACAAAAAATTAAAAACAAACTAACAGTAAAAAATGTATACAAAGTGAAAAGAAAATACATATCTAAAAACACATAACCTCTCAGACCCTATATTCTCAAAAACCCACTTTGCAACTGCGTTGTGAATCGTGTTCAAGTTTTGTGCAAAATCGACATATCTAGCACGAAAGGAAGACATCAACATCACAGATTTACGAGGCTTCCTCTTACTCTTGCGCGTGTAGACCTTTGCAACGGGTTAACCAATTCCAGTCGCAATATTGCCACCCTCCCCACCGATCCCAGCCTGACTTTCGACATCAACACCTTGTCCTACATCCACTCCATCATCACCACCCTCCCCACCGATCCCAGCTTGATCTTCGACATCAACACCTTGTCTTACATCCACTCCACCATCACCACCCCAAGTTATCCAGTATCTTCAGTAACATATTCCGACAAATCCTCCTACACATAAAACATAACAACCCATAAATAAATAAAAATAAGAAAAAAAAAAGCCTAGAAATTTAAAAAAAGAATACACTCACGCCCCCGGCTTGCGGTTGTTCCTCAGCCAAATATTTCTCAGCGTATTTCCACGATGTTTCCAAAACAGAGTCCCAATTGGCAACATTTGTTTCTTGTATCAACCCAATACTAAAGCTGGACATATCGTCGCACGTTTCTAAACTCCTCCTGCTGGAAAATTGCTTGCTCAACCGTTTCCAAAGCCACAATATTTTCCGGATTATTACAAAATGCATCATTCTACTAAGTCTCGCTACCAAGCCCTTGGCCACTGCCGGTTTCTACACTAGCTTTTTCACCAGAAAAGCATATCAACTTCCTCGCCACAACTTCAATCTTCCCAAGTTAAGATTAGAAGACAGCTCCCGAGGTGTATTATTCAGCATAAGAATAATATCCATTACATCAGTAGCTAGCGACGCCAACTTAGACAAATATTACCAACGCACCCCTACATAATATCAATCCAAGATATTAATCCATAAAAAAAATACATAGCCCAAACACCAACTGGATATACACTAACAAAATATAATGCACACAAAACAAACTTTATAGTGAACATTTAGTTGAATTATGATGTATAAATAACTGTCACATGGTGTATATAGCTTATGTACTAACACACCATGATGTCCCATGCTTCAAAACCTGGAACAAACATATAAATTTACCTAATATTATATCATTCCCACGTTATCTTTACATCACTCCTATGATGAACATGCATTATCATACAGTACATCAACAAAACAATAGAAATCTCATATAAATGAAAAAATACAATACTATAACTAACAATATACCATTAAAACACTATAAATACGTCAAATACTGTACAAAACATGCATCATCAAAAAATATAGACAACCCGATTAAAAGGTACATTACAGATTAGATGTGTTTTTTTGAACAAAGGTATCAATAGCATAATGTTAAAAAGGGAAAAAACCTGCACACCATCACCACTAAATGAAACAGGGGCTGGATGATGATTCCGCGATCCAGATGGTCCAGCCTTATCAATGACGCAGTCTACAAAACCTTTGCCAAAACCCCCACTGTTGACCTCAGCAGCACTCATATCCCTAATGTTTTCCATTGTCAACGAGCGAACACACGGCACAACCCTCGGGATCTCTCGAATTGACATGACAACTCTATCCATGTAGAAGCCCTTAAATGCAAAAAAAATATTATTTTAAAAAAAATGACATAAAAGAAATTAAAGCATACTTACAATCAAAAAAAGGAACGGCCCGCTAAAATGCTTCTTGCTCGTACTAGTCCATCTCTCTCGGCTAGATATCAAAGTCTTCAAAGTGTACTCGCATCAATTCAAGTTGTGAATATCATTAACATCCTCCAAACATTTCATAACCAGTGGATTAATATAACTGCCCTGGACATTGCCTATAATCTGTGCATCTACAAGAGCAACGAAGTGCCTCGTAAACCAAACACCTCCTTCACCATCCTCAAGCATCTTCCCACAAACATCTGCAGTCTTAATATTGTAGCTCCCATCTTCATTGGCCTCAAACTATGACTGCCAATCCTCATAAACTTGAGATGTTTCCGACTTCTTTTTTTTGTCAATTCTAGTTCCACCCCTCGAAACCCCCAACACCAACTCAACATCCTTCTCGTCGCAGTGAATAGACCTCCCCCTAGAAGAATTAACTCACATCTAATAGTGTTAAACTGTCAACCAACCAATAAATTAGCCTGGATGGATACTCGTCGACTTTGAGCCCCAAAAAACTTCCAAACCCCATTTCAACCACATCTTTGGTCCAAGATTTTATTCAAACCACTCAATGCTTCTACTACAACAGTAGGCACATATCTAGTTTTCAACTTGGGGAACGCACATTTCTCTTTTGATTTGTCTGCCTTAGCACTTTTCTTAACATTTCGTCCCCCGTCATCCGCCCCGTCGGAAGCTGGTCTTTTCTGGTTTCTTCTAGACATATAAACTTATCAACTTATCATTAACAACAAGAAAAGAAAGATAAGCACACCTCAAAACCAAAGAAAACATAAAACATACCCATGTTAAAAAATGTATTGAAAACACAACTGACAAACTAAATATGCACTATATGAACTTTAACTCTGCATCACAAAAGACTATTTACACACCATGTGTGTTTATGCAGTTTGTGAACTACCTATGCACAAAACCAAAACTAATCATGCACCATAATACATCTACCATTATATCAAAAAATATCCCCTACATACTTGATATTGCCAACTTAACCGTGCATCAAATGAAAACTTTTACACTTTGTAAACTACTTATCCACAGAATAAAAACTAATCATACACCATAATACATTTTCATATGCACTGTGATATTGCTAAAGATGCACAACAATATCAATAAATATGCATTGTTGAATATCTGTTAATGCATCAAAATTTCAATCCCCATACACTTCAGATTGAAATATTCATTCTTTGCACCAAATACTCATTAAAAATGCATAATATAACTCATAACTATACATCAATACTCAGCTAAAAATAACATCACATATTATTCATTCTTCATAATATAAGGGATAAAACAACAACACACCCATATATTCTAGAAACTGTGCATCAAACTACAACTAAAAGTGCATCGTTAAGATATAATTGTACACCAAAAAACCCAAAAAGAAAAACAAGAAAAACAGAGTACCCTAATAAATTTCCCAAACACATTTCAAAACACAAACACAAAACCATTCTGCGAAATCCCTACCTACACAAACATCAATACGCATATCCTCCAAAAACAAGGCACCAAACAACATATAATATTACATCGTTTATGTTAAAATGTACCCTAAAACACCAATCAAAAATAATAAACAATACCCTGAAACCTTTCCCACAAACACATTTCAAAAACCAAGAAAAAACCTACACCATAAAACCGGCTGCAAAAACCCTAGTATCTCTAAAAATGAAAAATACAACCAATTGCCTAGTATTCAAACAAATAGACTCCAAAAATCAAAAAATTAAGCATTACATCTGTAAAAAAAAAAAACACACCACGAAAATGGGAAAAACAGAAACCCTTAACGCGATTTTGCGAAACAAAACAAAAAAAAATGAACCAAAACAAAAAAAAAATTGTCAAAAAACACTTACCTCAACCAACACCTTGAAGAACAACCCAATCCGTAGAGAGAACTGGCGCCTTTACTCGATTAAGCGAAAAAAAGGATGAAAAATGAGAGAGAGAACTCACGGCCAATCGAGAGCAAATGAATTTTTTGGCAAATCCAATGGATCAATTTTTTTTCGATTTTTTGCCTTTTTTTATTTTTCGCCCATAAAGGGCAAATTAGTCTTTTAAATTAAACATTTTCAGTTTTTTTGGTAACTGTTCGTGTCTATAGGTTTCAAGGGATTTAATTTCTAATTTGATTCCCGTTTTCACTTCTCTCCTCCATTTTGAAACTTCTTACTTCTTTCTCCCCTATTTGCTCTCGATCCATTGGATTTGTCAAATTAACGTATGGGATTAGTGCACACGGTCTTACAGTAAGTTTTCTGCCACATTTGATCCTATACCTATATATATATATAAGGAGTTAAGTGACAACCAAAAAGTAAAATTAGGCAAGGGTAGATTGGGCCTTCATTTGAAACATGTTGGGGTTAAAAGTCGATCAATGATAATGAAAGTTGGGCCTTAAAATAAAATATAGACATTTAAAAGAATATTGGCCCTTGTGGACTGTGGTATTGACATTGGGCTGTTTGGCCCGCTCGATATGTTGTTGATACAGCAATTTGCTATGAAAACGTTTCTTCCTCCTACACGACTCTAACTACAAAACTCGCGATTACACCAAATACATGATATTTTATATTTTCCGCAAGAATCAGCTTTGTTCTTCTGGTTCATGAAATTTCAGAAATGGAGTCGCTTTCTTCAAGATTTCTGATTTCATCAGCTCACACTAGATTTACAGCTACATATTCGATAAACCCACTTCGCATCAAAACTTTAGCGACTAATTTTCAGTATTTTCCCCTCACAATTCATTCCAAAAAGTCTAGCTATCAAGGTAGGTACTTTACATTTATCTTTGTATGATTAACGTTTTATCTTTTCTTTCTCTTCCTCTTTTTATTTAGGCCGAAGCTTAAGGATAATTTTTTTGTTGCATTTCTTAATTCGATATCCATGCATGAAAGGGGGGAAATAATAACGGTTGCTTCTAGAAATGCTGACTGCAAATTATGTAGGCTGTTGTGATTCAATTTTTGCTCAATTTTGAAATTTCCGAAATGAATTTGAATTATTTATAATGCATGGTATTAGGTTTAGGGTAGATTAGTGTTTTATTTTGAGAATATTCTGACTTTTATGATCATAAAACCACCAATACATGTGTGCGCGCACACACACACACACGAAGAGCTTGAACTTCAAATTAAGCTTGCTTAGATATAGTCGTGTTATCTTTTTGTTATGCATTATATTAATACTTGCAATCAGTTTGAGTGTTCTCTTTACACTCCAAATGTAACAAACCAATAATCAAAAACATAAGAAAGAAGAAGAATTCTCATATAGAAATCTTCCATTCCGATGAAAAATGTCACCTGTGAAGGACTCAAAAGTGAGTGGAGTGTGATGAATAATGCCACTTGTGAGTTGTCCCACATTGGTTAATTAGAGGAAGAGATAGTCTAAATTATAAGCCAAGTGAGCTACTCTTCCTATCACCTTTAGCCTCACTTGGTGGGTTTGGGCTCTCCCCCATATTGGGTACGATGTGGGACGTGCCAAGTTCCCCCATTGAACAGTTTCTATTGAGTGACTCTAGCAACTTATAGTGTCAGATGTATGTTAGTATCTGATAATTTAAAAGGTCATAATTTTGGTGTTCTCTTCATTTTGGACGGCAAATTGGCATATAATTTCTAGTGGCTTTCTATTAGTGCTTTCGATTTCATCGAACCAACAACGAGGGCCTGGTTTAGATTTTCAGGAATATGTTAAACCCTCACAACTCCTCCCAGCCAAAGAAGCGAAGGTTTGTACTGATACTTCAGTCGAGAAGGCATTTTCTTCTTTCCTGTCTGGCGGATCTGACTGCTTGTTCAAAGTCAAGCTACAAACAAGTAAAATTTATGGGTCGGGTCTTAGTGATGTGAACTCTGAAATGTTACTATGTTTGATTGATGTGAATGGATCTTCGATTTTACAAAGATTACCTGCTACTTCGGTTGGAACTGATGCATTCTCAGAAGACAAGGACATATATGATACTTTGCATTTTCAAAGAGGCTCTGTTGATGAATTTGCTTTTGAGGGACCTAATCTTGGGAGAATTGTAGCTGTTTGGATCAGCTTGGAATCAGGTTAATCTATTTTGCAAGAAAATCTGTTATTTCATTCTTAAGTCAGTTATATGTTTCTATAGACTTTTAAAGCATTTGATGCTCATTTGGTTGAATCGTTTTTTGTCAAAATTTCATTAAAACAGGCAGATTTGAATCTGACATTATTTTCCGATTAGTCTCATGAAGACAAACAATTTGGTTACACAAAAACCTAACAGAAAGCTTATTGATCATGTTTGTGAATGAAATCTCTACTCTTGTATTTTTTCAATGGTAACCTCTTGTTACTTGAGTTACCCAGTGTTAACTCTGTGTTTTGTTACACATATTTTTATATTATCATCTAGAACGGAAAATGTCTAAATACTGCATCAGATCACGAATTTGTAAACAAAAGTTGTCGCTGGTCAGTAAACTTGCAAATGAGATGATCAACAATATTGAAATCCTGAACCAAATTGTGCCGTTTATAATTATAAAGAAAATAAAAGTACTTTTTTTTTTCAAATTCTCTAAAGAGTATTGGTAGAAGCAGCAAATTCCAAGAAGAACAAAAATCAAATTGACTGATTAGATTAGTATTCCTATACTTTGACAATTAGGTATGTTTCAACATGATGAATATATCCAAATGACAATTTCCTTGATTTATGTTCTAATCCCCCCACATTAGACATACAGTCTCAATATAAAGGATATGGTTTGTGGAAATAATTTAATATCCATTTTCATGGTTTATTTGACATTTAAGAGTATTCTTTGACCTCCCTCTTGCTGCAAATGGCAGGTCAATGGAGAATAGGTGGCATGAGTTTGACTACTATTTGTCATTGTCAATCTTCATCAGCTGGAAACAACCAAGAACGCAAACACCTAACTGGTTCACAGTACAACTTCGAGTTCGAAGATATTTTGATTGGGGAAAATAGCGAAGCTTCTATGATGGAATTCAGACCTCATTCGATCACTGCATTTTCCAACGATGAATCCACCTTATACAGTTCCTTAAATCCATCATCCTCACTTAATAATTACCTCACATCAAACGAAGAAAGCATGAAGGAATACGCGTACCTGAAATTCTCATTGTTATTTTACGACGCGATGCTTATTCTGGCTGGTTCATCAGTTGCATATTTTTGGACAGGGGAAAATGCTCCGTATGCATTCTTAACAGGTGGATTGTGCGGATTTTTTTATCTATTGTTGTTGCAAAGGTCAGTTGATGGACTACCAGCACAAGAACTCGTTCCAAGTGAGAATAAAGGAAGTTTTGGTCAAATTTTTGATAGATTAAAGGGCCCATTATCAAGCTTAGTATTGGCGTTTGCATTTGCAATCATAATTGTGAAATGTGCTTCGGGAGAGGATGCTGTTAAGTTGACCCCAAAAGAGATTATGCTTGGAATGATGGGATTTCTCATGTGTAAAGTGTCTGTGGTATTGGCAGCGTTTAAACCGTTGCCACTTACTTTAGGAGATAATGAACGGAGTGTTTAACTTGTGTACTTGAGTATATATTGTACATAGTTGTATACGGTGATAGCAGTAAGAAAATCTGGTATATACTACATAGGGACGTTGAACTTGTTTTGCCCCAAAACTTTTTCATTGCGGATATTAGATCAATCATTTTAAGCTTTATTGAGGTAATGCTGTTCTGCTCTATTGTGATTTTTTTATACTTGTTGTCCCCTGTCCCAATATCATTAAATAGTTTAAATTTGATTGCCCTTTCATTTCCTGGTGATCTTAGATCAGTTTTGCTTTCTTTCATTTGCACCGCAGCCACTTCAACATGCTTCCTATTTTCCAAGGGAACTCATAATATAGTAGGATTTAGAGGATGTTTGGATGAGCTTATAAGCTTCTCAAAACACTTTTTAAAATGTTTGAGAGCTATAAGATCTTTAAAAGTGTTTGATTGTTTTTTTTTTTTTTTTAAAGATCATATAATTTTCTAAAATAAGATTTTAGGAGCTATAAGTTGTTTAAGAAACAGGTGGGGATCTCAACTTATTTTCAAAATAATATTTTATTTTAAAACCTCGTTTGATTTTGACCGTTTTAATTGCAAAATTGTCAGCACTAACAGCTTATAGGTACTATTATTTTATTTTCTTCAAACACTTAACAATTTATTTCCAAATATTATATGACATCTTATAAAGTCTAAAAACATCTTATAAGATGATTGCTACTTCTAAGTTCAATCTCTTCATATCCACTTTCTTTTGTTTCTCTCAAAACTCTATTTCTTTTACTTCTCTTTCTTGTCCTTCATATTTCAGGGGTGATTTTTAACCCTTTTTTTTTGCCTAATATCACCTCATTTACATCTTTTTTATTTATTAATTTTCTAAATAAGTGATTTTTCCTCATATATCTGGGTTATTTTTTTTTTGTTTGTGATTTCGTCGTTTGGTGCTACGTTTGGTTTGTCGTCGTCTTTATGCAGTGTTTTCCTTGTTCATACAAGTAAGTTTTCGATCCGATAGAGAATTTCCAGGTTTATTTATATTTTGGTTGTCCCAATGGCTAGTTAGTTATGGACTTTAGGATTTTTAATCTTGATCCGATATTAGAAAATTTTCAGGTTTATTTATTTTTCAGGTGGTCTAATAACTTATTTTTAAAATGCCTATTTACAAAGCCGACATGTATTTTTTTTTTTAAAAAAAAAGATGCAATAGTTTTATTTATCATGATTAGAATTCTTGTATACAGACAGAGTATAATTTTATTGAAGAATAATTTAATAAATTTTACCTAATGCATGGCCTAATAGGCTAAGACAACAACAGTCAAGCTAAATTCAAATAAATAATTTCTGATATCCCAATACTTTCATGTCAATTCACGTTCTCCACCTCACATTACATACACTAGGGTTGGCAATAGGACGGGTTGAAACCCGGCTCCGCATTAGTGTCTTAGTCTTTTTTATGGTTTTTTATCAGAAGATGTGGGTTTTTCAACCGATGAAGTAGAAGCCTCAAAATTTTCAGTTGCTTTGACAAAAATAGGTATTTTATAGTCAATACTAGCTTTTTATCACTACCTAAGGACAAAATATCGTCAAGTATTGCCTTACCAGAATTCAACTTCTTCAAAGTGTCAAGAGATTTATTAAGTTCTGATTTTATCTGTCCAAAGTCTTTTTCCTACTTGGTGAGTAAAACTTCCAATCAAGCAATCACACTCTTCTGACCATCGTTCACCTGAGGGAGCTGAATTTTCTCCTTAGTGAGAAGTTTGACTTGCTGAATTTTCTTAAGCCAATTTTTAGACAATTTTTCGTATGTCTCCTCTAGGTCTATTTCATCATCAGACTAATATGTGGACTGCAAATCTGTTTCTACACCAGATATAGAATTTAGTAAATAATTTAACGAGTCATAAGTGTTATACTTTCTAGGTGTTGGAACATTTCGTGCGATACCTCGAGAAAGACCTAAGGATCAATTTGTAAACACTTTTATTTTTTGATAACTGACATTAGGGCAGTTATATCTGTTGGAGCAGGGTGCCCGACACTCCAATTATATTGGAGTTAATTCTCTTGTAAAGACAATTTTATTGAGAATCATATTAATAAGGCATTTTTTTATCATTTGTTTTGCATTTAATATTATTAATTGTGAGTTTGATAAAGTCCTTAGATTATATTAAGCTATACACATGGTCGCGCATTTGATGGTGATCATGGAACATGTCTCTAAGGCTTTGATCTTAAATTAGCTCCAAGTCAATGGGCTTTTTAAGATAGGACATTGAATAGCCCCACAAGATTTGTGCATATGATGCATGCTCGTATGACGAGGATGTTGCATTCTATTAATATAAGCGTTGATTAAACTACATAACAACAATTCTTAATTTTACCGGTTGAATTAAGGATTCGTGTTCACTCCAAATTTGAGATTGAACATAGAAACAGGTTATAAATTACTAGCGAAATTTATAATCCGGATGCTACCATCCATCGTGTGGACTGGCTTTAGAGGAGGGACGCTTGGACCTCTGCGAGATCATGATTCGAGGATTTACCATGTTGTGAGGAATTTGGATTCCTTCTACATCTTCTTCAAAATGAAGCTTTTTAGGTAAAACCTTTATCATTGGTTTTTACCGCTTGTATAATTCGCGCGATTGTTAAATCACTACGATAACCAGGGGCATTTATTATATATAACTTGTATGCATATTTTTAATATTTTTTTAATTTCCGCTGCGTTAAGCCCCACGATATAGCGAACCCAACAATATCTTATTTCTGGCCAGCTTTGTCCTCCTCAGATTCATCATTGCTTAGAGTGGCGCTCAAATTCATACCTATTTTCCGTAAGGTATTTGCACATTAATTCACATGGTGACCAATTCCTGTACAAGTTCTACTTCGAACGAATTAAAGATTGAACTAGTTTCCCGATCTTTCTTGATTCTTTTATGTAAACTTCTCTTAGAAGTTTTTGAGTTGAATAGATTTATGAATTTGGATGCGGATTTGCTTTTTTACTTTAGTATAATTGGAGACGATTTTGAATATATTCATGTTTACCGCCCCAAAAATAACATTGAGAGCTTTCGAATTCAGATTCGCCAATTGCACTTCATCACTAAATCATCTGATTTCTGCTTTAGGTATGAAGTCACCATCAAGTATAGGAGGGCGAAACATAACAACTCCTTGAACATCCATTGCTTGCTAAAACGCAAGATCAACACTTAGTGAAACCAAGTGTTAGCTCTAGATGTCAATTGAAAGCTTTAAATGTCCCAATGTTCAAGGATAAAACATACAGAGTAAAGAGTTGCTATAAGTGTCAGTGACACTTATACTAACTCGCAGCGGATAACAATAAGAAAGATATAAAAAATTTGTCTGTAAGTAAAATTATACTTGCAAACGTGAATAACCCACTAATTGATTGTATCAATTACAGAACTTAACTTGAATGACTCAACTAGTACAAAACATTATTAAAACTCCTATCTATGATTAGATCTAGAAGTGTACAGCAACTCGTCCAAAAACAATATGAATATAGTCTTTTCATATCTTAAAGAAAATGAAAGATGGACGAAAAACTTCGAAACAAAGACTCTCAATATTCAAAGGTGTTATACTGAATAGCAACAACACTTTGGATAACACTTTGATCTATGTAGAACCTCGATCTTTGTTTCTTCTCAAACTTGACTCTCTGAATAACAACAATGCACTTCGGATAACACTTTGATATATGTAGAACCTCGATCTTTGTTTCTTCAGAAACTGACTCTCTGAACTCTTGTGTATTCTTCTCTCTAAGATTGTAATTATGTGTCATCAACTTGTGAAGGACAACCGTCGTCTCTTTATATAGATGTTTCCAAATCTCCAAGTCCCTACAAAACATGGAAAGAGATATCTACGAGAACAAGGATTCATATCTCATATAAGGTAATGATTCATATCTCATATAAGGTAGGATTCTAGATTTCTTCCTTTTCAATATGACCTAAAATAACAAGGAATAAGAGATTTTCATATCCAAATATTATTTTGAGAGTCAATTTATAAATCAATCCTTTTAAAAAATAACTTTCCTTATTGAATACATCCTATCACATGCATGTAATCAAGAAAGGCAAAACACTTAATTAAAATCTTTATTTTCAAAAAGGAAAACTAATAAATCGTATAAAATACTCGTTCTACCATTTAACTACTGAATATTCACTTTTTAATATTCTGAATTGTGTACATTCCAATTATGCCAAATATGCTCTGCTATTTTCGTTCTTTGACAAAAAAACAACTTACACATATATTCCAGTATTCCACTATCTCAATCTTGCAACTAGACACATATATAATTATAACAGATTTAGGGAAGAAGAAAAAAGGACTATAGAAGAATGAGAGAGAAAAGAAAAGAAACCAACTTCTCTGAAAACAGAGTGTTACAAATTTTCTATTACATCTATTTACTGTTAAACTAATACTATTAGTTCTACTAATCAAATGATATCTAATGATCTTGCTTATTACATACCGTGTAGCTTTCTAAGTTGCTATATATTGACACTTAAAAACTTCCCAGTACAATTTATTTCCTTAGAATATATAATATATTTTTTTATAATCTGCTGCTCTACCAAGATGGTATTGTCCACATCGTCATCATCATCATCTCCGGATAGCGCTTTAGCTTTGCAGAGTGGACAAAGGTTTTTTCGTCGCAACCATTGTTTGATGCAATCAACATGGTACTCGTGTCCACAATATTCCAGTGTTGCAATCGTCCTAATTGTCTTTTCTTGGTAAAGCTGATCTTGACACACGACGCATATTATTTCAGACTGCTCTTCATCAGCACAAGTGCTCCTCGTTTTTAGATACTTGGACATTATTTCTTCACAGAAACCATCACTCGTCTCGACTTCAAGATCTGTATGTAGTCCGCGGCGTGAAAGCTCTAGAGTCCAAACATCATCGACTAAGACCCCCATATTGTGTTGAGTCCAGTAGGAACCCAACTCACCATTACTTATTAGATACTGAAGATCCTGATAAATTGCATGGCGCAAAATGTCATCATATTGGTCATCAGTCATGTTATCATAATAATACGAATCGACCCCACGCCTCTCGATTTCTTCGTTCCATCGACGAAATAACCTCAAGCCATCATCCTCATTCCACATCCTACCCAAGGCAGCCTCCAACACCGAACCATAGCCATTTTCTTCGAGTACGTGTTGGTCGTCCAAGCCACTACCACCATCGATTTGATCACCTGTCGAAACGACGTGTTGGAGATCATGATGATCGGAATCTGATGAGTTGATCACGAAACTAAAGATGTCCTGTTCTAGTTGCTGCATCCATTCATATTCATCAGCATCGTAATTGATCATCATCTCTTGCTGCAGGAGATTCAATTTTTTAATTGTGGTACTTCTAATGAATAATAATATGATACTATATGTTTGTTGATATGGAATTTATAGTTATAGAGAGGGCAGTCCTAATTTCAGAGGGACTAGGGTTTTTATTTCTATCATAAATCATAATCACAATTAATGTCGTCTTTTTCTTTTCCTTTTTCATATATGCCAACACCGGATCCTTTGTCATGTCACGTGGGTTTATTAAAAAAATATTTAATTTTAATTTTGATACATCTTGAGTCTGAGAAAAAAGAAAAAAGATAAAAGGAACAGTATTAGTGAGTAATTTCTATGAAGTATCCGTGAAACTTTTTTAATGGCAGTGATTAATGCTTATTGGCGCTAGACTTATAAGTTTGGGGGCTACGTAATTTTGGGAGGCTAAATTAATAAAAAATAAATATTTAGTACTAAAAATAAATATTTTAAAATAAAATATAAGTGAATTCAACGAAATTAAATTTTTTTTTTTTGTGAGTTTCACCTAAAAAAGATATTTAAAATTTACTTCATTTATATTTTCTTAAATAAATATAAAAAAGTATCGAAATATCAAATGTTTACAGAAAAAGTAAATATGAAAATATACATAAATTTAATTTTAGAATCTCTGAATTTTAGGACGATTCTGTAGATTTCTAAATCTCCATACCAGATCGGGCACACCTCTACAAGGAGGTAAAGTGAGACAAAGTGAGAGTGCAATGGGCAAAGTGATAAAAGTATAAGGTGGCAAAATAATATTAAAGAAAGTTGTATATTTATTAATCAATACGAAATAACCAAGATACAAAATCCTGAAGCAGATGGGGAAACCACATAATGAGTCACACATAATGAGTGGCCTTAAAGTAGTTAATTCAAAATAGTTCTTATGGCCATCATCTAATTCACTTACCTTATTTATTTAGAAGAATCCCACGAAAAGATTTAGTAGGAGAATAAAACGGTGTGTGCACATGCAAAATAATAGGGTACGGTTCATTATGAGAAGGTCTGTTGTCGTCTCACGGATCTCTATCCGTGAGATGGGTCGGTTCAGATCTAGTCAACATAAAATCCATGGGTTAACATCGGATCCGCGGCCAACAAAAAGTCCACCGTCCGCCAAAATTCGTGCGGTAATACTTTTTGAGAAAAAATAATACTTTTGAGGCAAGTAATACTTTTAAATAAAAAAATAATACATTTATTTGAAAAACGTAATACTTTGGTAAAAAAAGTGATACAATATGTTAAATATAGTGTTGAAGTTGGGGGCTTTGTACATGTGAATGTAATCATTCAATGGGTGGTGGATGAGGGCCCAATGAGCAAAATGTGGCCGTGGATCTCACAAGGAAAGTAGAAAATCATATTCAACTCTAGAAAAGAAGCTAATGGCTAACGAGGACGTGATACACCATTAATGGAGATTTTAACTTTCCAATATAAATATTTTTATTTATTGGAATTTTGGTTTTCCACCAAATAAAGGGCAAATAAGAAGAAATACAGAAAAAACGAAGGAGAAGACGAAGGGGAAAAAAGAAAAAAAAAAGAGGGAAAAAATTATCGCTGAAAACTACCACTGAGAAGTATTACATTTTAACTGAAAAGTATTATAGTTTTAAGTGAAAAGTATTACAAATTTGAATTGAAAATTATTAAATTTTGAACTGAAAAATATTAGAGTTTTAAGTAAAAAGTATTAAATGTTGAACTTAAAAGTATTTATAGTTTTAAATGAAAAGTATTACACATTTAAGAGAAAGTTATTACATGTTGAACTACAAAATATACATGTTGAACTAAAAAATATTAGAGTTTCAAGTGGAAAATATTACACATTTAAGACGAAAATTATTATATGTATTAATAAATATTTAAGTGAAAAATATTACTTGTTGAACTACAAAATATCAATCATCTTCATCACCATTTTTAACAATGAATATCACCTTTTGTGTCGTTACATGTTCCTAATTAAAGTATTATTTTATTGTTCAAAAGTATTAAAAGTATTACTTTTTTCTCAAAAAGTATTACTTTACATTTTACCATACAAACTAATCAAGTTTTGCACTTTGTCCTATAGCAGCCATCGGCGATGGAATATTCTCCGAATATTCAGACACGTGCCCTCCATGTTAGGGCAAAACCGTCTTTGTCCAAAATTCAAACATAAGTTGTTACACTTTACCATCTGAACTTTGTTAAGAATTTCACTTTGCCATATGAACTTTGCACAATTTCACTTTGCCATATAAATTTAAAAAAATTAATAAAAATTATGTGTATATACATTTATTTATTTTATTTAATACATAAAAATTACATAATAAGTTTAAATCATATAGTGAGCCGAATCAAAATAGAAAATTCAACACATACCGAATTGTTTTTATATTATATATATTCTTGTATATATTACTTAATTTTCTATTATAATGTATTATTTGCATACTAAAACTAAAAAAAATGATAAATAAATATTATTATTAGTATGATTACAATATTTATTTTTCTATTGTTACTTTTTTTTTGCAAAATTTAATTTACTAAAATATCTACTGGAATACAGAAAAAATGGTAAGTGTTTGAGTCGAACTGATTATTTTGGTATAATATTCAGTAAACCGATGCGTACCGAATTTTCTGTTCAATTATGGTTTTTGTTCTTTCACCAAATACTTATCACTATTATCAAGTTTTTGATATACAAGTAAGAATTGAACTAAGAATTAAAAGTATATATCTAAAGCAACATCACATTAGAAAATTGGGATGAAATCAATATAAAAAAAATGTCTAAAGCCTAAAATAATTCAAAGAAGTCTAAAGACTAAACAACAAAAAATAAATCAATATCAATGATATGTATACCCTGCCTATATCATAAACCTAAACCATAAAATAATATCATTGATAGTCTATGTTACTGAGGTAAATATTTATTTAATTTATTCTTTTATGAATAAAAATTTGAAAAAAAAGATAAATACATGTATATACACATAATTTTTATTAATTTTTGTAAATTGATATGGCAAAGTGAAATTGTGCAAAGTTCAGATAGCAAAGTGAAATTATTAACAAAGTTCAGATGGTAAAGTGTAACAACTTAAGTTTGAAATTTAGGCAAAGACGGTTTTGCCCTCACGTGGAGAGCACATACCGGAATATTTGGAGAATATTCCACCGGCGATGGCTACTATAGGGCAAAGTGCAAAACTTGTTTAGTATGTATGGTAAAATGTAAAGAAAATTAGTTCATATGGTAAAGTACCAAAAATCGCATAGATTGGGGGTTTAGTGTTTTTTCCTCTTATGTTTTCACTTATATCTTAAAGTAATATCTAATTCACTTAACTTATTTATTTAGAAGAATCTGAGGAAGAGATTTAGTAGGAGAAAAAAAAATGTACGTGTTTGCACATGCGAAATAATAGGGCACTTAGTTTCATTATTAACTTATTCATTTATCTTATTTCATTAGACGAATCTCAAGAAGTTTCCTTATTTATGTCTATCCTTAGTTATTCCGACTCCTTATAGTTTTGTACAACTCCTCCTAAACGACTTTAACCATTTGGCTAGGGTTTTAATTATTCTTAACACAGACTGTCCATATATATCCCATTTTATTATACAGACTTTTTTTATAAACCTCTCTTTTTTTTTGAATGAATCGAAGATAAGATAAAAATGAAAAAAGTGTTCCTGATCACAAGCTGACCAGGTAGCGAAATTAAAAAGTCGAAAATAAAATCATAATCACAAGGCGACTGTGTAGCTAAATGGCTGGGGCCTCGTTAAAACCTCCCAAAGTAAAACACACCCTTGTGGGAAAAACCCCTGACAAGAAAAAGAGTGCCCCCCCATAAAAATAAACATCCCAAAAGATAAAAAATAAAAATCAGGACGTATTATCTAATAAATCTGTAAGTAGATTGACCAACATAATCTTCCGTGAGAAGAGACACGATATCCTCAGGAGGAACGCCCCACCAAGACGCCGAATGCCTTCACGATAAATATGCAAAACCACTAAGTCCATCTGGGAAGTCAAAGGAAGAGTATATTGCCATTTACTCAAGTGTCGCCAGGGGACGGCATAAGATCTTTTATGAAGCAGATCCACCACATAAGCAGAATCCAACTCGAGCCAAACTTGAGTCAACCCTTAACAAATGCATAGTGAATTGCCCACATTGCCGCCACTAACTCTGCCTCAAAAGCATAACCGACACCACATCGCTCCACAAAGTAACCCCAAAAGAAGCCTCTACAATTCCAGAAGACCCCAGATGCCATAAGACTTCCCGGCGCTCCCGAAGCGCTACCATCCGTATTAACCTTGATCCATCCAAGAAGAGATTTTTGCTAATCGACCTGCACAATTTTCGGAGCTTTTCTAGACCGACGAGGAACGTGAAGTCTCCGTATGATGAAAAGATCCCTCTGATCGTTATCCATGAAACCCTAATCTAAAGATGAAGATTCAACAATGAGAACCCGAAGTTAGATGTTAAGTTGGTTTTTATACCAATGTATTGAGTATTATAGACTAGGATTTTGCGGGGTTTTCAAGTATTTTAGCGTCGTTTGAGTCGAGTTTGTGTCATTAGTTGTCGTTTGAGAGTCAAGATAGGTCTTGGATGCCGAAATTGATGAAAACAGCGAAAAACGTGTTTGGGTGGAAGAAATCGCATTTGAAGAAGAGGAAAAGAAGAAAATCGCATTTTTCTGGGCTTGAGTCGTCTTGGCGCTGCAGCTTGAAGACCCCAGCTTGCCGCAGCAAGGGGTGAAAACCGGCAGCGTAAAATTTTTAAGTGGCGCTGCAAAGACTTCCCGTCCTTGGCGCCCTTGGCTAGATGGTGCGAAAATAGCGGCTAGCGCCCATCTTTAGTCTTTGCGCGCCCATCTTTAGTCTTTGGCCGGGCGGATATTTGAGAGGCGCCCTTGTGCCGTCTTTGTGCGCCCCATTGGCGCCTACAGGCGAAAATTACAATGTAACTTATTCCTTTTTCTTGGACTTTTGTGGGAGTATAAATAGAGGTCTTGGGGCATGAAATTAGGGATCTTGGACCATTGGGCGACCAACAAAACAACTAGAAGACAATAGAGAAGGCTTGGAATATCTTGGGAAAGGCTTGAAGAAGAAGATTGAAGGATTCTACCATCTAGAAATAGAGAAGATTCCCCAACTCTTATTCTTATTTTGTTGCTTTCTTCATATCTTGTAAGATGTATTGTTGTATTCCTATGGATTCATTTTCTTCAATCATGAGCTAAACTCTATAATTCTAGAGGGATGATGTAATCATTGTTTGAACTTATGTTTTGAAATTGTGGTTTGTCAATCTAGATCTATCAATTTATTTGTGCTATTTGGATCTATTGCTTCTAAATTACTTGATCAATAATTTAGATTATTTGGTGTATTTGATTTGACACTTGAGAGAGGTAGTTGAATAAATGACCTTTGAATAGCATAACCTAGAATTTCATAGAATTGAGAGATTTATGAATCCTTTGAAGTCATTTATCAAGATTCATAGTTTTTATTGAGATTTTAATTGGTGATTTTTATAGAGATATTGATTTCCCAATTGAATCTAAAATCATTTGGCACTTGAGAGAGGGAATGATTAGTGTAGAAATCTTGACTTATAAATTGGTAATTGATGATTGATAAACCATATTGACAACATAAGGGATAACTAGATTCATCATACCTCTAGAATTCATTTAATCATTTGGATAAACTCATTGATATTTTCATATTCTTGATTTATTTTTGGTATTTTTAGTATAATCAACTCCATCAAATATTGAATTTCTAAATAAAGTTAGACTACTATATTATAGTACTTAGCAATAATTCGATAATTATTCCCCTGTGGATTCGACAACCTTACTTCTCTATATTAAAACTTGACACCGTAGACTTGCGGTAAGAAAAATATCTAACAAGTTTTTGGCGCCGTTGCCGGGGACTAATTCATCTTATTTGCGCTAATATTATTACTTAGTAGTTTTACTTTAATTTAGATTGGTTTCTTTTTTACAATAGGGTCATTGTCATTTTTGTGTTTTCTTGTTGATGCGAAAAAATAAAAGTGCTAATTTAATCTTATTTGATCCGAAATTGAAAGAACGCTTGAAAGATTAGAGCCGCACGAAGAATCGAGTTCACAAAAATGGCAGGAATCGGTGATGATGAAGACCGCATACCTATTGTTGCACCACCGGAAAGGGCCATTCGGGATTATTTTCGACCAACCACAAATCAAAACTATTCGGGTATTGTTCGCCAACCTATCAATGCGAACAATTTTGAATTGAAGCCGGCCTTAATAAACATGGTGCAACAAAATCGCTTTGGGGTAGTGCCGTGAGACGACCGAATGCTCATTTGGCTATTTTTCTTGAGATATGTGACACTATCAAAATGAATGGGGTTCCCGATGAAGCTATTCGGTTGAGGTTATTTCCGTTTTCACTTCGTGATAAAGCTAGACAGTGGCTTCAAACCTTTCCACCTGGAAGTATCACTAGTTGGAATGATCTCACCGAAAATTCATGGCAAAATTCTTTCCACCTAGTAAGACACTTCAACTGAAAAGTGAGATTGCTCAATTTCATCAACTCGACTTTGAGCCACTCTCGAAGCTTGGGAGCGATTCAAAGAATTATTGAGGAGGTGTCCACAACACGGTCTGATTGGCAAAAGGTTCAATATTTCTACAATGGTATGAATGGGCATTCAAGAACTATTATAGATCTTTGCGGCG
This sequence comes from Rehmannia glutinosa, assembly GCA_016081115.2. Classification (NCBI taxonomy): domain Eukaryota; kingdom Viridiplantae; phylum Streptophyta; class Magnoliopsida; order Lamiales; family Orobanchaceae; genus Rehmannia; species Rehmannia glutinosa. The sequence continues at coordinate 33,189,469 of CM071924.1, read as the reverse complement.
GGAGGTACATTGATGGCTAAAACTCCAAGTGAAGCCATGCTTTTACTCAAAGAGATGGCTGCCAATAGTTATCAATGGCCGTCAAAAGATCTACGCCAAGAAAAGTTGCCGGTGTTCTTGAACTTGATACTATGTCCGCATTGGCCTCTCAAATTTCCGCCTTGTCAAAGCAAATTGCTACACTAAGTCCGGGTGGAAAACAACAATCAGAGGTCGTCATGGAGATAAGTCAAGAAATTGTGAATCCCGATACGGAACAAGCGAATTATGTGAATAATCGGGGTTTCAACAATAGAGGAATCAATTGCCGACACACTATCATCCGGGACTTCGCAATCATGAAAACTTCTCGTATAGCAATACGAGAAATGTGTTGCAACCACCTCCGGGATATCAGAATCAAGCAAGTACGAGCACACATGTGGGAGAACAAAAGCCATCTTTGGAGGAATTACTTAGTTCATTCCTTGTAGAATCAAGAGCAGGATGAACAAAGCCGATTCTAACATAGAAAATCTGGGTTCAAGGGTGACAACAATTGAAAGTCATCTTAAATCTTTGGGGACACATGTGGGTCAATTGGCCACGGCTATTAATTCACAACAGAAAGTTGATACGTTTCCAAGTAACACCGAGGTGAACCCACGGGAACATTGCAAGGCCATTAAGTTGAGAAGTGGGACGGAATATGATGAACCAAAGATGCCTGCTCATGCCACCAAAGAACCAGAAGCAAGCTCTGAAACACTCCAAAATGAAGAGGGCATTGATAAGCAATCAGAAAAGGCAAAAATTGAGGTAAAACCAACTTCCAATTCTGATAATGTGTTACCAAATGCTCTTCCTTTTCCACAGAGATTTCAAAAGAAAAAGTTGGACGCTCAATTTTCCAAATTTTTGGAAATATTCAAGAAAATTCACATCAACATCCCTTTTGCCGATGCACTCGAGCAAATGCCAAACTATGCAAAATTCATGAAGGATGTGATGTCGAGAAAGAGAAGGTTGGAAGCATATGAGACGGTCAATCTCACGGAAGAGTGTAGCGCCATTTTGCAAAGAAAGCTACCACAAAAATTAAGAAATCCGGGGAGTTTCACTATCCCTTGCACTATTGGTGATTCTTATTTTAATAAAGCTCTTTGTGATTTAGGTGCTAGCATTAATCTTATGCCGTTATGCATTTTTCGGAAACTTGGCCTTGGAGAAATAACGCCATCTACCATCACATTGCAATTAGCGATAGATCACTCACCTACCCAAGAGAGTGATTGAAGATGTGTTGATCAAAGTGGATAAATTCATATTTCCGGCGGACTTTGTGGTGTTGGATATGGAGGAAGATCATGAAATGCCATTGATTCTTGGGAGACCTTTTCTAGCAACGGGACGAGCTTTAATTGACGTGCAACGAGGAGAGTTAACATTACGGGTAAATGATGATGAGGTACTATTTAACATTTATAAAGCAATGAAATTTCAAGAGGAACCTCACACATGTCATTTTATTGATAAAATCGAACAATGTGATCAAACGGAAGTTATAAAACAAGATTTAAAAGATCCGTTAGAACATTGTTTGATTAATTCAATAATGAAATGTGATGAGGAAGATAGTGATGATATTGATTTGCTTGAGTTTATTCTTTCCCTTGAGGCTAAAGAAATTGTAAAAGAAAAACAAAAGGAAGCATTAGAAAATGTTAATATTGAAAATATTCCGAAAGGTACTTTAGAACTAAAGGAACTTCCGGAACATCTTCAATATGCATTTTTGGGAAAAGATAAAACTTACCCTATAATTGTTTCTGCTTCATTATCTTCATCCGAATTGGATAAGTTGTTGCGTGTGCTTCGTGAACATAAGTCGGCCTTAGGTTGGTATATTTCTGATTTGAAAGGTATAAGTCCTTCCATTGTAATGCACAAAATTTTAATGGAAGAATCTTATAAACCATCTATTGAACACCAAAGACGACTTAATCCCGCAATGAAAGAAGTCGTGAGAAATGAGGTTTTAAAGTGGCTAAAGGCAGGTATAATTTATGCCATTTCGATAGTTCATGGGTGAGTCCGATGCGGTTGTCCCTAAAGGGAGGTATGACAGGTGGTGAAAAATGATAACAATGAATTAATTTCTACACGAATCACGGGATGGCGAGTATGTATTGACTATAGAAAATTGAATAAAGCTACTCGTAAGGATCATTTTCCCCTCCCCTTTATTGATCAAATGTTGGACAAAGGTTGGCGGTTCACGAATATTATTGTTTTCTTGATGGCTATTCGGGATACAATCAAATCGACATTGCCCCCCAAGATCAAGAAAAGACTACTTTTACATGTCCATATGGTACTTTTGCATTTCGCGAGGATGCCATTTGGATTATGTAATGCACCTGCTACTTTTTCGGTGTATGATGGCGATCTTTCATGGTATGGTTGAGGAAATCATGGAAATTTTTATGGACGATTTTTCTTTTTTGGTACTTCTTTTGACCATTGTTTGCATAACTTATCTATGGTTTTGCAACGTTGTGAGAAACTAATCTTGTGCTCAATTGGGAAAAATGTCACTTTATGGTCAAAGAAGGGATTGTACTTGGACATCGTATTTCTTGTACGGTTTGGAAGTAGACAGGGGCGAAGGTTGTGGCTATTGAAAAGCTACCCCCACCTTCAAATGTGAAAGGCATAAGAAGCTTTTTAGGGCATGCGAGGATTTTATAGGAGATTCATAAAAGATTTTTCAAAAATTGTTAAACCACTTTGTAATCTCCTTGAAAAAGATGCTATCTTTTTCTTTGATGAGTTGTGTTTGCGAGGCATTTGAGCAGGATAAAAAAGGCACTCATTTCGGCTCTGATTATGATAGTGCGGATTGGACTCAACCATTTGAGCTCATGTGCGATGCAAGTGATTATGCGATGGGTGCCGTTCTCGGTCAAAGGCGAGACAGAATTTTTAAAGCTATTTACTACGCAAGTAGACCATGGACAACGCCCAACAAAACTACACCACCACGAGAAAAGAGATGTTGGCGGTAGTTTTTGCATTTGATAAATTTCGAGCATACTTGGTGGGTACAAAGGTGATTGTTTACACGGATCATGCGGCAATCGATATCTTTTCTCCAAAAGGATGCAAAACCTCGATTAATTGATGGATTTTGCTCTTGCAAGAATTTGATATTGAGATTCGAGATAAAAAAGGAAGCGAGAATGGGGTTGCCGATCATCTATCCCGTCTTGAGCAACCTTACGAGGTGATTGAGAGTCCAATAAAAGAATCATTTCCTGATGAACAAATTATGCGTGCCGAGACATCATTACCCTGGTGCGCTTGATTTTGTTAATTACCTGGCGGGAGGAGTTTTGCCACCGGACTTGACTTCACACCAAAAGAAAAAATTCTTACATGATGTTAAGTCTTATTTGTGGGATGATCCGTTACTGTTCAAGAGATGCGCGGACTCTATCATTCGCCGTTGTGTTCCTAAGGAAGAAATTGGAGAGATTCTTCAACATTGTCATTCATCATCTTATGGGGGACATTTCGGCCAACCCGAATTTTGCAAGGTATTACAATCTGGTTTTTATTGGCCAACATTATTCAAGGATTGTTATGCCTTTGTGAAAACTTGTGATCGATGCCAAAGGGTCGGTAATATTTCACGGCGTCATGAGCTTCCTTTGACAAACATAATGGAGGTGGAGTTGTTTGATGTATGGGGTATTGACTTTATGGGGCCATTTCCCGCGTCCTATGGAAATTTGTACATTTTGCTTGCGGTTGATTACGTCTCCAAGTGGGTTGAGGCGATTGCTACACCAACGAATGATGCTAAGGTAGTACTCAAATTCTTGCACAAGCATATTTTCACTCGGTTCGGTACTCCTCGAGCTATTGTAAGTGATGAAGGTACGCATTTTTGTAATAAATTATTTAATAACCTTCTTGCTAAATTTGGTGTGCGTCATAAGATTGCGCTTGGTTATCATCCTCAATCTAATGGTCAAGCTGAAATTTCCAATCGTGAAGTGAAACAAATTCTTGAAAAAACGGTGAGTTTTAATCGAAATGATTGGGCACAAAAGCTCGATGATGCTTTGTGGGCTTATCGCACGGCTTATAAAACACACATTGGTATGTCACCATATCGATTGGTGTTTGGTAAAGCGTGCCATTTGCGGTTGAACTTGAGCATCGAGCTTATTGGGCAATTAAGAAATTGAATTTTAACTTGAAAGAGGCGGTGAAAACCGATTACTTCAATTAAACGAAATGGAAGAATTTAAATCAAGAATCATATGAAAATGCCAAAATGTATAAAGAAAAAACGAAAAAATGGCATGATCAAATGATTTTGCGGCGTGAATTCTTGCCCGGCCAACAAGTATTATTGTTCAATTCTCGATTGAAACTCTTTCCGTAAACTCAAATCACGATGGTCCTGACCATTTGTGGTGGAACGGTGTTTCCTATGGTGCGATCGAGTTGAGAGGAAACGATGGGAATTCATTCCAAGTGAACGGACAACGATTGAAACATTATTTTGGAAATGAAGCAAGGAAGGTTTTAAATCTTCCACTTGGTGATGACATTTCTTGAGCCCGAGTAGTCAAGTCCGGCTAATGACTATAAATTTAGCGCTTCTTGGGAGGCAACCCAAGTGATTTTTGTGTGATTGCATTTTATTGCGATTTTATTTTCTTTAATTTTGGCTTATTTTTATTTATTTGGATTTGGTGTTTTTTTTTTGTGTATTTATGTGAATCAAATTTTGTGTGGTTTTAATTTATTTTTATTTATATATAAAAAAAAAAAAGGGGTTGTGCGGCTTACTGATTAGTCGTGACTACGGCCAGTAAAAAACCTGCAAGACGTCACGCAAGTGCGTGGCGGCGCAGCGAGATCTTAGCGCGCTGCAACATGAGACCGCCCAAGGTCTTGGGTCTTTAAGTCTTTGAACGGGAATTCATCCTTTCATTTCTTTCTCAATAAAACACATCCCCTCATCCTCTTCCATCTTCTCTACACATAAGCACGCACAACCTCTCGAATCTTGCACCACTCAAGGGAGCACTTAAGCATCTTAATCCTCATTTTCATCCTCTCTATCATCTAGGTAAGGTGGTTTAATTTGTACATCCCTTTTCCCCAATTATTGACCTAATATGGAGAACTTGTCAATATTCCTTGCAATTTCGAAATTCATGTTTAATTGTTGGATAAATTGTTGGGATATATGATTGATGTATGTTAGAATTAGGTTGGTATTGATAATTGGGCATGAATTATTCTATGAATTTGGTGTTAATCTCTTGTCATCACTATGCTCACAAGGTGTTTGTCAAAATGCTCCAATGAAAAATCTTACACCTATGCATTTCATTCTTGTCTTCATTGTTATTCAAGTACAATTTGATCATTAATTGATGACACGGATGCATATTTTTGGGATATTGCGATAATTCCTAACTCCTAATCCATATGGCTTGTTTCTACGTGTTGTCTTGGTTATTTACTCTTCCAGGATATTAGACGATCAATTAAATGGGAAAGTCAAATAAAACAAGCAAAAGCAAAGGCAAAATCAAGGCGAGTACCTCCGAGGAATATGATACTAGCCGTTTCACAAGCTTAGAGGCACAAAATCTTTTTATGATAAATTGGGCACAAAAGAGCATAACCAGCGGAGCGGGTTGAAACCGAGTTCGAGTGATGGTAATCTTGTACAAATGATAAACCAAAGGCGATGGAAGAAATTATGTGCTCAACCCGGACCGTATGCACCAAATGTGGTTCGAGAATTCTTTGCAAATGCGAATGTCACACTCGATAACCCTAACGAGATTTATGTGCGTGGTGACTACGTGTATATTGATCCATCGAAAATACGAGAGTATTATGGATTACCCGAGGTGGATCACTCACCTTATACCGAATTCATTTCTCGGCCACCGGATTTAGAGATGATTTGTCATGCTCTTTGTCGCCCGGCATGCAATGCGTCCAACAAAGGTCTCTGGCGGATCCTTTGCCTTCCCTCACACTACGTTGAGTCGATGCGGGGCGTGCATGGTTTCATTTCATATGTCACAATCTAATGCCGACCAAGCATGTCGGCGATGTCACGAAACATCGAGCTTATACATTATATCGCGATTATTCTGACATCGATTCGATCCAAAGAATAATTATCGCACAATCCATTCATTACACCATCCGACATTGTAAGTCCGGGGATTGATAATGCCGGCTTTGATTTGTGGTGCAGTGTAAAAAGAAGAAAATTACGTGGGACAAGAATGAACCATTGGAGCGGCCTAAAGGGCCTATTGATTCTACAATTATTGCTTCTTATGACGAATGGGCGGGTGGTGTACCTAACCCGAAGGGTGCGGGCTATATACTTGATCCCGATTTTGTCCTTCCACCGTTGAGCACGAGGCTCGGCCCGATCACACGATGTTGGTGCTACATCCGGTTCCGTGGCGGGTCATTCTCGTCACACGAGCTCTCATCATGATGACGATCCTTGGATGCATTAGTGCGTGAGGTACAAGAGTTGCGAAGGGCTCATCGTTGCTTAGCTGTAGCTTTTGTAGCTGAGCAACGTCATCGAGCTGCGAGGGAAGAATATATCAATGAGCACAACAGAGTTCTTGCTCAAATTTATGGCCAGACGTACCCACAATTCCAATTTCCGACACCACCACCACCAGGTCCTATTGCTCATCTTCCACCGCATGATTCTGATAGGGATTCCGATGCGGAGTCCTAATCACTTTGGCTACCAGGAAAGTTTTTCTCACTCTCCATTGGGGACAATGTTCATTTTAAGTTTGGGGGAGTGCAATCTGTTTTTGTGTTTCATTTTGTGTCTTTTGTTGTGTTTCATTTTGTGTCTTTTGAGTGCTAAAAAAATAATAAAAAAAAAAAAGTCTAAAGTTGAGTCGGGGCGTTTGTTAAACTGTGAAATTGCTTGACTAAGTGAATTTGTCGAATATGAGTTGAACGGTCAAGAGAGCATGTGTTGAACTGTGATTTAATCTTCTTTCCATTAATTCCATCTATGTGCTTAACTCTGTTGATTTATTTGGGGATGATTTATGCAATTGAGTGGTTACTTTATGATCCCACCGGATGCTAGAACTTGTCTAATCACTAGTCGAGGCGAAATCTGGTGAAGTAACATTAAGGAAGTGATTTAGGCCATCTTTGAACAAGCCAGAGCCTAGAATGCCTACCTTTGTATTATATTTTCCCTAGTGTTCCCTTTTGAGCCTTATAAACCCGTTTCTTTGGCAACCAATCTAATACCCAGAGCCTAAAGGTTAATATCCTAATTACCATCAATCATACACACAAAGTATAGAAACAAATATTGGAAGTTGAGGAGGGTATGATGAGAAGGGTGTGTATTTAATTGAATGAAGTTGCCCGAGAAAAGAAAATAGGGAACCCCATGTACGCAAAAGAATAAGTTTGGGGGTTCCGAAAAAAAAAAATTGAGAAAAATCATTGGGATTGAAGGTTCATAAACATTAGGGATGTTAAAAAGTGAAGGGTAGTTGCTTATTGATAATTCGAAATGTTAATTGTGTGTTTGGGTGATTTGAGCCACTTAATCCCATATTTTCCTACCTTACCCTAAGCCCACAATACAAGCTTTAAAAGTCCTATTGATCCTTGTGTTACATTAGCCTACATTAGTGGAGATTAGTGTGAAAGACAAGCTATGGAGTCCCGGTAAGCATCTCATCTCTATATTCAAAAAGTGGACCATTTTGACAACACTTGATTGCGTGAATCTATTTGAATAATGTAAACGGAGTTGGCATGTACATTCCACACTTTTGATCACAATGTTAAAACACATGTTTGATTGGAAATTGATGAAAACAGCGAAAAACGTGTTTGGGTGGAAGAAATCGCATTTGAAGAAGAGGAAAAGAAAAAAAATCGCATTTTTAAGGGCTTGAGTCGTCTTGCGCTGCCAGCGCCAAGACCCCATGTATTCTGGGTGGGTGGCTGAAAACCAGCGTAAAATTTTTAAGTGGTCTTTGCGCGCCCGTCCTTAGCGCCCTGCGCTAGATGGTGCGAAAATAGCGGCTGAAAAATGTTGCCTATTTGAGGCGGATATTTGAGACGGGCAGGCCGCAGCCGTGTCTTTGGCGCCCTTGGCCTACAGGCGAAATTACAATGTAACTTATTCCTTTTTCTTGGACTTTTGTGGGAGTATAAATAGAGGTCTTGGGGCGTGAAATTAGGGATCTTGGACCCTTGGGCAGCCAACAAAACAACTAGAAGACAATAGAGAAGGCTTGGAATATCTTGGGAAAGGCTTGAAGAAGAAGATTGAAGGATTCTACCATCTAGAAATAGAGAAGATTCCCCAACTCTTATTCTTATTTTGTTGCTTTCTTCATATCTTGTAAGATGTATTGTTGTATTCCTATGGATTCATTTTCTTCAATCATGAGCTAAACTCTATAATTCTAGAGGGATGATGTAATCATTGTTTGAACTTATGTTTTGAAATTGTGGTTTGTCAATCTAGATCTATCAATTTATTTGTGCTATTTGGATCTATTGCTTCTAAATTACTTGATCAATAATTTAGATTGTTTGGTGTATTTGATTTGACACTTGAGAGAGGTAGTTGAATAAATGACCTTTGAATAGCATAACCTAGAATTTCATAGAATTGAGAGATTTATGAATCCTTTGAAGTCATTTATCAAGATTCATAGTTTTTATTGAGATTTTAATTGGTGATTTTTATAGAGATATTGATTTCCCAATTGAATCTAAAATCATTTGGCACTTGAGAGAGGGAATGATTAGTGTAGAAATATTGACTTATAAATTGGTAATTGATGATTGATAAACCATATTGACAACATAAGGGATAACTAGATTCATCATACCTCTAGAATTCATTTAATCATTTGGATAAACTCATTGATATTTTCATATTCTTGATTTATTTTTGGTATTTTTAGTATAATCAACTCCATCAAATATTGAATTTCTAAATAAAGTTAGACTACTATATTATAGTACTTAGCAATAATTCGATAATTATTCCCTGTGGATTCGACAACCTTACTTCTCTATATTAAAACTTGACACCGTAGACTTGCGGTAAGAAAAATATCTAACATTAGACAATAGCAGCATCCACCGTCCAGGTCTTATCGTTTAAAGCCAAATCATTCTAGATATGCCAAATAAGCCAGATGCAAGATAATGATCACTACAAGAAATTAGAGAAATATGACGATAAAATTCGTCATATAAATGTCATTTTTCGTCACGAAAGTTATTAGGTGACGAAATTTGAGCGTCATAACGATCGTCATCGGCGTGTAGCCCCCGTGGTAAAAGGTATACATGACACTTTTTTTAGTTCGTCACTAAATATTTAACCTTTGATGACGCTAACGACCAGTGTCATCATTTGTATCATTTTTTGTGACGCCTAACTCGTCACTTCAATGATCAAACTTTTGTCACTCAAATTTTTATTTTGTCATCAAAAGGTAACATTTTAAATGACGAATGCATATTTTGTCATCCAAACATTAGATTTTGGTGACAAAAATGAATATATTGCCAAAGTAATCAAATTTTAGTGACACCTTCAGCGTCATAATTGCATTAGCTAATTCGTCATATATTATATAATTTGTCATAAAAGAGATATTTTATAGTTACACAATATCGGTCGTCACTTAATGAGTATATATATAATGACAAAACACTGTGTCACAAAAAGTAATATTCAATGACCACGACATTTATTGTCACCAAATGATTAAAACGTGATGACATGTTTCGTCACGACAAAATTAACATTACATGACAACGTTGATTAGTGTCACTAATTGCGTAAGATTTTGTGATGAACCGGTTCGTCATAAAAGAAGTATATGGTGACAAAATAATTCGTCACGAGATAGTATTATATGGTGACACACAAATCATCTTAAATGATCCATTTTGGGTGACGAATTTAAAATATATACGGGACGATACAAGTCGTCATAAAAGGACTATTTTTAGTGAACAATTTTATATTGTCACTAAATGGATATGTATGGTGACGTCTAAGTTCGTTGTGAAAAATATTAGTTTCAGTTACAAAATAGATCAGTGTCACCAATTGATTTTTATATGACAACATAAATAGCCATTAAATGATGCATTGGTAACTATATATCGATGTATTAATTTGTCATATTTTATCATTTACATTGCATAAAAATAAAATAAAATCTCATGATGATAAAATTCATTATTGACTTTCCATATTGTTAATACTTCGATTCAAAGATACATACATTTGCTTCGATCTAATATTATATTACAAATGCAATTTAAAATTTAAATAAGCATGAATAATAAAAAGAACCAATTTAAGTAGAACATGCTTATTTAATCAATATAAGGAAAATGCTAAAATATCCAACTTTCAAATGGAAATTATAAATCTACTTGAAAAATATTCGAAAACGAAACATTAGGCATCTAAACCCAAACAATACTCATATAAATATAAACCATATGTCCCCAGAAATCTTATTTTGTTGCTTAGATATTATTCTCACTGGCAGCCATGAATGCCATAAGTTTGTCGATAGATGCACCTTGTTGACTCAATTGCTCTTTCAAATCACTCACTTGGGCCTTTAGTCCACTTACTTGAGATTCTGAATCTTGTAGTTTTTCTTGTGTTTCCTGAAGTTCCTTTTGAAGTTGTTGGGTAGTTGAATCAAATGATGTGGTGCGTCTACTTGGAGGCTTTGGGCCATAGCCAACACCCTTTATATAGCCAGATCCATGGCCAAGCACCTCAAGAACTATTTCTTCAGCACTCTTCTCAATTTCTTGCTCTATATTTTTCTTGCTTTGCTATCATCAACTCTTATTTAAATATATTGATTTAAGAGTACACAATTAATATCATGGTTAATAGGAAAACTAGATAATGAAAATGAGTCCGTGACTTACCAAATTTTCCTTTGCCTCCACTGTTGACCAACCATCGTTTTCTTTATAATGAGTACGTTTATAGAACTCAATTCTATCACATTGTTCTCCATTTAGCTCTTTCTGAGCCTAGTCAAAAAAAGGAAAAAACTCACAGTTAAAAAATAAGAAATAGTGTCAATCTAAGGTTACTTAATAAAAACTCACAATTTCATGTTGAAGAACTGTAAAAGGCGTTCTGCCAGAAATATGTGGAGCTCGCACTTGTTTTCGATTTCCAGTATTGGTGGAACTTTGGTTCTGCCAAAACAAGAACAATAATATTGTAAGATAATATATATACATATTATAAGAAAATATGTAAAAATACTTGAAAATAAGTACTAATTTAAAAACTTGTTACCTTGAATTCAGACGATGCAAATAAGTCACACAATTCCTCCCAATTTTGTTTACTCAAAGAAGAAAGCTTGTTATTCTTAGCCTCTTGCAAACTTGCATACTTCTTGTAATGCAAATGTAACCTGTAACGCCGCTGCCTGACACTAGATTTTAGCCTTTCGATCATGCATTGTCTAACCCCCGGATCATCCATATTAACATCCATGTGGATCTACATGTCATATATATATATATGATCATTTTAGATTACATTAAAATGAACATCATGCGATAATATAATTTACTTTACTCGTACATTTAAATGATCAAAGCCTGATTCCACACCATTTTTTTCATCTACTTCTTTCCACCTCTTGGGCACTGGAAGGACATCTCGAGTTACTAAGCCAATTTGACTCAAAAGCTTTGCGGCTTCCTCTCGAGTTTTAGGTCTTCCTAATAATGGATCCACGGTTATCTTCATTTTATTTCCAGAAGAAGCAAATGCTTTCATAATGCCCTTACCCATTGTTTTACCACGCCCTCTTTTCTTAGAGTTGGAAGTCGTATCTGCACAAAGTCATAGTAGTCCAGTTCATAACAAAAATAAAAAACTAAGATTCAGCATAATTAAACAGTTGGATCAGATCAAGCCATGTATCCAAAAGATTGCTTTGATGCTCATTTTATTTTTTGATGACCGTAAGCTGACTCATGCAACTAAAAATGTTAATCACAAAAAAGCCACTCTTTTTCCATACAAATAGATGTCTAAGAAGTAGTTTGGATCGGAGCAAATTAGATATTAGGATTCCAATCAACTCAGCAAAATAGGATTAAATCAGGGTGTTGAATTGCAAATCAGATATTCTTATTAAAGGAGTGGTTGGAAACTCTTGTTTTTTTTTTAAAAAAAAAGTGATTCTCAGCCAAATAAAAGTGATTCTCAGTTTGTAGGTGCAAAAAAAACTTCAATTTCCATAAAGACGCTGAGTATAATACAACTGAGCACTTAATAAAAATCAATTATCACATAACAGAGAAAAGGAAGATAGACACAAGAAGAAGCTTTTTTTTTTTTTGAAAGGAGCTAAACATCAGGAATAAGTATATTAGATACTGGCATAAACTAAGGATAGAAATCTAAGTACACACAAATTCAAAGAGCAACAAACCTTTGGAGCCACAATAAATACGGTCAGCATACATTGGGTATAACCCTGAAGCAGAGCCGACATTAATGATCACACCAGGTTTTTTACATATATATAAAATCCTTACATATATATATATATATATAATACTAACTTAAAAACATTTTTAACATGTCCCGCCAAAAACTTTACAACACACCTGATATGCACAACTTTTTGGCCAAGTGGGACTTAACTTTTTCTAATTACACTTTACTTTGATGTCATATGATATTTATTCTATGTTTTTGTGCGATCAAATGGTTGCCAAATATTAGTAGTTTAGAACTATTAAGATTTTGGACCATATAAGAAGAATATCGTTTTAAGCGTATTAAAGAAAATACTTTTTCTTGTACTTTTAGATGTAGGTTAAATGTACAAATGAACACGCACAAAAGTGAAAATGTGATAACTTTTTTTTTTAAATAAAACAATGTAAGAAGTTGTTCGGGAATCTTCTCATTACTTGTGTACCAGAAACTTTTTCATATTGATAAAGGGAACTCGATGATAGGTTTTAGGGATAATTACAAAAGCTACCCTGAGGTTTAATCTAGTTACGGAAAATTCCAATTATCTTTCAAAATTACAAATTCCCCCTTTATAAGTGTTACAGACACCACTTGAGGCTTGTATGTACCTAACAAATACCCCATGGTTGTCAAAATGGGTTGGCGGGACAGACTGACCCGCCAAAACCAAATCATACACAAGGTGAAAGCTCAAACTTTCATAGATAAATATATAAAATCCTTAAATATATATATAATATATATAATCCTATCAATTATTACTCATACACAAGGTGAAAGATCAAACTTTCATAGATATTAGATATAAAAGAAAAAATGGAATCAACCACCTACTGAACGATTAGGTACAAAAAATCATTGAATGCTTATTCAGTTAAACATAATAACATTCTCGATATTTAGTTAGCAAATTAGACTTACTATCTAGGATTGTAAATCAAATCATCATTACGACTTTAATTGAATGGTTGACAGATTCTTTCCATCTATTTTTTTGAAACATGTAAACATTTACTTTCAACCAAAACAAGAATTTTTTCTATATATTTAAAAATCAGTAGCCATCGAGCACCATCAAAAATTACACATGCAGATATTGTAACTCAAGCCAAACATTTATATAAACACCTTTGAAAGTGGACAAACTAGCAAGATAAACAGGAAATTAGGAATGTGAAGAACATATACCTATGGAATCATTCTCCTCATGTGCTGAATCTTGTATGTTCTCAGGATGTAACTGAGTTTCAGGAGTTTGACTTGGTGGAACTTCAGAGTTTTGTGCCATGTTCTCGCTCTCATTGGTGTGATTTCCTGTATTAGTTTCACCTCTATCCAGCACCTCATTCACACCGCCATATGCCACATTTGTTTTGTCTAGGATTTGTCGATACTTCTTCTTCGAGTGTTAAATTAAATGAAGCATCCATGGGAGTGGGGTTTATTAGACTTTGTGGAGCCTTGTTTGGGATGCTTTTCATTTTAAAACTTACGTCCTCACGGAGCCATTTCTAGAGCTCTACAAGAAAACAAATAAATTCATTAGTTAAATATCTGAGTTTAAAAAATCAACAACTGTATAGTCTTAAAATTATATTTACAATTTATTTGCATAAAAAATGTGTAGCCCTTGAACGAAAATTCCCAGAAGTAACAGAACACATACCCATTAATGAAAAAAACAACATCAACAAAAAAATAAAAGAATTTTATTATAGAATAAAAAAATAAAAATAGAAAACTCTCTATGCTCATTGTGATGGATATGGTAAAAACATCATCAAGCATGTCTTACATTAAACAAAATGGATGCAATCAACACTACGAGATTGAACCAATAATCTACCCACAATTTAAGTACCAATGACACTCAATATTGTAAAAGATATAAATCAGTTTTCATTCAAAACAATCCTTATCATTGTAAAAAAAAAAACTTGCAATTTCTTTGAAAAACTAGGAGTTCATACAACTTAAGAATTACACGCACAAATTCTTTTTTTTTTCCAAAATGAAAGTTAATTTCATTAATGAAACTCCACACACATATACAGTTGGGGGCCAACAGGTCATTCTTCCCTTAATGATACAGCAACATCAAAAAGGGGATAAAACACCCCATAACCTGGGGCAACCTATCCATCAAAATCCCATCAGTATGGATCCATCTCCCAGAAAGTCCCATAGCTCAAAGTTATACAACAATGAAAAAAGCACCAGAAATACAAAAAATAAGAAATAGAACAGAGATATCATAATAAAGATGCATCCTTGCGCACATGATCTTCAAAACACCAATCATCAAGTTGAATTCAGGTTGTCTTTGCAACTCCTAAATCTTAGCTTGATGATCGATAAGACCCTCCCGGTTCAGCAAATAATAAGACGAGTCTAACTGACACTGAAAAAATGTTCAGGTCAAGCAAACAGATACCCCAAATTCTTGCACGCACAATCTCATCATAATTGTCAAAGGCATAAATCAGTTTTCATTCAAAACAATCTGCATACAGACTTCTTTCACATACGTGCACAAATCGTAGTTTTCATATTAAGCAATTTGAATATCTAAGACAACACATAACACAACATTACCAAAACAAATAACTTACATTATAAACAAAACCAAGTTGCGATATAAGTCAAAACACATTATATGATGAGTTCAATGAAGAAAAACGAATAATTGAGAGAGAACTATGAAAAGAGATTACAGATAAGAAAAGAAACAGACGAGCGATATGTATTTGATGTGCTCTAAACCTAATCCTTTAAAAACGTGAAGGATTGTAAAAGGGAAAAGATTGAGAGATATATGATAACATCGAATCCTCTAATGTATATACCTTAATAGATAATAACCTACCTTAATTAAGTTGAAATATTTAGCGCTAAACAACATATTAGACCGCCAAAAAAATTTTAGCTGTAAAATCGTTTGTTTTACATATTTACATATTTAGGTAACTATTTATTTATTATTATTAAATGTTAATATATAGCAAAAATTAAGGAAATACATAATTATCACTAACCATATCTAAAAAAAACTATATTTTTTAGATATGAAACCATAAATAAGAATGCAAGAAATTAGGAGTTTTTTAAAAATTAAAAAAAAAAGAAGAACAACAACCTGTATTGTACAAATGGTAGCATTCTCTACCTTTAATTTCACCATTGATGCATTTCGAGGGCTCCAATCTGAGCATGCCTTTGCTGGTGAAGGAAGACCCATGGCCTAAGCAATCAATCTAAAACTTGCGAAATCCTCCTCACGATGCAAGGAATTGCAGGTCGTCGTCAATTATGGTGGCAAATGGCCGATGTCCGAGGTCTGATCGGGTTGGAGGTGGTCCGACAATGGTGAAGGAATTTTAGGAAATTTGGACGATGAAGATGCTGGGGAGAATTGCACTTTTGATTTTTGTATCCTTGTATAAAGTGTTGAATTTTTTTTATTATTAGTATATTTATATATAATAAATTTTTCCATTTTATTAATTGAATAATAATTAAATAATATTTATTGATAACACTAGAAAAGGTGTAAAAATAATTTAAATATCATGAAATATAGAAAAAAATAGGTAATATTCTCCGAGTCTCTGTTAGTTAAATACGGGATGGGAAAAAATCGTTATTTAGTACATACGAGTATATTATGAATATTTTTTGAATGTTACGGCGAAAAAATCGGCAAAAAATACGAAAATACTTAAGAAACAGATCCGTAAACGTACGAATTTAATATGAATATAATATACGCCAAGTATTAAACGTTTTATTTGAAAATTACGGAATATTTAATGCCGCTTCAGAATGTGTACGGGGAACCAAAGTATTTTTCAATTATTTGTACGTACGGATACTATACATGTATGATACGCGTATTAACTAACAGAGCTCCGAGTATCATAAGAATTAACTATAGTACATGCAAGACCGTTCCTATGTTTCAGAGGGTCTAGTGTTGGATATAAAAATTGGCTATGTTGTATTCTTATAAGTACTTGATCAATCTACGGTAAATAATACTTCTCTTTGAGTCTCAATGATCGCTTATAAGAAAATCAGATTTTTTGACAAATTTTCATATTTTAATTTTTAAATAATTTTTCAGATTTTAAATATTTGAAGTAATTTTCAGATTTTTAACACAAGTTTTAGTTTTTAAACAAAATTTGATTTATATAAAATCGTTTAGTATTAAAAACAACTTTTTGAGATCATCTTGAGTTTTTTTTTATAATTTAAAAATAATTTAAAAATAAATTTCAAATGTCTAAAATCGCAAACTATTGATTCATATGGGACTAAGTGTGTTAAATAAATTTGCTAAGACTAAAAAAGCAAGCATGGAGCTAAAAGCGTTTGAACCCCTTTATTATGGGCCAAAAGTGCAATTTCCTCTACATAAAGTGATGAATTTGTTTCAACCCCTTTCTTATAGGACCTAAAGAGCAAGCATGGCACGTTGTAGTCTTATAATTAATTGTTCGACCATATGTAGCATTGCAAATGAACCAAGCCGCTCGTAAGTTATTCAGAGCTTGACTCGATAAAAGTTCGTTCGAGTTTGTTTAGTGAGGCTTGTTAAAATAAATGAACCAAACTCAAACTTAAAGATATTCAGTTCGTTAGCTCGTGAACATGCTCGTAGTAAGCTCGTGAGTAGGCTCTTAATAAGCTCGTATAAATTAAAATACTAATTTGACATTAATTTATATTTTTATACGTTTACTTATGATAAATATAAAAACATGTGAATAAATTTATTTGTTTGAATGGGATCAACCTAGTACTCTAGTGGTTGAGAAATGTGTTCTAAGGGTGAATGACCCGGGTTCGATCCGTACGGGTGCGTGTGTCCCCTCCCCAAGTTCCCCCATCGTACTCAAAAAATTTATTTGTTTGAATAAAATCATAGATTTTAATAAATATATTATGCATTTTAGATATATATAATTTTATTTTTGTAATAAACTGAAGAATAATTTTAATTTATAATTAATATTTACTAAGTTCGTTTAGGCTTAGTTAAGCTCAAAAAAGTTCGTGAGCCATCAATATGTTCGATAAATTTAGGCTCGAGTTCGACTCGATAATTAACGAGCCAAACTCAAACTCTCAAAAGCTTGGTTCGGTTCGATTGTAGCCCTAACCATATGCTAGTTAAAACACGTTTTATACCTGCACGTGCGAATACTTAAACAATATTGTCATTTACCGTACACATTTTGAAGCGCCGTTAAATATTATATATATTTGAAATAAAACGTTTAATGTCCATATTATAGGTATCAGTATAATACTTGGCGAAAAATACTTTATTTTAATATAAATTATTTCATAAATCTAAAAAACCTAAGTATAATAAAAATATTATAAAAATAACAAATAAGATATTAATAATATTTAAATATATTAATTATCTTTAAATAACTATCTTATATGACTGATAAATTATGTAAAACCTATATATTAAATTTTATAAAATCTTTGTATAAAAGCAATTCACTTAAGAATGTACTAACTATTATAAAATAATTATTTTTAATTTGTGGTATATCTTTTGACTACATAAATTATGGATGTGTTTTCTCATATTATTCCTTCTCTAATTGTTTCAGTATTTTTCAAACAATTGATGGAAAAATTTCAAAGGCCAATAAACACAAACTCAAAAAGTAACCAAACAACACTTCGAGACAAAAGCAAATTAACCTATTGAGGGTGGGCTTAATTGCAAAAGATGCCCTGTAACTTATTGTAGATGGCATTTTAGGACAGTAAGTATCAAGTTGGCAAAATATACCCTGTAAGTTTATAAAGTTTGGCAAAATTGGTCCTATAAGTTTTTACTTAAGCAAATTATGTCCTATAAGTTTTGAATTGTGGCAAAATGGGTCCAATAGGATAATTGAATATTTCCATAATACCAATTATACCCTTATTCATACATATTGCTTAATTTGACTAAGTGTTTGCGTAAAATGGTATCACAAAATTAGGTTTATTAAGAACTTTTAGTTAAATTTATTATATTTATGTAATTAACAATTGGTGAGGAGAAATTACTCTAAGATTATGGATCCTAACCGATGTCCGAGATGTACTCCTTACAGGACATATCGTCAAATATTGACGATGTATGCACAAGAACACCTTGACCAGGTTTCATATTGGGAATACCAACATGAAGAAAAGGAATGCAGGCCGAGAGCCGACGGGAAACCTTAAGCAATGCAAAATGCGAGCGAGAATATTATAGCGATTCTGTATGCTTAACTGCACTTACTATATGTTCACTTGATGAACCTTCAAGAAACGGTTCATGAAAATTCCCATCGAACAATGATTCCCGATGGAGTACCGTGAGTGGAACGAGATACTTCAGATAAATCTAAGATCTCCCAAGATCTTAGAGAAATCGAAGACGGTGCGAGAATTATGGCAACCGCCATATTCATCTACCGGCCCCAAGTTCATCGGATCGAGAACAAGATGGAGACGATGGTGAAATATCGAAAGAAACTCTTGAACTCCTTCATGATATTGAAAACGAGTCAAGAACCTGGAGGACAGGCGAGTTCATCCTGGAGGAAGGAAACGTATTGATTTTGGGGCGGTACCACTATTTACACCAAAAAGGGAAACCAACCGAAGTTATACGAAAGATGACAGATGAGGAAAAGCTCATTGCTCTAATCAAAGGAAAATCCATCAAAAATTAAAGAAGATGGATATTGAAAAGATGAATCTTAAAGATCTACATGACAAAGGCGAATCCTTCGCAGATTAGGTATTGTAGATTTAAAGATGAACGCAGTGAGGAATCGGCTTTGGTTACCTATGACCCACAAGGTAGACCAATTCCACCTCCACCGCCACCGCTAATCCTAACGTCGAAGAAAGTACAGTTCGCACCATGGAACTCGGGGCGAGAGGATGCCACACGCCGGGGATTTCACGACGGGAAGTGATCCACTTTCGGGGGCGGGAGGTCGAAACCCTCTTGCGGAACTGGACAACCTACCGGAAGGCGAATGTTTATCGACGCCTTATGGAAGATCGCACCTCGACCCAATACATCCGTATGGGTTGATGTTAAATCTGGATATCCCATTTTAAAAACAGAGAAGTTCGATTGATGAATGGGCTTGACTATGAGAATTTCAGCGAGGAACCCTCGATCTTACAAAGGATTCATTCATTTTACTCCTTGAAATGAGTCTTGAAGGATCGGTGAAGATTGCTGGGATATGACCGATGCCAAGATCTAAAAGTACGGTCACCTCGGGGAACCACTTAAAGGAATTGTCGATGGTATGGCAAAACTATTCAAAATCCAGTTCATCGGCACAGGTTATTTCAAGGGATTAGAAGATGAGAAAAGAAAGAGATATAAACAAGCCCTCTATAGCCTTGAATTACTGGATATTTGTCATATTGACGAATATATCAAGTTGTTCACCGAATACAGGTGGAAATCGAAGATTGAGGAAAAAGAAGTTTGCCAATGACTATTCTTTGCCAAAATTCCGAGTCCCTGGAGAGAAATGCTTATCGGGGAATACAAGGGTGGAGTCAAGTAGAAATCGTGCCGAGAAAAATGTCTTTTCTAAAGGCCAAGTTATCTGAATGGTGCTATCAAGCAGCTCTGCACAGAAATTACAAGAGATTGAGAGGAATTAACAAAACAGTTCCTCTATGTTGTGTGGATAATGATATCCCAATAGTTGTGGGAGGACAACCAAGGCGGCACAAGAAGAAGAAGGAGAGAAGCCATCCATACCGCCGAGGAAGTAGCAACAAAAGAAGTAGGTCTTCATGGAGGCCTAGAAGGTTAAGTCAAAACAAAAAGCTCGGTTATAAATCGGGGCAAAGACCAACACCAAGCGGGAGTAGAGCCTCATCATCGGGTTCTAATCAAGCAAGTACCAAAGAATCCGGGAAGAAGAACTTTCGGGCGTGCTCACACTAGAGCTAATGAAAGTTTCAAAGGCTAAATTGATGGACATGCGGAGCAAGAGGGCATATCTCAACGGATTGCCCAGGACAATAAAAAACGAGGAGTCGAGGCGAGGCTACACCAGAAATCGAAGAAGCTGTCTATTATCAAGACCTTATACAGGTGTACCAATTTGAGGATATTCCCTCAGATGAAAGCATCTATGAAGAAGAAATCTATTCTGACGATGGAAGTGACTCACTCGAGAATCGGAGTGAAGAAGAAATTCTTCAACAGATACGATCGAGAGAGGATATGTCAGGATTCCTCTCTCACACAACAGTTTCTCATAAGACTCTTATGAGAATCATGAAGGAAGATCCAAATCTTCAAGTATATGATGGATTTACGATAGGAGCTATGGAAAAAACATTGGATAAAATTGGGTTTCGTAATAGAAAACACCAAATTATCCACAGGGTAACAACCGGAGAATTTGCTATTCCGATGGAGTTTACCGGTAACCTGATCGAGATGCAGTTGGTCCATATTAGAGAAATACAAGAGATCAAAAGCAAAGTTAAGAGAGAAGTTGCAAATACACTCTCATGGATTCATATCGGAGCCATAAGGGTAATTATTAAAGCAACATTCAAAGAAGGAATAGATTCGCCTCTCAATCTTGCTATCTTTGACAAGCGAATCTCGCATCTCAAGGATTCATGCCTTGGAGCGATTCTGAGAAATTTGTATGCGGGAAATTGGCATTTAATGTCTATCCTAGAATTGCATACAATTTGGGAGATCGAGATTTCAGTAGAGTCCTAACCCTTCACCAAGATTTCAAAAGAGTCGATTTGATGAAAGAAGAAGGCAAGGCACTTACTCGATCACATACAAGATTTCCTATGCTCTCTCGAATACCCATCATTTCAAGTATTCTTGAGAAAGGAATTTATTGAAGTCCCAAGAATCTTTGAGGACTTTGCCAGGGTGGTGTTCCCGAAAATCATTGAATCTCCAACTATTAAGGAGATTGATATGATAATTCAAGATCAACCAGTCTTCAACAAAAGTGAGTCTCGAGTTGAGCACAGAAGGATGTCTTTCGCAAAGAAGACGAGAATGGTGAGTAGCGGCCGTTGGGAAGAAAAGAGACCAAAATACGATTCGGCGCATCCCGATGTTTTTAAAACAACAGGAGAACCGAAATGTCGAGGAAGGATGGCGAGAGGTTGAAGTAATATTCGACATCACTCAAAAGGATAACATTTTCCTTGTGATGTTCTATATTATCTCCAACAACCAATCGTTGGAAGGTATCAAGGAAGCCTCGAAGATAGGAGAAATTGAGCTTACTATCACGGGAGTTGCGGGAAAGATCCCCGAACAATTAATCTTGGGAATTGAATTTCTTGAGGAGCATAAGCCTTGGGAAAGATTACAAGATGGAATGGAGTTCACGATGGCTAATAAAAGATACGAGAATCGAGATGACCACTAGTCCATTCTCTATATACATTTCTATTGGAATGTTATATCTTGAATACAAGGCGAGTATTTCGCCGCCTATATTGATTCAGTCTTAGGAATATGTACTTTGCAAAGCGGATGTTTTTCCTAAAGAAATTGGAGAAGATTTACCAGACTATTGCGGGAAGAGATTTCTCTAAAAGGATTCTTATCCTTAACAGGAATTAAACAAGCGAAATAATGATCGGAGGCGCGGACGTGCCCGTGGTACAAAGTAAAGACGCCACCAATCTATTTCCATGATACAGTGCGAGATATTTTGCTAGGAAACAATTTCCTACAAACATTCAAGCGATTCACACAAGAGAATGAGACAAGAAGACTTATTTTCACAACCTTATGTGATCATAAGATTATTGTCCGAGATCAGGAAGCATTTTGAGAAAAATGCCGATTAATTTTTCGCGTTGCAAGCGTGGTGATGAAGCCAAACTTCGCAATCCAAAAATGGCGGATCGAAGGAAATTTGGTGAAGCTTTATTATCCTATAGACAATTTGGTTCCATCCGGAAGGATCGAAGATATGGGATAATAACTTGTATTCATTCAGTACAAGGAGAAGAACGAGTCACCGCGAAGCCATTGCGAGAATTATGGATGAGTCTAATGGAGAATCCACAGAGTGATGTAACCATAGAGGAACAAATATCACTCGAGGATATCAAGAAGAAGATCCAAAGGAATTACAATGAAGATCCTTTGGCATGGTGGGACAAGAACGAGCTCAAAGCATCCTTGAAGGTTAAGCCAGGGGAAGGAGTGCGAGTTCGTAAGATTCAAACCAATCCTTATGAACCGGGGAAGATCGTAAGGATATGCGAGAAGATACTTCAGAACATCTTGACCTTAAGTTAATTTCACCAGGAGTTTCTCCATACAACGATCCGGGATTCTTAGTCGAAAACCATGGAGAAATCAAAAGAGAAAGCGAAGACTTGTTATTAATTACAAAGGAATTAATAACATTTTGGAGTTCGATACTATATCCCAAGCGAGAGAACATCCGGTTAATCGTATCAAAGGTGCCAAGATATTCTCAAAGTTCGATTGCAAGTCCGGATTTTACCGTTAAGATGGATGAAGAAATCAAAGAAGTTCACAACTTTCTCTACACCACAAGGACACTATATTTGGAATGTGATGCCTATGGGATTGGCTAATGCACCCCGGATATATCAAAGAAAGATGGATAATCTATTCAAAGATTATTTCGATTTCATGTTCGTATATATCGATGATATTCTTATCGCCTCAAAGAACATGAAGGAGCATCTCAAGCATTTGGAAATATTCTCGGATGTTTGTCACAAGGAAGGATTAGTGCTTTGAGAAAAGAAGGCGGTGATTGCAACAAGGCAGTTGAATTCCTAGGAATTGAGATCGACGAATGCGAATCATCCTACAAAGTCATATTGTAGAAAAGATACAGGGATTTCGGATACATTGAAAGACAAGAAGCGACTTGAGTTTTCTTGGAGTTGTCAATTTTGCTTTGGAATGTTCATAAACAATCTAGCACATTACAGGAAGGTGTTTAGCCCATTGCTTAAAAAAGATGCAGTATTCAAATGGGAGAATGAACATCAAGAAGGAATCAAGCAACTTAAGGGAGTTTGCAAAAATCTTCCGAAACTTGCAATTCCACAGGATGAAGATGAACTGGTTCTTTATACGGATGCCGTGATTATTGGTGGCGGCGATTTACAAAAGCTACACCAAATGGAGAAGTACCATGTAGATCTGCAGTGGTTTATTCACACCTAGTGAATCGACTCGGTGGCATATCAACGAGAAAGAATTCTTTGCAGTCAGAAAGGCTTTTAAAAAATGGCCTTTATTTTTACTAGCTAAAAAGTTTATCTTAAAAATTGATAATTCAAGTGTTAAAGCTTTTACGAAAAACAAAATTGAATCAAAACCGAGAAAAAGCTAGAATACTTAGATGGCGGCTGAATGCCAATATTATGATTATGATATTGTCATTATAAAATCTCATGAAAATATTCTTGCATTTTCTAACAAGAGATGGAGGGAATTGAAGCCGATTCTATCCTCACCGCAACAAGACATCTTGGAGATCACCGGAAATGCTACTCCGAGAATTTGATACCCTGGTCATCAATGCCGATTTGGCCGAAATTACAAAGGAATGATCGGGACAAAGTAACCGATCGTATACGAGCATGTGTCCTGGTCTCACTCTCGATTGAGAACGGCATTTCAAAACCA
Source organism: Rehmannia glutinosa (assembly GCA_016081115.2). NCBI lineage: Eukaryota > Viridiplantae > Streptophyta > Magnoliopsida > Lamiales > Orobanchaceae > Rehmannia > Rehmannia glutinosa. Next base: position 33,165,143 of record CM071924.1, on the reverse strand, counting down.
CTCCTCCGGGCGCTAATAAGCAAACGGAGCGTTTAGAGCGCAGGCTCCCAACCTCGTAGCAGAGGATTCCATACCTCTAGCACAAGTCCTAAGTGGCGAAATGTTGGCCCAAGGAAAAAGCTGATACTCGGTCAAATCCCGAGTTATCACATCAACCCAAAGACGTCCGGGGTAAAGGACGAAGAGATCAATCTTAGGCCTATGATGGGCACTTCTAAGGTTGATACTAACGAGATTAAAGTTTCTTCGTCTTGGCGGGAATACCAGGCAAATTGGGAGAAACTAATTACCAGGCATGGGATATCTCCGAAAAAACAAAAATTGATGTTTAAAATATCCAAGTGTTTGGATCTTTACCAAATTCGACCCTCAAGAAGTAAAGAGGTGGTACGAGTTTGGGGCTTTGGCCTCGATCTATACTACTTCACCAGGATTCCCGAGATCACAAAATTACCGAAGTGGATCCGGGGAAGTCACATTTTCATCTTTGGTCAACAATGACAACCTAAGACGAGGGGATACATTGGAGCCGTATTTCATAAGTGCGGCCCAGAGCCCTGGTCGGAAAAGGGGGACATGAAGCCTTCCATTACATTAGGCCAAGACCGGATGAAAGAGCCTTCGGAAATATCAAGGAGGCAAGTTCGGGAAGTACAATTGGCCATGACCTTCACCAAGATCGATCACTACAAGAAGGGCATGGGGATTGTGGAGTCTCATCTCCGACGAGAGATGGACAAAGTAAAGTTTCCGTTCAAGTTCTACCGAGTTCGGTGAACGGGTCATTCTGTTAAATACCATGACATGAAAAACTACAAGGTTCGCGAGAAGATTTGTTCGAAAAGAAAAGAAATCTTCTATGGGAAAATAAGTGCAGGGAGTAAAGACACTCATTGAAATATTGTAACATGGCTCATATTGGCCATTGGGAACTTGGTCTGTCCCGAATGTCAAAACCAAAAAGAACCGGAATTTGGCAAAGGATTCCGGCCAAAAGTCGATCAGAGAAGACCGGGCGACGGAGAAGAAAAGTCACAGAAGTATCCAAAGTTTAGGGGACCACCAAAAAAGTAGATTCCCCAACAAAGCTAGTGGAGACATGTGACTCCAAACAGGTAATAACCCACTTAGAAAAAAGACGAAAAGTGGGTCCATAAAAGATGTCGTCCAAAGTATTACAAGACAAAGGGCGAGTCGGAGATTTGAAAGTTTGCATAAAGAACTTGGATACGGACAAGATGGGGCCAATCCATGAAGAAGAAAGGGAAAGGCCAACTAATTGCTGCAAGTGGGAGCAAGCAATAATTCAAGAGTTTGATGTAAGCAGTGACGTCTTACATTACAACAAGAGCTGAAGTCCGAAATTGAAATCCGGACTTACATCTATTTAAACCAGAGTTTGAAGAAGGCTGAGGACATCGAACATTTCCCTTAGTCTTCTTACAATAAACTTTCTTTGTAAAATTCTTTACGTTGTGAGTTTAGGATTTGAGAGTGTTTTTCGGTTTTGATTTAGTTTTTAATTTTATGTACAAGAGTGGATAGCCTTTATGAGAGGCTAAACAAGTTTTCTCCTCCCAAAAGGAGATTACTGATGTAATAAATCTTTCTTTAAGTTCTTAATAAAATAAAGGTTGTTTGTTCAACATGTGTTCATAATGTACTATTGATCAATCCCCTTTGAAGAATTACTTTTACGCCTTGGAGTAGGAAACGAACCAAGGTCTGGCTTTGAGCGGTTTACGAAGGAGTCGGATAACTTGCGATCATCTTCCCCGAGGGTGAGGTTGAACAGTGAGGAGCCGTTTGTCAAACGATCCGGGGCGATAATTTTCCGGGATCGGTGGCGTTGCGAACCACTTAACCCTTCTTTGTTTTGGCAAAAGAGGTATGAATTTTAAGGGATTTATTAATTTTACGGAAGCATGTTGGGCCGATATGGTCGTAATGGACTATATCCGTTTTATCTAAACACTTTAGTCAAATCGATTTGAATTATGAAGCATTCTACGATATGTCCTATTGAGTTTATAGGTGAAACCCGACATGATCCACTTAAAACCTCGAATAGAGACTCGATCTAAGTAGGTGTAACAATGCCACGAACGAAATAGGTATCAGAAAATGTAAATTTTCATAATCCTTGAAATTGGGGTTTTTGGAAAATAGCGGGATATGAAAGGATTAAAATTGCTAAATTTTGAAAGTTATAGGACTATAATTGCTACATTTGAAAGATAAAGGACCTAATTTGCTATTGGGCCATAAGACAAATTTGTCCAGGGCATAAATTGCCACTTTAACAAAATATTGTCCTCTTTTGCCACTACTTAAAAGTTACTGGGTATATTTTGCAATTTGGCCATTGAGGGTGTGAAAGGAAAATTCTTATTGTTCGATTCCAACCTTCCCGTGAAATTTTCAATCTCCTAGTACCCACCTTCAGCCTTCCCGTGAAATTTTCAATCCCACAAAACCAGAAGACAAAATTCTTATTGTTCGATTCCAGTCGCACAAGAAAATCGCCCCCCCCCCCCCAACAATCCTATTTGTCGACGGCCGGCCTTCTCAAATCGCTTCGCGGTTGCTAAATTCAGTCCAATTTCACTATTCATCGGCAACAAGCTCAATTCGCACCGCTGTTGCTCTGTTCCAGCCAATTTCAGAGGTGAGACATGTTATGTTTTTGTGTATTCCTGTTTCCATTCGTGTGCATACCAAGTGTTTGTGATAATACTTGGCCTATTGCACAATTTGTATAATTGATGCCTGGTGTTGCTACATAATAGTTGGTGATTGTGTCAAATTTATATAAAAAACTTCAGTTTAGTACTCTCGAACTTTCTATCTTAAATCCTGGAATGTTCTTCATGAAATTGACAGAAAATTTTGTGGTAATGTAGTGATGTTTCTGAGGTGTTACATGAAAGCACCTAAAGATGATTTGCTTGCAGAATCTTGTTCCTAAAGCTCGGTTGTTAAATGTTCTCATGTTGTTTCCTTTTTCTAGCACGGAATAGGATACTTATTCACAAGTTTGTGGGCAATTCAGTTATTTTATTTAATGCAACTCAGATTATATTCACCTGTTTGTGAATAAACGAGTAAAAACACAAACACCTTCTAATCCTTCTTGGCTGACTCATTTCTTGTTTAATTGTGGGAATTAGACTTCTTGCAAAAGGAAAGCCTATTTCAGAGCTGTGGCAAAATTAGTTATTTTCTAATTTTGGTGGAGATGAACTTATTGATTAGTTCGCCTGAAATAATGGCTCGAATGGGTGGTAACTTATGTAATAGAAATTGGACGTATCCGGAAGATAACCGTGTGATTGTTTTCATGTCCTGATAATGAAGATTAATTTAAGTGTGCACCCTACTTTTATGAGCACTGAGTGATTTTTCATGTCCTGATGATTGATAAACTCATGAAATTCCACATTGCATTTGTTTGGCAGTTGTGATAAACTCCACTGGTATGATAACTGTGGTTAAATGGAAGCCCGTTTCTCATGTGCTTATTTGTCTTTTCTTTCCCTTTTGTTTTTTCCCTTTTTAAACTTGTGCAGAAAACTGCATCCCTGTTTGTAAAGTCCTGTTTAGAATATGACGCTAAATAAGTCTACTTCCAGCTTCTTGCAAGTGCGACGTAGAGGTATGTCTTATTTGGATTTAGGTTATTACTAATTTGGGCTCAATGTTCCAACTTCATGCTTTTACTAAATTGGACGTAACTTATTACTGATTTGGGCTCGATTTCCAACTTCATGCTTTTAAACATGGCTCAAGATGCATAATGAATTTGAGTCTAGTTCTCAATCATGATTGGCAATGATCACTGTTTAAATGGTATCTGCTCATTTTAGAGTTGAAGTCTTGGTTCATGAGTCTAAAGATACGCATAGCGTTCAGGGCATTTTTATGTGTTGCAATTTGATTCCTCAGCAATTCAGTGCATGTATATTACATAACACATTGTGGGATGTACTTTACTATGAATGAACATGATCAATTACAGGATAGCTAAATCTATAGGATGCTGTTTTGAGATATCTTAACTGATATACTCTAAGATTGCTAATTTTATATAGGGATTATTACAAATGCCACCCTTTTTTTTCAATAAAAGTTCCCTACTGCAACTTTCTTTTTCTCTCTAAACAGGGGAATACAGAGATATAAGCAAACCTTGCTCTACAATTGAATTCTAATATCTCACAAGCTAGCAGCAATGATCATGGATCTGACGCTTGCGTTCACGCTCTAAGATCTCCTTATTGGCTTTTCCGGTCACGCCGCGGTTCCTTGACCCGATTCAAACCCTTATTCGAGTCGGCGATTGCGTTGTTCGCCTTGGCTTCACGAGAGAACTTGTTCGTTTGGGTGTATACGTTGGTGCGGAGCCAGGGGTCTGTAACCTAGTCCGTTATACATGATTAAAGCTTCTACAAATGCTACCCTTGAGGTTTAGCCTAATTTAAATAAGACTGTTAATTTTCAAAATTACAAATAATCCCTTGACATATGTTTTTATTTTGCAAACCTCAAGGGGGTATTTGTAATTTTAAAAGATGACTATATTTTTCTTTATTTAGGCTAAATCTCAAGGGTAGGTAATTAAATTACAAATAACCCCTTGACATATATTTTTCTTTAATTTTAAATAAGACTGTTTTGGAGTATCTTAACTGAACAGAGGTCAAGCTAGCAACTTTGCTTGGTGTTTTATAGAAAATTTAGCTAATGAACAAATTGGTCATTGGTATATATGTCCAGTCCCATGGTTTTTATGTTTGAAAGTGATATGCATGCTTAAGTTATGTAGCATCTTTTATGGGAGATACACGTTTCTGGGAATCTCCTCCCGGCGTTTTGCTGTGAATATTATAAAATAAGAGTATAAGACCCACAAAATCTCCAATTTAACTTACTAAAATTCATGGAATAATTTTTATCCAACAAAATAATGAGGGGGACCAAAATACTAAATAATAAAAATATAGGTACTAAAATAAAAAAAATGAAAAAGTTTGGGGGGGGGGGGCAGGGCCCCCCCGAGCCACATGGTTGCTCCGCCCCTGATCGTGGATGTTGTTTTATATATGGAAGTTAGTATCAAAAAAATCTTGTTTCTCAAGCAATCACTGTTTTTGTTTTTTAATGTACACTTTTTTTTTTGATTGATTGGTATATTGGTTACTAATAGTTCTTAAAATAGTTACATATAAAAAAAATAGTTACTAAACAAACATGATTTGATTTTATGAATAGTATAAAAATTGAATAAGAGTTTAAAAAAAACATACGTGCCGGAAAATCATATTTCATTTATATTTCATGTGTCTTTCGTTCTAATCATTGCGGGATCTGAGTGCACAGATAGGTGTTTAGGCAGAACCTACACTCGTTAGATAATGAATAACCAAGTAAAAAGGGTGAGAAAAATAATAACCACTATTCTAAAAATTTTCACCTAGTCTGACTAGTCCCTGCCTAGGCGTTAGGCTCTCCTTGTCCGCCTATGTTTTTTCTTCCGATTAAGCCCCGCCGAGGCTCTGTCTAGGCGCTAGGCCCCAGCCTGCCGCCCGACTAGCGTCTAGTACTTTTTGGAACAGTGATAATAACCAAGTAAAAAGGGAGTGGAAACTAAAGTAGAAAATATTTTTCCACAATATAAAATTGTGACAATGCACATTCATTATCACTAAATATGTTTTGTCGTGACGAAATAATGGCGTCATTACTTTTTGAAGAAATAAATGACAAAACATGATATTGTCATGACAGAAAATATTTTCATCACTGTTAATCAACAAATTATGACAAATATTTGACAAAATATTTTGCCACAATATAAAATGGCGACAAATGCACATTCATTGTCACTAAATATGTGTTTCCGTGACGAAATAATGGCGTCACTATTCGTTTGAAGAAATAAATGACAAAACATGATATTGTCATGAAAGAAAATATTTTCATCACTGTTAATTGACAAATTATGACAAATATTTGACAAAATATTTTGCCACAATATAAAATGGCGACAAATGCACATTCATTGTCACAAAATATGTGTTTCCGTGATGAAATAATGGCGTCACTATTCGTTTGAAGAAATAAATGACAAAATGTGATATTGTCATGAAAGAAAATATTTTCATCACTGTTAATTGACAAATTATGACAAATATTTGACAAAATATTTTGCCACAATATAAAATGGTAACAAATGCACATTCATTGTCACTAAATATGTTTTTTCGTGACGAAATAATGGCGTCACTACTTTTTTGAAGAAATAAATGACAAAATATGAAAGAAAATATTTTATGATACCAAATGGCGTCACAGATTATAATCTATTTGTCATTGAAAGATTTCCCTCCTAAATTTTGCTGCGAAATTCTACAGTCTAAAATTACTATGACGGATTTCGGTTAATCGTCATGGAATAAGAACAATAGTGACGAAATATAAGATCAATAGTGACGCACATAAATATTGTCATCAAAAAGTAATTTTCATTGACAAAAATAAAATTCGTCACTATTAGTTAACAAATTATGACAAAAATTTACACGTGGTAAAGAAATTCGTCATAAAATGTGTTATTTCCTGTAGTGGATGTTGCTCGCCATAAAAAAGAAATCTGCTCACTAAAACGAAAAGACATCAAGCGCACCAAGAATTCATTGAAACTGTGAGGCAGAGAAAAATGAACATCAAAGATGCTAAAAATCCAGCGCCAAAGAGCCCCTGCAAAGACATAGAGACAAACAAGTGATCAGCGGATTCAACATGGGCACAACAAAGGCCACAGAGGGGCCTATAAAGTCCTGAATTCGCAACAAATATAAGACCGCCAAACGATTGTGAATAGAGCACCAAACCACATTCGAACACCTTTCCGGTATGTGTGGGGACCAGATCCAAGAACCCCAATTGACCATAGGAGATGAAGGACGAAGATGAGAATATGCAGCTTTCGAAGTAGTCTCCCCATCAGCAGAGTGCATCCAAATCCGTGTGTCCTTCGAGGTTGGGGCAATAGAAAATCGTACGATCTCCAAGACAAGATCCAAATAAGCCTCAACAAAGAGAATGTGAAATACCAGGAATCATCGTAGAAGTACTCAGAAATACGTTGCCCGAAGAGATATCTGTACTCATGAGGAATTCCAATTCTATCGACAATGAAGTATCCCAACCAGTTGTCAATCCAAAATAAGACCTCCGAATTATTCTCAGGAATCCAACGCGACTCCGCTACACTGTCCTCAATGCGAAGCTAATCCCATCCCAAATAGAAGAAGGTAAAAACGTGCGGCGAATAGAGCCGCCGAGAGCAAATAACGTTTTGAATATCCGAAAAATCACCGAATCGGCGTTATAACTTCCATCCTAGTTTAAATCGAGAAAAGCACTATTTGCCACAATAATCGAGCGAACCCCAAGATCGTCATGTACGTCAAGGGGCATACAAGAGCGAGCCCAACTGACCACCACTGAACCTTTAGAGTTGACATCACTAGTTCAAATAATATTACGCATGGCTTTCTTCAATTGTTTAAGCAGAGATCTCGGCCACTTGTAAATCATCATAGTATGAACAAAGAAACTAGTAATCACAGAATTAACCAAGCAAACTGTAACGGCCCGCCTTCTAGGTCGACGACTGTCCCACAAACCAACACGAGTCTTTCCAGCGCGCTTTGTCCTCACTCACGCACACCTGAGAGCAGCTTCCTAGGGGGTCACCCATCATGACATTGCTCTGGGCCAATCACGCTTAACTTCAGAGTTTATACATGATGAGCACCAGAAAAGAAGATGCATTTTGTTGATATGAGTAGTACCTATCAAATCTTTTAAGCTCTCCTCAACTGTATAGTCCCATACCTACACAGTCTCAGAATCTCCTCTTATTCGGGTGTGGGATCAGTTCATTCATGTCCCCCTCCGCCTAGAAGCCTGCCAGGAGCCGCTCCTTGTCCGTGCCTTCTTGCACCGGCGATCACTCCCCGCCCTCTTCGGCCCCGGGCGTCACATGCCCACCAGCTTCCGCTTGGTTCGTCCCCGAACCACATCGTACTAGGAGAGCTCCCGCTCTGATACCATATTGTAAAAACTCTGAAGTTAAGCGTGCTTGGCCCGGAGCAATTATGGGATGGGTGACCCCCTGGGAAACTTCTCTCAGGGTGCGCGTGAGTGAGGACAAAACGCGCTGGAAAGACTCGTGTTGGTTTGTGGGGACAATCGTCGATCTGGAAGGCGGGCCGTTACACAAACTCTCCCAGCCAGAGAGAGAGACGTCCTTCCATCTTCTAAACTTCAGAATAATCTTATCAAAAATCTGATGCAAAACGGCGGGCTTTGGAGCACCTTTAAAGATGTGGACTCCTAAGTAAACCGTTGGAACGGCCCCTAACTGGATACCTATAATATTCTGAATATGACCCCACACGTGATTAGAAACACGGTTGCCAAAGAAAACATTCGATTTTCAAGGTTGAAGGCTTGGCCCGAAATAGTAGCATAAATCGTGAGGATCTAAAGAAGAATACGCGCATTTGTCGAAGAAACCCCACGCATAATAACAATGTCATTCGCTCAGAGAATCGAAATAGGAAAAACAATATTTCTAGGCGCAACAATTGTCATTAGCTGATTATGGGACACCGCAACCTCAATAAATTTGCTCAAAACTTCCTCCGCGATGCAAAAAAGCAAAAGAGACAAGGGATCACCCTGTCTAACACCTCTAGAACACGGAAAGTAACCCACCGGCGAACCATTTAATAAAATTGAAATCCTGGCTGACTTTAGAATAACCTCTATCCAATGAATGAAGATATCAGAGAAGCCAAACCAATGCAGTACATGGATCAAAAAACCCCAATTCAAAGTATCAAACGCTTTACGGATATCAATTTTCAAAATCATGTTATTATAGAGCCGACTATGCAGAATATTGAAGCCCACCGAAACCATAGCAATACAATCGTGAATCTACCTACCCGGAATAAAGCCAAATTGTGTAGAAGACAAATAAGTAGGGATGATCAACCCAAGCCGTGTAGCCAAAATCTTAGTAATTACCTTGAAAAGGAAGTTACTCATAACGATTGGGCGAAAATTACCAATAATGTTCGCATCCTTGCTTTTCGGAATGAGGGCCATAAACCTAGCATTCAACCCAGAAGGTAATGTCAAACTAGTGAAGAAAAAATGGACAGTTGTGATAACCTCAGCTAAAATAATGTCCCAACAGTATTGATAAAAGGTACCAGTGAAACCATCCAGGCTCGGAGAACTATCCGGGCCTAGATCAAAAATTGCTTCCCGAATCTCAGTATCCGAAGGAATAGCTGTTAAAAGAGCATTGTCAGTCGCCGCCACCTTTGGAGATATCACTTGATCGACCATAGAATAGTCAATAGTCCCAAGTGGAACTCCCTGAATCCAAAAAAAGCTCATCATAAAAAGAAGTAATGTGATTCCCAAGAACTGACGGATCATCCAAAAACATACCATCAATCATCAAACCCTGAATCCCCGAGCGGCTCTCCTTAATTTGACAACGACGATGAGAAAAGGCTGTATTACGGTCCCCATCTTTAAGCTAGGCAGTACGAGCTTTCTGCATAAGAAACTCAGATTGCAATAACAGAGTTTTAGAAATAGAACTTTGAGCTTCGAATTGAAGCTCACGACGGTCTTCAGTGTAACCCAGAGTCTCAATATCCGATTGTACTTGGCGTACTTTCTCCATCTGAATATCCACCTTACGATTAACATCACCAAAAATATTCTTATTCCAACCCTTAAGGGCCTCATGTAACCTTTTGAGCTTCAACATAATACGCAAAAGAGGGTTGGGAGAAAGACACGACTGAACCCATGAGGAAGTAACAAGATCCCAAAAGTTGTCGTGAGAAATCCACATGCGTTGGAAACAAAACGGAACTGGACCTCTGCTAACGGAGGACGAACAAGAAACTAAGAGGGGGTGATGATCCGATCTAATGCGAGGAAGAACTAAACCTTTAACCGCTTGTCAGTGAGTGAAAAACTGACAAGTGGAAAGAGCTCGGTCCAATTTCGCCTGCAGAAGAGAAAGGGGCGTACGGGTGGCGCACCAAGTAAAGGTATTGGCCGTAGTAGGCACTGATAACAAACCAACATCATCCAAAAAACCCCTGAAATCCTGACAAGAAGTCTGGGAGAGAATACCATGGCCCAATCTTTCATGATTACCCAAAACCGCATTGAAGTCACCAAGGAGCAACAAATCATCAAGACCCAAATTCACCAAATCCAACCATTGCGTGCGACGGTAAATATGATTGCATAAACCATGAACCAAACCAATATGAAAAATATGAGAAGCCAGCTACACCTGAAGAACAATACACTAAGAAGAAGCCAATACCTGCTGTAAAATAGATATCCCCTGATTACAGAATACCCAAATATCCACCCGACCATTAGATCAAAAGTTCTGAGATACGAACCTCAAACCCAGACTAGTCCAATATGAATCGAAATCGAATTGATGTCAACCGTAGCTCACAATACCATAAAGAAAGACGGTTTATGCTTATGACATAAAACCTTATGAACATTACAAAAGCAATATTCCCAATCCCCGATATTCCGGAAGATGCAATTCATTTGGAGATATGTGGGGAGCAATCTGGCGGGCGCACGCGAAGTGTTAGAAGCAAGATGGTCCTCATGATCGGTAGCATGCTCATTAGAATCCTCATCGATAATCCGCCCATCGCTTATTAGCCGCAATATCTAATTCCTTAGCCTAGTAGAATCCATAATAATCGAAAGGTTATGAATTGTTGGGGTCGGTCATTGGGCGACATTCTCGGCGAGCTTTGTATCTAGAGAACTATCCCTGAAGGATCTACTAATAGTGCGAATCGGTTTCTCCAGGGGGTGTTGAATCGTCAGTGGCAGATTAGAGGATCAGACAAGTTAGAGATGGTGCCAGGATGAGTAACCCGAGGCTTAGGAACCGGATTACGTGGAGCCATAACAAGAGAAGGGTCCGATGATTGAGATTCGGGAACATCCTCCTTGGTAAGAGCCTCAAAAGCATTGCCTAAATGAATGTCAGTAGGGCAAGTCAACACGCATAATCTGAACCCGCCTTTTCCATTGAGTTATCAACGTCTTTTATAAACCTCCCTAATTCAATCTTGTAAGTGCCCACTTCACGTTCTTCGCAATATTTTTTTCTTGTCTACCAAGACTCGTATAAAGTATTATTTTCGATCATTCAATGTGAAATTGTAGAAAATTGAAATGACGACTCTTGTGGAGCCTTCAGAATGATATAAGGGAAAGCATGGTTTTGAAATGTGGCGCAGATGTTTTGAAGTCGACAAGAAATATGTTCTGATCAAGCCGATAGCCTGTGTATCATACGGTGTGGTCTGTTTTCCTATTAATAAGAAGACGAATGAGAAAGTGGTCATCAAGAAAATCATGGACGTTTTTGAAAATCGAGTTAGTGCGATAAGGACTCTACGGGAAATGACTCTGTTGAGATGCATTAAGCATGAAAACGTTGTTGAACTCAAGGAAGTTATGATGCCCAACAATTGGAGAGGTTTTAAGGAAGTTTATATATGGTGTATGAGTTGATGGATACTGATCTTCATCAGTTAATTACATCTCTGCAACCTCTGTCCAACGATCATTGCAGATTCTTTATTTTCCAGGTAATAAATACTTCTCTTCTGTTTTTATGTTTTGGTTTTAGTTTTTTCGACAACGAATTTTAATTAAGAGATATGATGGACAATGATAGAGAATTTTAATGTTTTATTTATCTGTATGTACCCTTGATGCATAATATATTCTCAATTGTTATTAATCATGAATAAAAAAATTAAACAGAGTGATATATCATTTTCTGTATATTTATTTGTAAGTGTTGTCAGAATGTGATTTCTTATAACTTGTACTGAAAAAATGCAGCTGCTAAGAGGTTCAAATATCTCCATTCCGCCAACATTCTTTATCGAGACTTGAAACCTGGAAATCTCCTTGTCAACGCTAATTGTGACCTTAAAATATGCTATTTCGGATTGGCAAGAACCGACTGTGGAAATGGAGAGATCATGACGAAATATGTCGTCACCAGATGGTATCGTGCACCTGAGATACTTGTTTTCTGACGACAATTATGGACCATCCATTGACATGTGGTCCGTCTCTGTCACCACTGGATACTCGAGTCAGAAGGGGCTTACTTTAAGCTTCGCTGCCTTTGCTTTTGCTGGATCCGAAAATACAATCGTAGAGAAGAGAAGGGTCCGTTTTGGATCCTCACCTGGATGTTCAAATCGGGATTTCATAAACTAAAATCCAGAGATGGATATAAACTTTAACCCCCATCCCACTACCGAAGCTTTTGGTGCTGCTAGAAAGCGTTCAACCGGCCAGATCTACTGAATCAACAATTATGGACCATCCGTTGACATGTGGTCCGTCGGATGCATCTTAGCAGAAATCCTTGGTTGAAAGCCATGTTGGATCATAATCCAACATTGGACTTATATGTGAAATAATTATGCATTGTGATCATCAATTAAGGTTAAGCCCATTTTATAAGTGATCAAATAAGGTTTAAGGAATTGGGCTTTAATGTATCTAATAGGGTGTGGGCCTTTAATGTGTAGAGACTTAATGAGTTATTCCTATTTTAATGATGGGCTAAAATAGGGTACCCAATATAAACACAATTATATAAGGGTTATGGTCCCTAGGTCACACGTCTACGATATTCTATTCTGCTATCCCATCGACAGAAAGAAACCTACGGAGAAAACTAAAGGGTTCTCTGAAAAGCTTCGAGGCGTGTAGATCTTGAAGGCCAAATCCCAGGATTCAACTGCTATGGATTCATGTACGCTTCCGCAATCTAGTCTTTGATTCTTGATAATTCGATATGAACGCTCCTAGATTAAAGTAATGTAATACACTAAAGTTTATTCCAAACAAGCCAATCTTTCAAGGAACCAGCAACCTTCATCACCTCAAGCTTATTGTTACGGTTCTGGGCAGCCAATCTGAAGCTGATCTCAAGTTTATTGATAAACCAAAAGCGAAGATGTTCGTGCAATCACTTATTTCCCAAGGAAGTGATTTTTGTAGCCTATATCCAAAGACAGATCTTTTGGCAATAGATTTGTTCGGAAAACTTGTTGTATTCGATCCATCCAAACGGATCACAGCGATAGAGGCTTTGTGTCATCCTTACATCTCGAGTCCAGCAAATCCGAGTTGCGATCCTCCCGCCAAATGTTGTCCGGAGGGTGATGTGGGGAGAACATGGAGAGCCTAAAATAAGGAGATGATGCTGAGAGAGATTTTACATTACCAAATCCAAAGTAGTTTGTGAAGCCCTCGATTTTATTTCAAGCATGTACTTGTTTCACGTACCGTCCTTGTATTATTTTGACTATTTTACCGCGTCGCTTTGACGGGTAAATATTAATGATATATATATTTCACATTTAATTTTTTTTATTTATTACTGGTGACCATAACCATTTATTACTTCTACTTCGCATTAATGATCACTTGATCGATCATCATTATTATTATTTGTGTATATATATGAGTCACCTTAGAATTTTAAGAGACTATTTATTTTAGAGAGTTATACCTTATAGAATTAAGAAATTGATGAGACTTATAAGTGATCAAGGAAATCACTAATTATTTTGGAGATCGATATTATTCATCTATTATCATCAATTTGGGACAAAAAAATATGGAATTACCACAAATACCCTTAAGGGGGACGGCCATGATAGGTATTTTGGTGTAAAATATCTCCCAACTCTTGTACACATACACCTTATGTATTCATCTTGTGTATTACTACACCATTAATTCAAACCTACATCTTAGAATTATCCTACAAATTCAACCACCCAATTGTTCAAACAAGACAAATTTAAATTCCCCCTAAAACATGACTTTTGGCCAATTGTCCCTAACATAGTAGCATAGGTATTACTTTACTCCCTAAATTCCTCAATTATTACCCTAACTTATCATCTAACCAAACAAGACAAAAATTTTGTCCCCCTCCCCACCCCATATGGACGGCCAAGAGGCCTTAGTTGGGCAAGAAAATTGTTCAAGTTTTATTCACCACATTTCATTTCACGAACACAAAATTATTCTAAGTCTTGTATTTTCTCTTCTCTCTCTCTAAAAATCCTCCTACCTCTCTCTACATACTCTTCTTCAAACCTTCAAACACTTAACCAAAATTTCAAGAATTCATCTCTCTGCTCCTTCAAAAAAAATTCGAACCATCACTACTAAGGTAAAGAAAAATTTATTTTCTACCCATTTTTGGTATCACCTAACTCATCTCTTTCACCTTCTAATTTAAGTTTGATTTTTGATTTTGAGGTATACTTAAAAGATCATTTGAGGATATTAAGAGACTTGAGGTCATCTTGAAGAAGAAATTGTGAAAAAGTTGGACTATAAGGTAAGAAATGAGATTTTTAGTACATTTTCTCCTTCTCTTTCTATTTTCCAAATTTTGACACTCCATTTTCATTTTTGGAGTTTTAGGGGCTGACCTTGAAGGTTGTTATTAAGGGTGACCAAAATCTTATATTTTGAAGCCATTACTAGTCACACTTTACTCACTACACAAGGTAAGTGTAGTATTTCCAATTTCTCACCATCTACTTCTTCTTCTTAAATTTTTAACCTCATTTTTCTAACTCCTATATTTTTTTTATATATTCCTTGACTTAGGGGCTGACCTAAGTCACTTCTTCATCAAGAGTGATTTATTCCATTTTTCACCAACAAATCAATCTTTAAGGTGGGTGGAAAAATTCTTTCAACTTCTAGGTGTTTTTAATTAAAATGCATGTAGTATTTTGTTATTTAGCACTTGAGATATATATATATATATATTATGTATTGCATGCTATTTTCTTGTACCAAGTGGAAAATTTCTCAAGTGTTGCTCAAAAATGCGATTTATCAAAAATTAGGGCATACATGTACACTTTATTGTTATATTTGATGAATCCTTGTATGAGATGGTCATGTATGTGTATGACTCTTGAAATCTATGTTTTGTATGATTTATAACCTGGAAAAGTCGAGCATCATTTATTAAATTTCAATTTTTGGACTTAAAATGCGAAAATAGAAAGTTAGTGGACTTAATTGCAAAAAAATAAAACTTAAGGGACCTCTCTTTAATTTTCGATTTTTAAGACTGAACTCAGGTTCAAAAATTATGTTTTGACATTTTAATAAAGTTTTAAGAGTTTTTAGATAATTAAAATCAACCCTTAAAAGCCCAAGGACTAGATTGTAAAATTTTAGAAGTTTAAGGGCTATTTTGCAATTTTCGAAACTGTACCAGACCCTAATTTTAAAATTTGAAATTTTGACTCTTAAGGGACTGAAAATAACATATTTTAAGTGTATTCCAAAAATCCAAGAGTTTAGAGTTTGAAAAGTAATTTTATAAAAATTGGGGGACCAAATTGTAAAAGATTAAAATTGAGGACCAAAATGAAATTTCCGGAACTTATGCAGTCCGTGCATCTGAAAATACTAATTTAATTATAACATATTTATATTTTGGACCCAAGGTCCAAATTTCATAACAATTCGACCCCTAAAAGCCTTAAAGGCAATTATTTCAAAATGGGACAAAAATAAGGTTTTCAAAAGTTAAGGGACCTATACCTAATTATTTTTAAAACTGTTTTTGTTCCAATATTCCACTGACCTTAGTGACATTTTTCAACTGGAATCACATTATTTTCCAACTGGAATCACATCAAAAGCCCTTCCGGTTTGTGAGTTCCAAATTATTTTAAACTTAGAGCCCGAAATGACAATTTTAACAAATTTAGGGCCAATATGAGAATTTTATAAAACTTCGACCTCAAAACTTTAAAATCCTGAATCTCTGAATAATTTAGAGAATTTAGGAACTGACCTCATAATTTTTCAAGGTCGGGATATTTACTTATTCAATTTTTAACCCCAAAAGTATTGTTTTTCACAAAACGGGGCTAATTGTAAATTTTCTTTTAACAAGGACCTAGCTCAAATTATTTTTCTTTTAAAGAAACAACCCTGGACCCTCTGACTTTTAATAATTAATTAAAGATTTTATTTTCTTAAAATCCTCGACTTGTCGGATCGTCTTGACCGAATTAATACCCGATCAGCGGGCGACCTCGTCTTGCGATTTCGAATCTATAACGGGTCTTATGTTCCACCTAATCTTTCAAGATATCGAAGATTGCTTATCCTCCCGATAATCATCTTCATCCAAATAAACTCCACCAACGCCATAATTGCCACTCGTAAATTTCGAAAACTTTTCTGAATCGTTCAATCAATAATACTCATTGCTGGTTGACTTCACGAACGTGTATTTAATTCCTGCTGAGTCAACTTGGTGTGTCGAGCTCACAATCGAGAATGGATACGTCGGGGATGAAATCGGGCAGCTCGGCTTCTATTCCACTCTCTCGGCCCCATCGCCCTAATCCTCAACCGAGGGACGAGTTTGTCCAGGAAGCGGGTCATAAGATTTGAGGTATAATCATGATTATGACGAATCCAAGCCTTGAAAGCTCCAATGTGGATTTTGTCTTTGCCTATGGAGCGATAAGGTGTCAGGTCTTGGACCATCTTGAACGGGGAGTTACAAGGAAGAACGAAGGAATCGTTGTATGATCCACACGATTCCGGAGTTAATCGGACCCGATTGGTTGGCGCTACAAATCCGTACGCATCCGCTACTTGTATTGCATTGGTTGGCGCTACAAATCCGTACGCAACCTTTACTCGTTTGCATAGGATTGGCGTTACATCGTACGCAATCCTACCTGGCTTGCTCGAATCATAGTGCTTGTGTGACCACGAACTGTTTCTTAAACTGTATAAGTATTTTACTTAAATATATTTATCACGACACTTGTGGACTGTGTGTGAAATCATGCATCATATTTCACGTGTTTTCATACAACTGATTTTCTCGCATTAACTATATATATCGCCACACTTGCACACGATCACCCCATGCACTGAGATTTCTGTCTCATTCCCTCATGTTTTCTAACCTTAGATGAGGAGTACGTTGAAGACGTCGAACCTAATACAGACTGAATCCCGTGCTCCAACTTGTCGTACTTGTTCCTATTATCATTGAAGTCGAGCGACATTTTTATTTTGCTTTTGTTATTGTTGGACTCCTTCATTCTGTTTTAGTTTGGACTGTAAGTTTAAATTTGGATATTCTGATGGGTTGTATTTGGATATTGTCGGACCTTAAGATGTAATTTGTACTTGTGTTTATTTCATTCCGCTACATTAGACTCTTTTCACTTGGAGATTTGTATCATTGGTTTAGACTGTTGATTTATCACCGTCGAGTCGCGTTTGGGGTGTGACAGTTGTGGTATCAGAGCTCGGCTAGTAAGATGGAAACTTGCACCGAGCTGACCCAGGATAGGACCCTCGGACTGTGTTGGGTAGTACCACGACCTGACCAATTAAGTGTGAAATCGATTTCAAAAATGGCATAGAACCGTATTACTGATGTTTATACTAAGTTATAATTTATACTTGAAGATTCCAAGATCATACTTGATTTGACCTAGTTGACTCTTGACTGACTTTCTTTATTCATTCTTTCCCTGTTCTCCCATATCTTTTCCTTAACTTCGTTTAATCCTCCTTAGTTTGGCTTGATCAGGATGGAGCCGATGCCACCTATCTGGTGGGAATTATTTGAGGCTCGCACCGAACGTGATTACTTTCGGGCATACATGAACCACTGGCACCGGGAATGCCTTCGGGCTACCTCAGAATTGGCAGAGGAGCGCCGCCGTAACCAAGAACTAACACACCTCCTGACGAAGAGCCAAGAGGAGAAGAATAGCCTTACCCTCCTTGCTAAGGATCGCGAAGATACCATCCGCGCTCGCGAAGATCAAATTCAATCGATCTAGGAACACTTGGAAATTACTCGCAAGAAGATGGAACGCGCCAAGGAAGGCCGCGCAAAGTGGGAGAGGGACGCATACATGTCGAGCGACACCATCGGACGCCTCGAAGAGACTATCATCAAATAGATGACGGTGAACGAGGACCTCACACAGGCCTTGTCTCGGCGGGATCTTTGCTTGGAGATCTTTGGCGCGAATGCACTAGCACCGCCACCACCCGGTGGAACCAGGCCGACGACCAAGCGAACAATGAGGAGGATCCTGAAGAAGATCCTGAAAAGGATCCCGAGGAGGATCCAATGGAGGATAGAGAGCCCGAGGCGCTTGAGGCCGCCCCACTTGATGACGCTCCGGGACTGGAGCAGTGGCTAGATTTAGCCGACTAGCCTGATGCTTAGGCGGTACCTCAGCCCGATCAGGTTTTGGTTATGGACGAGGCCGCTAGTGGTGATGACGGCGACCTCACCGAGCATATAGCTTCTATATTAGATTTTAGCCGACGCTTATTTCCATCATGTTGTATTTTGCTTCCCATTGTACTTTGATCAAGTTGTATCCTGACTCTAGATTATCTTCGATTCTGTATTCCTGCTGTATGAACTCATTCGGGTGTATTCAAATTTTCACATCAGTGAATATACTTTTTCTACTTATTCTATGTCTTGTGTATTGCTGTTGTGATATAACTTGTTATATGCGAGTATTTATTGAAATCATTCATTTATGGATTGTAGCTAAACATCAGGATACAAAATGGTTGGACACCGTGGATGCGGGAGACCCCGTCGTGTTCCCCAAAGAAATAATGATGCGCCGAGGGAACGGGTACCCTCCCCCGAATTGCCACCACCTCCTCCGCAAGCTGCTGGGGATAACTTAATTGCACAGGCCCTGCAGCAAATCCTGTTGTTCATGAGACAACAAGCAGAGCCTCGTCAGCCTAACCCTGAACCTGCTCGAGAGGCGAATGATCGCACATTGGAGCGATTCCTACGATTCGACCCCACGACTTTCTTAGGGGAACCATATGACATAAAAACAGAGGAATGGATCGAGAAACTAGAGAATATCTTTAATGCTCTCCAATATTCCAAGGAACAGAAGGTTACACTCGCAGTGTTCCGACTAGAATCGGCTGCTCGAGATTGGTGGAGAGCAGTTGAGAGACAGTGGGAACAGGATCAAGTTGATAGAACATGGGAAAATTTCCTGGCTGAATTCCATGAGCAGTACATTCCCCAGGTTGTGAAAGAGGCACGCCGGGATAAAGTTCATAAGTTGAGGCAAGGGAACATGTCCGTAGCCCAGTATGAGTTTGAGTTTCATCGGTTGTCCAAATATGCTTTGGGGACAATCAGTACAGAAGAGGACAAATTATATAAGTTCACACGGGGACTAAAGTTGGAACTTCAAAAGCAGCTTCTGACTGTTGAAATGACAACCTACTCAGCCGCGGTAAAGACAACTCTCTGCATCGAGTCAGGACTGAACCGTATTGGACAGATCAGTAGAGTAGGCCATCAAATAGTCTCAAGAGGACAGCTGTGGGACAACCATCTAAGCAGCCTGCTAAGTTTCAGAAGGGACCAGTTAATAAGACGGATAAAGGAAAAGGACCGATAAAGGAAAAACCAGGTCAAGTATGTGCACATTGCCAAAAAACGGGACATACTGTCAATGATTGTTGGCGCAAACAGGGGAGATGCTTGCTATGTGGCGAGAATTAAGACCACCAAGGATTGCAGAAATCGAGGATCGCACGAAACAAGTCGATCGCCAAAGCCGGTAATGGCCAGGAAATCGGGCAAGGATGCCTGCCGAGCATTTGCACTAGCCAGACATGAGGCTCCGGAGGCAACAGACGTGGTGGAAGGCACGCTTCTAGTATCTAGCCACTACGCTAAAGTACTATTTAACCCTGGATCAACACATTCATTTGTCGCACCACATTTTGTACACAAGCTGCATGCATGCATGGAACATATGCCTATAGGTCTTGAAGTGTCCACTCCTATGGGCGCAAGCCAGATAATAGATATTATCTATAATGCATACGAAGTTAAGATTGATGAGATAAACTTTCCTGCCGATTTGATCTTATTGCCTACATCCGAATACGACATTATATTGGGAATGAACTGGTTGTCTGCACACCATGCACAAATGGACTGCCATCGCAAGTCCATTAAGCTATGTGAACCCGGTAAGCCCGAAGTAGAAATTTCAGGAAGAGCACGAGTTAAGATTGCCCCAATCATTTCAAAGAATGAAAGCGAGGAAGCGATCACTAGAGGGGCACAAGGGTACTTGGCGTTTGTAATTAACAAACCTAAGGTTGAGACACAAATTAATCAAGTACCTATAGTATCGGAATATATAGATTTATTTCCACAAGAACTCACCACTGTCCCTCCAGATAGGGAAGTCGAGTTCACCATCGAGGTATTACCAAGAACCGCCCTGATCGTTAGAACGCTGTATAGAATGGCTCATGTTGAGTTACAAGTGTTGAAGACACAATTACAGAAGCTGATGGATGTGGGATTTATCCGACCAAGTACGTCCCCCTGGGGAGCACGGGTACTATTTGTTAAGAAGAAAGATGGCACATTAAGACTGTGTATAGACTATCGCGGACTTAACAACGTGACCATAAAGAACAACTCCCGAGGATAGACGAACTATTTGATCAACTTTAAGGAGCGACGGTGTACTCGAAGTTTAATTTACAACAAGGATATTATCAGCTAAAGTTCCATGAAGAAGACGTTTCCAAAACGGCATTTCAGACCAGATATGGACACTACGAGTTTGTAGTGATGCCTTTCGGTCTGACAAACGTACCAGCGACGTTTATGGATCTGATGCATCGAGTCTTTCAACCTTATTTGGATCAATTCGTAGTGATATTCATTGATGACATACTCGTATACTCTAAGTCAAGAGAGGAGCATGAACGTCATCTGAAAATTGTTTTGGAGACGCTACGAGAGCACAAGCTGTATGCCAAATTCAGTAAGTGCGAATTTTGTCTTAGTGAAGTCGCATTCTTGGGACACATAGTATCCGGCACTGGGATCGCCATAGATCCTTCGAAGGTACAGACAGTGGTTGAATGGAAACAACCCGAGTCTGTAACAGAGATCAGAAGTTTCTTAGGACTAGCTGGATATTATCGAAGATTTATCCAGGATTTCTCCAAGATAGCCGGACCACTCACTCGACTAACCTGGGAAAGCAAGTCAAGTTTGAGTGGAATGACAAGTGTGAGGCTAGTTTCAAGAGTCAAGAAACAACTTACTACAACTCCGATCTTAGCCCTTCCAAAGGATCGAAAAACTTTGTCGTCTCTGATGATGCATCAAAGGAAGGACTAGGAGCGATACTCATGCGGGAAGGAAAGGTCATTGCTTATGCATCACGGAAACTCAAGCCGTATGAAGCCAATTACCCAACGCATGACTTGGAATTGGCCGCAATAGTGTTCGCGTTAAAGAAATGGAGGCACTATCTCTACGAGCAACATTCATGGTTTACACGGATCATAAGAGCCTAAAGTATCTATTCGCTTAGAAAGATCTCAATTTGAGGCAATGGAGATGGATGGAGTTAATAGAAGACTATCACTTTGATATTCAATACCATCTCGGGAAAGCTAACGTAGTAGCCGACGCCGAGCGAAAGCGAGTTTAGCGGTAATGATTTGAGAGTGGAAATCATTAGAAGAGTTGAGCACTTGAATCAGAACGAGAACCAATACTCACATTTCATGTGCTAACATATTGTTAAACCTGGTCTCATGAACGAGATCAAAGCAACACAGTGTGAGGATGTACAACTTCAAAACCGAAAGAAAGAGATACTTAAAGGAGAGAGATCGAATTCTCGGTACATGAAGATGGAATCATCGATTCAAATCGAAATCAGTGTACTAAGTGACGAGCGATTAGGAGCGAATTCTCTCGGAAGCACACCGTTCGAAATACACTATACAACCTGGAGGAAACAAGATGTATAAAGACTTGAAACGGCATTACGGTGGGTAAACATGAAGAACCGGGTAGCGAGTTCGTTGCGAGATGTTTGACTTGTCAACGAATAAAAGCGAACACACGGCCTACCATCCATCCGGTTTATTACAACCGTTGAGAATTCCAGAGTGGAAATGGGAACACATAACGATGCACTTCGTGGCGGATCTACCAAGGACCAGATGAGGCGATGACGCCATATGGGTAGTCGTAGACCGACTTACGAAATCTGCACACTTCTTACCCATGAAGAAAACCGACAGCGGCTTGCGAAACTTGCGAGATCTATATCCGAGAGATCATTCGACCGCATGGAATGCCCGATCGACATAGTGTCGACAGAGACCCGAGGTTTGTCTCCAGTTAAATGCTTACATCAGGAATTGGGTACCTCGCTAAGTTTCAGCACAACAGCACATCCACAAACTGATGGCCAGTCTGAGCGAACGATTCAAACCCTGGAAGACATGCTGCGAGAATGCACGTTGGAATTCCAAGAAAGTTGGGATTCACACTTACCATTGGCCGAGTTCGCCTATAATAACAGCTATCAGGCCACAATTGGGATGGCACCCTACGAAGCCTTGTATGGGCGAAAGTGTAGATCCCCATTACACTGGGAGATTGATGACCAATGGACTCCAAAATAGAAATGAAAGTCACCATCAATTCCAAAGGTAGACTTAGTTTAGGAGGCCATGGAGAAGGTCAAGTGGATCAAAGAACGGATCCGCGCAGCTCAGAGACGCCAAAAGAGTTACGCGGACAAGAGGAGAAAGGACTTGGAATTTGAAGCCGGAGATGAAGTATTGCTCAGACTCTTGCCACGGAAAGGATTGATCAATCCAAAGAAGGGAGACAAGCTAAGTCCGAGATATATTGGACCTTACAAGATTTTGCAGAGGATCGGGAAGTTGGCCTACCGACTCAAGTTACCGGCACAGTATGCGGGAATGCACGATGTATTCCACGTATAAAGATTGAAAAAGTATCAACCGGATCCCGAGCATATTATTACTCGTGATGCTCCTCCTCTGATGGAAAATTTATCTTACACTGAAGAACCAATCCGGATCGATGACCAGCGGATACGTCAGTTGCGTAATAGAGATATTCCGATGGTTAAAGTTGTATGGCGAAACCACAACCGAGAAGAAGACGCAACATGGGAGATGGAAGAAGACATGAGGAATCAATATCCAGAGCTATTCTGAAGAGAATTTGGGGACCAAATTCTTTTAAGGAGGGGAGAATGTGAAGCCCTCGATTTTATTTCAAGCATGTACTTGTTTCACATATCGTCCTTGTATTATTTTGACTATTTTACCGCGTCGCTTTGACGGGTAAATATTAATGATATATATATATTTCACATTTAATTTTTATTTATTTATTACTGGTGACCATAACCATTTATTACTTCTACTTCGCATTAATGATCACTTGATCGATCATCATTATTATTATTTGTGTATATATTAGTCACCTTAGAATTTTAAGAGACTATTTATTTTAGAGACTTATACCTTATAGAATTAAGAAATTGATGAGACTTGTAAGTGATCAAGGAAATCACTAATTATTTTGGAGATCGATATTATTCATCTATTATCATCAATTTGGGACAAAAAAAATATGGAATTACCACAAATACCCTTAAGGGGGACGACCATGATAGATATTTTGGTGTGAAATATCTCCCAACTCTTGTACACATACACCTTATGTATTCATCTTGTGTATTACTACACCATTAATTCAAACCTACATCTTAGAATTATCCTACAAATTCAACTACCCAATTGGTCAAACATGACAAATTTAAATTCCCCCTAAAACATGACTTTTGGACAATTGTCCATAACATAGTAGCATAGGTATTACTTTACTCCCTAAATTCCTCAATTATTACCCTAATTTATCATCTAACCAAACAAGACAAAAATTTTGTCCCCCTCCCCACCCCATATGGACGGCCAAGAGGCCTTAGTTGGGCAAAAAAATTGTTCAAGTTTTATTCACCACATTTTATTTCACGAACACAAAATTATTCTAAGTCTTGTATTTTCTCTTCTCTCTCTCTAAAAATCCTCCTACCTCTCTCTACATACTCTTCTTCAAACCTTCAAACACTTAACCAAAATTTAAAGAATTCATCTCCCTACTCCTTCAAAAAAAATTCGAACCATCACTACTAAGGTAAGGAAAATTTTCTTTTCTACCCATTTTTGATATCACCTAACTCATCCATTTCACCTTCTAATTTAAGTTTGATTTTTGATTTTGAGGTATACTTAAAAGATCATTTGAGGATATTAAGAGACTTGAGGTCATCTTGAAGAAGAAATTGTGAAGAAGTTGGACTATAAGGTAAGAAATGGGATTTTTAGTACATTTTCTCCTTCTCTTTCTATTTTCCAAATTTTAACACTCCATTTTCATTTTTGGAGTTTTAGGGGCTGACCTTGAAGGTTGTTATTAAGGGTGACTAAAATCTTATATTTTGAAGCCATTACTAGTCACACTTTACTCACTACACAAGGTAAGTATAGTATTTCCAATTTCTCACCATCTACTTCTTCTCCTTAAATTTTTAAACTCATTTTTCTAACTCCTATATTTGTTTTTATATATTCCTTGACTTAGGGGCTGACCTAAGTCACTTCTTCATCAAGAGTAATTTATTCCATTTTTCACCAACAAATCAATCTTTAAGGTGGGTGGAAAAATTCTTTCAACTTCTAGGTGTTTTAATTAAAATGCATGTAGTATTTTGTTATTGAGCACTTGAGATATATATATTATGTATTGCATACTATTTTCTTGTACCAAGTGGAAAATTTCTCAAGTGTTGCTCAAAAATGCGATTTATCGAAAATTAGGGTATACATGTACACTTTATTGTTATATTTGATGAATCCTTGTATAAGATGGTCATGTATGTGTATGACTCTTGAAATCTATATTTTGTATGATTTATAACCTGGAAAAGTCGAGCATCATTGATTAAATTTCAATTTTTGGACTTAAAATGCGAAAATAGAAAGTTGGTGGACTTAATTACAAGAAAATAAAACTTAAGGGACCCCTCTGTAACTTTCGATTTTTGGGACTGAACTCAGGTTCAAAAATTATGTTTTGACATTTTAATAAAGTTTTAAGAGTTTTTAGATAAATATAATCAACCCTTAAATGCCCAAGGACTAGATTGTAAAATTTTAGAAGTTTAAGGGCTATTTTGCAATTTTTGAAACTGTACCAGACCCTAATTTTAAAATTTGAAATTTTGACTCTTAAGGGACTGGAAATAACATATTTTAAATGTATTCCAAAAATCCAAGAGTTTAGAGCTTGGAAAGTAATTTCATAAAAATTGAGGGACCAAATTGTAAAAGATTAAAATTGACGACCAAAATGAAATTTCCGGAACTTATGCAGTCCGTGCATCTGGAAATACTAATTTAATTATAACATATTTATATTTTGGACCCAAGGTCCAAATTTCATAACAATTGGACCCCTAAAAGACTTAAAGGCAATTATTTCAAAATGGGACAAAAATAAGATTTTCAAAAGTTAAGGGACTTATACTTAATTATTTTTAAAATTGTTTCTGTACCAATATTCCACTGACCTTAGTGACATTTTCCAACTGGAATCACATTAAAATCCCTTCCGGTTTGTGAGTTCCAAATTATTTTAAACTTAGAGGCCGAAATGACAATTTTGACAAATTTGGGGCCAATGTGAGAATTTTATAAAAACTCGACCTCAAAACTTTAAAATACTGAATCTCTGAATAATTTAGAGAATTTAGGAACTGACCTCATAATTTTCAAGGTCGGGATATTTACTTATTCAATTTTTAACCCCAAAAGTATTGTTTTTCACAAAACGGGGCTAATTGTAAATTTTCTTTTAACAAAGACCTAACTCAAATTATTTTTCTTTTAAAGAAACAGCCCTGGACCCTCTGACTTTTAATAATTAATTAGATATTTTATTTTCTTAAAACCCCTTGACTTGTCGGATCGTCTTGACCGATTAATACCCAATTGCGGGGCGACTTCCTCGTCTTGCGATTTCGAATCTATAACGGGACTTATGTTCCACCTAATCTTTCAAGATATCGAAGATTGCTTATCCTCCCGATAATCATCTTCATCCAAATAACTCCACCAACGCCATAATTGCCACTCGTAAATTTCGTAAACTTTCTGAACTGCTTCCCTGAATCAATAATACTCGATTGCTGGTTGACTTCACGAACGTGTATTTAATTCTGCTGAGTCAACTTGGTGTGTCGAGCTCACACGATCGGAATGGATACGTCGGGATGGAACCAGACGGCTCTACTGCTATTCCACTCTCTGGACCCATCGTCCTAATCCCGCAACGAGGGACGGAGTTTGTCGAGGGAAGCGGGTCGTAGTCTTGAGGTATAATCATGATTATGACGAATCCGAGCCTTGCAAGCTCCAATGTGGATTTTGTCTTTGCACATGGAGCGATAAGGTGTCGGACACTTGACCATTTTGAACGGGGAGTTACAAGGAAGAACGAAGGAATCATTTGTATGATCCACACGATTCGATTCGAGTTAATCAGACCCGATTGGTTGGCGCTACAAATCCGTACGCAACCGCTACTTATATTGCATTGGTTGGCGCTACAAATCCGTCACGCAACCTTTACTCGTTGCATAGGATTTGCGTTACATTAAAATCACGCAATCCTACCCGTCTTGCCCCGAATCATAGTGCTTGTGTGACCACGAATGTTTCTTAAACTGTATAAGTATTTTACATAAATATATTTATCACGACGCTTGTGGACTGTGTGTGAAATCATGCATCATATTTCACGCGTTTTCATACAACTGATTTTCTCGCATTAACTATATATATCGCCACACTTGCACACGATCACCCCATCCACTGAGATTTCTATCTCATTCCCTCCTGTTTTCTAACCTTAGATGAGGAGTACGTTGAAGACGTCGAACCTAATACAAACTGAATCCCGTGCTCCGCCTGTCGTACTTGTTCCTATTATCATTGAAGTCGAGCGACATTTTTCTTTTGCTTTTATTATTGTTGGACTCCTTCATTCTGTTTTAGTTTGGACTGCAAGTTTAAATTCGGATATTCTGATGGGTTGTATTTGGATATTGTCGGACCTTAAGATGTAATTTATACTTGTGTTTATTTCTTTCCGCTGCATTAGACTCTTTTTACTTGGAAATTTGTATCATTGGTTTAGACTGTTGATTTATCGCCGTCGCGTCGCGTCGCATTTGGGGTGTGACATAGTTAGCTAGTTATGCAAATGCAAATGTGTCTTGTTAATGTTTAGTTTAGTAAGTTTCTTTTTTTGTCTTTCTTCCTTTCATGAAAGAAACTAATTTTTGTAAGTATTTTGTTTATGCTTGTACGGTGCTATTGGATCAATGTGGAGATGATATATAGAGATTTGGGTATTTGATGTTGATTTTTGTAGGTAACGAATTTGTAGCAGAAGATTAAGTCTTCTAGAAAAATCCATTTGTTAGGAGGATGATGTTCATTTGTCTGTAGTCTTGTAGGCGTCATTTTTTCTTGGTTCATCAGATTTTTTATAAAATCCAAAAAGGGAAGAGAGAGAGAAAAAAAATTAAAAAAAACAGGACCCTACATACTTTTTGCTTTTATATTCAAGTGTCATGGGTATTTGGGTAAAAGAACCATAAAAGTGGGTAGAAAATATAGTTTTTTATCTCACATGTTAAAAAAGTTTTTGTTCTATCCATAGTTGGTACTTTGAACAATTTGCTCTACTTATTATCATAGAAAATATTCGATATACTTATTATCATAGAAAATGCATCAACACCGATATTTTATTTACTTTGGGTTGTATTTATTTATTATTTATACGATAAATTTCTTAATGAGAAGAGAATTTTAGAAATTTGTGTTTGGATAAAAATCTGAGATAAGAGTTCTACCTGAATTGTTTTCTAATTATAGAAATCTAAAAAACACGTACGAATTCAAAATGAGTTATTTTTACTAATAGGACTTAAATTGCCACAACTTAAATATTATAGGATTGTTGAACCCTAAGAATTACATGATTAAAATTGTTATTTTTACAGGACTAAAATCGGAACTTCAAAGGTTATAAGACTAATATTGCAACACCCTATGGATATAGGATTAAGTTTGCAATTTTTCCTTGTTATTAAATACCTACACATGTTGAATTGTTCGGCAATTTCTTTTTTTTTTTGTAGTTTTTTTATATAATTTTATATTATTGAAAATATAGACGTACTAAATACAATTAAAAAATCAATGTTTCAAGTATAAAAAACTAAAATTTATTAATATTCAAATATGAAATATGATAACTCATATAAAAACAAAAAAACATGTAGAAAATATTATCAATAGAATAACTTTTTAATATTTTCATCAGGGGCGTAGCCAGCCGGCTCTAGTACCCCTAGCCCAAAAGTTTTTCCTCATAGCTCAACTTTTTTTTTCCATTAAAAAAAATATATAATTTTTTTTTATTTTTTTACCTCATAAAAAATGCAAAAAAAAAAAAAGAAAAATTGGGGGGGGGGGAGGTCTGGGGGCCGGGCCCAGGGGAGCCCCCTACATCCGCCCCTGATTTTCATATGTTGATTTATAAGAAATCATATGGATGTGGTTTCAAGCTCGGATTTCATTTTTTTTAATTGGATATGATAAATATGTATTCATGCATGGAGTATCGGATAAAAACAACTTATGTAAGCCAACTTCAAGAATTGTTCGTATTTTATAGGTACATCCCAATTTGCCAAATATGCATTATTATTATTGTTCTCTGACAAAAACAACGCAGTTAGATATATATGTATTCCACTCAATATATCTGGCAAATACACATAAAATAAAAAGAAAAAAGAAATAAAAATAAAAGGGAAAAAAATTAACAAGAAACCTAGCCAGGTTAAACTGCTTGTAGCCCATATCTTCAATAAACATGACAATCAAATTCAATCAAAAAATTATATATAACATCACAAGAAGGGAAGATAAAAATTAACTTCATTAACTCTAAAAACAGATTTAGAATAATTCAATTACATCTACTTATTGTTGAAAAACCAACGCTATTAGTTTTACTAATATAATGATCCTGTTTTTTTACTAATTAAAAGGTGAAGTTTTTTTTCTGAGCTGCTTAAAAATTCCTAGCGCTTAATTAAGAGTTTATCATCCTCATCTCCGGTAGCTTTAGCTTTGCAAAGTGGACAAAGGTTTTTTTGTCGCAGCCATTGTTTGATGCAGTCAACATGGTACTCGTGTCCACAATATTCCAGTGTTGCAATCGTCCTAATTGTCTTTTCTTGGTAAAGCTGATCTTGACACACGACGCATATTATTTCAGACTGCTCTTCATCAGCACAAGTGCTCCTCGTTTTTAGATACTTGGACATTGTTTCTTCAGACAAACCACCACCCAACAAACTCGTCTCGGTTTCAAAAACTCTATGTAGTGTGCGGCGTGAAATTTGCTCTGCTAGGGTCAAAATTATATCATCGGCTAAGCTGCCCCTGTTATCTTCAGTCAAGTTGGGACTCGACTCATCATTACTTGGTCGATATTCAAGAGCCCGATGATATGTTCGAATATATTCATCGATATGATAACTTGTCGAAACAACGTTGTTGTCGACTTCTTGTAGGTCATGACCAGAATCTGAGATGATCATCTGCGTCCCAATATTAGTGTCAGCCATATAATCTGCAAGATTTAATTTTGAATTGTGGTTCTAATCAATAATATGACGCTCTGTGTTTTTGTTGATATGAATTTATAGTTATAGAGAGGGCAGTCCTAATTTGATAAGGACTAGGATTAATTTAGTACTATCATAATCACTCGACTTTTTCTTTCTTTTCCTTTTTCATATATACCAACAGCGGATCCCCTATCATGTGGGTTTCTTAAAAAAAATATTTAATTTTAATTTATATATCTTGATTCTTGGAAACAATAAAAAGAAAAAAATGGAACGGAATGAATTAGTAAATAATCTGTACGAAGTATCTGTCAATGTGAATAAATTTTTTGAAGGGCAGTGATTGTTGCTTGGTGGACTCTTCTCCTAAGTAAGGAAGGACAATCAATTAGTTAATTATATTTTCATTTTCTACAAATATTAGATTGTTTCTGTTGGGTATCTATCTCGTAAGACAACCTCTTACTGTAAGGCAACGTGGATTGATCGTATCCATCCACTCCATTTGATCAATGTTCTAGATGCCTATTAAAATTACATCATTTATCAATTAATTAAAAGACAAAAAGGGCAAAATAGTAACTAACAAAATCTTGTAATCACCTTCCCATTAATAACGCCCTACAATCATGGAAGTGATGAAGATCACGTTTCCATAACTGAAAATACAAAATCACACCCAATCGTCTTCCCCTCTCCCTCTCTCTCTTGCGAACTGGAGCAAAAACAAAACTCAAAACCAGACGAGCAAAAAATTGCGAAATACACCATCGAAGATCAATATACTCATCAACATCAAGGTGATGTATCAATGAACACCACGGATGAAATAATGCATAATTATTGTGTATGTGATATATAATTAGACGAAAATGATGCATAAATAGTTTAGATTGAACATTGAGTCATTGCAAAAGTGACAGTTAAAAGATTGTGGTTTTAAAATAGTGCATAATTATTATGTGTGTGATGTATAATTAGGCGAAAACGATGCATAAATAGTTTATATTGAACATTGAGTCATTTCAAAAAGTTATAGTCAAAAGTTCATTGTTTTAAAATGGTGCATAACTATTGGGTATGTAAAGTATAATTAGACGAAAACGATGTATAAATAGTTTACATTGAACATTGAGTCATTTAAAAAAGTTACAGTCAAAGTTCGTTGTTTTAAAATGGTGTATAATTATTGCGTATGTGATGTATAATTAGACGAAAATGATGCATAAATAGTTTACATCGAACATTGAGTCATTTCAAAAAGTTACAATCAAAGTTCGTTGTTTTAAAATGGTGCATAATTATTGTGTATGTGATGTATAATTAGACGAAAACGACGCATAAATAGTTTACATTGAACATTGAGTCATTTCAAAAAGTTACAGTCAAAAGATTGTGGTTTTAAAATAGTGTATAATTATTGTGTATGTGATGCATAATTAGACGAAAACGATGCATAAATAGTTTATATTGAACGTTGAGTCATTTTCAAAAAGATACAAAGTATATTATTTTAAAAATGATACATAATTATTGTGTATGTGATGTATAATTAGACGAAAACGATGCATAAATAGTTTACATAGAACATCGAGTCATTTCAAAAGTGATAGTCAAAGATTGTGATTTTAAAATAGTGCATAATTATTGTGTATGTTATGTATAATTAGACGAAAATGATGCAAAATAGTTTACATTGAAACCGA
The DNA here is from genome assembly GCA_016081115.2 of Rehmannia glutinosa. Classification (NCBI taxonomy): domain Eukaryota; kingdom Viridiplantae; phylum Streptophyta; class Magnoliopsida; order Lamiales; family Orobanchaceae; genus Rehmannia; species Rehmannia glutinosa. The sequence continues at coordinate 33,133,585 of CM071924.1, read as the reverse complement.
TCACGATTTTGCCAAAAAAAGGAGGACAATTGAAATATGAAAACTTTCCCAGACGAGAACAATGGGGGGGGGAGAAAGAAGTGAAATGTTCCAAAGTGGAGGAGAGAATTAAAAGCGGGAATCAAATCAGAAATCATATCCCTTGAAAACCGATTGACTTTGAACAGTTACCAAAAAATCTGTAAAACTGATTAATCTAAAAGATAAATTTGCCCTTTATGGGCGAAAAATAAATAAAAAAAGGCAAAAAAAAAAAAACCTGATCCATTGGATTTGATAAATAACGTATATGATTAGTTCACACTGTCTTACAGTAAGCCCCTGCCATATTTGATCCTATACCTAAAGCATATTATGTACAAATATACTCAAGACTCAAAATCGAAATGAAAACAACAAGAAAGTAAATGGATATAACAAGTATACGGGCAACAACCCTTAAAACTGAGAATCACCCAGAGAGCACAAAATGGCACCCACAAAGCCAAGCCAACACTAGCCTCACCAAATCCATTAGATCCTCACAGAGAATACCCCAAAATCACAAAGAATCAAATCAAACCCTAGCCCAGAAAACTCTAGATTTCACCAAACCCAAGTTCAAACACAAAGACTATGAACTAAGGAAGAGAACACTCAGATCCTAAGAAATCACTCAAATTTTCACAGAATTGCGATGAGAGACCGGACTTCTGTGAGAGAGAGAGATCAGGAAAGAAGATTCGAGATACAGACCAAAGCTTTAAAGAGAGAAGATAAACACACAGATAATGAATTAGGGTTCGGGTAGGTGTGTTTAAATCGGTAGGAAATGGGTAGCTCAGATCAAGTGTAGAACCAAAGGCCAAGATTACATCTCGGGATCTCATTTGAGTTCGGGTTCCGTGATCCGAAACCGTGACCCGGGTAAGTGGATGGGCTGCATAGTGGGCTGTTTTTGTGAGCTTCAATTATTATATAATAGGCCAACTAAATAGGCCAATAAATACAATAATCTCCACCTTTAGCTCATTGTGATTCACTAAGACAGTTTAACATTTCAGTCGTCATCATCGCCTTTTGCCTACTTCGCACTTAGCTAGATAGGACTTTTGTCACAACAACACTAAAGCACGTTGTAACATGAAAGAACCTCAATAAGCACACAACAAGTCAAGTTTCCCCATTGAACCAATATAAGCACAAAACAAATATCAGTCCAACATTTTTGGGTTAACAGAAAAATACACAGTAAACTGTTAAACCCAACAAGGGTAAGTAACTGGGGTAACTAATCACCAGTGTCAACATTTAGAATTTTTAAACATGTTTTAAACTTAGATAAAAGTATACACTTAGTACCCATATCCGCTGGGTTGTATTCAAAAGCCATTTTTTCAAGATAAACCAAACCTTTTGAAACAATATCTCTTATAAATTGAAAACGTACATCAATGTGTTTGGTTCTATCGTGAAAAACTGGGTTTTTACAAAGCTGAATACCAGATTGAGAATCAGAAAATAAAACAACTTTAATTTTGTTTTAGAAAACCAATACCAGTGATCAAACTATTTTCTGCAAAATTTGAAATCAAGCATGCACTAGTCAATTTTTTTATTCCACAGTCTAGGTGATTGTTTTAATCCATGCAAAGACTTTTTTAACAAACACACATAGTTGGGGTTTGATTTATCTTCAAAACCCTCAGGTTGTTTCATGAAGATTTTGTAGCGCCCTAATTTTTAGAAAGTGCAACTACGCGTAATATTAACCACGACATAACAAGTTCATGGTAATGGCTAAAATTTAACGGAAACGCATCATTTATTTTGTTCCAAAAAAGTAAAAACAACTAACTTAAATTAACTATTCCATCCTCCATAAACAAATGAAATAACTAAAGCATTGTATGGTTAAAATAAAATAATACGAAATTTTAAAATAATTAACGTTGTTCAAGAATTTTTCAACTACTAATGAAAATATAACAATAAACAAGTTATCCATGATCAATTCACCGCCACGCGCCACAACTGACTCCTCAACCTGAAATGTTAAAAATTTTGGGGTGATTTATCGTCAACTCAGTGGCGAAGCAATTGTTTAAGTTAAATACACATGCATACAAATTAGCATAAATATTCATGGAAAAAGATCATAGTCTCACGTACAGTTAAGTACCATAGTCTCAAAGTCTCGTGTACAATTAAGTACAAATAGTCTCAAAGTCTCACATACAATTAAGTACAAATAGTCTCAAAGCCTCGCGTACATTTAAGTTAAAATTGTCTCAAAGTCTCTCATCATATTTAACATGAACGCGCAACTAACAATTCAACATAGCATTTAAAGTAAACAAAAGCAATAAACCCCACCTCAAATGAAATGTAGAAATATGAACGCGTGCTTGCTTGAAAATTTAGAGCTCGTAAGAATGATTTCCTACAAATAAAATAAATAAATAAATTAACCAAATACATGGCTTAAGAATTTTGGGTATAAAAATAATATATAAATAAAGGTAGAGAGTTAATAAATGAATTTCGGAGCAAGTTTTGGTGCTAATAGGCTGATTTAAAATAAAGGTAAGAATCTGGAGTAAATTTATAATTCCTGAAAGTTGGGGGATTAAATCCCATTGAAAACAAAGAAAAACTCCTAGCCCTTTCATCACTCTCTGTAATCCATTCTCTTATTTCTCTTTTAAAAAAAAAACAAATCCCCATCTCTCAAACTCTCACACTTCTCACGTCTATCTCTATCTCTCTATTCCTACTCTCTGTTTTCTCACCTCTTTCTCTCAATCTTTCACAATCTCACCCAAAATCCACCCTATCGGTCTCTATTTCCATCTCGGCCTCACTCTCTCATTTTTCTTTTTTATTTTTCATCTCTCTCTCTTCCCACCATCTCATTGTCACACGTACACCAACGACGGAGACGCGGCGGCTAAGGTTGGGACGACAATTGGTTCGGGTTCGGATTTTTGGTAATTTACGGTTTTGAGAATTATCCGGTTTTGGGGTTCCGGGGTTGGGTAATTTCGGTTTCTCGGTATTTTCCGGGTTTCGGGGTTTCAGGTTTTGATGGCGAGGTGGTGATGCGATGGTTTTGACTGTCATTTGCCTGTTCTTCTTTTTTTTAAACCTTGCTGGAAAAATAACAGATATTGGTCATGGTGAGGGATTGAACTTGACTGAAAACTAAAAGAAATTAAAAGAGAAATTTTGTTTCTTTTACCGGACTGAGGCTCTCGTGAGAATGTTTCTAAAATTATGAGAAAGAGAAGTGAGAATATAGATATCAGTTGTATTTGAGTTTGATAAGGTGGTTTTGTGTTAAGAGATAACGTGAGTTTTTGGGAGGCAGTCGGAGAGTGTAGTCGGGAGACGTGAGTGATGGGTTATCTGATATAAGCCATTATCATTTAACAAAACGATTTTGGTTTTATCTGATATAGTCCATTAGGATAAAGATAAGTATAATTGAAAATTTGAAATTTGAATAAAAGATTTTTCTGCAAATTTTCATCTTCTAGAAGTTGGACATGGACTTTTAAAGAATAAAATAATAAGTTTATAAATGGGTCTGTCAATATTATTAAGACTGAGCTTGATAATGACCAAGACTGAAATTCTATACTAGGCCAAAATTAAAAAATCGTAAAGGTCCAATATACTAAAACCCAAATTTGCTAAAAATTGGGGTATTACATCCTACCCACCTCAAACAAAAATTTTGTCCTCGAAATTTCGGTTACATACCTTGATCAAAGAAGACGGTATACTTGGATTTGATTATCTCTTCTCTTTCCCATGTAGCCTCATTTTTCCCGTGTCTACTCCATTGTACTTTGATAAAAACCACATCTCTATTTCTAAGCCGGTGCACTTTACGATCCAAAATAGCTATAGGCATCTCTTCATATGACAAATTCTTACTATATCACTGTTCTGAAAATCCCCGCCTAGCCCCGATTAGTCCCTGCCTAGGCGCTAGGCTCCCCTTGTCCGCCTAGAATTGTTTTCCAATTAGGCCCCGCCTAGAAATTTTTTCCGATTAGGCCCCACCTAACCACGCCCAGGTCCCGCCTATTCTGGCCAAAACTCCGCCTAGGCGCTAGGCCTCAGCCTGCCACCCGACTAGAGCTTAGCGCTTTTTAGAACATTGCCTATACGTAGGTCCTTGTAGTTAACAATGTGATCAGGGTCAAACACATATTTCCTCAGCATTGATACGTGAAACACATTATGCACCCCCGACAAGTCTGGTGGCAAAGCCAAACGGTACACCAGGTCCCCAACTTTTTCTAGTATCTCAAATGGTCCAATATAAAGAGGCTGTAGCTTTCCTTTTTTACCAAATCTTATAATTCCCTTCATTGGAGCCACTTTCAAAAACACGTTGCTACCAATTTAAAATTGTAGTCCTTTCTGCGCTTATCTATATAGGATTTATGTCTATCTTGAGCAACCTTTATTCTATCCCGGATCTCTGAAATCTTTTTCATTGTTTGTTCAATCAACTCCAATCCCAAAATCTTCATTTCTCCAACTTCACTCCAATATAAAGGGGACCTGCACTTTCTCCCATATAGTGCTTCATACGGAGCCATCTTAATCATTGCATGGTAATTGGTATTGTACGCGAATTCCACCAATGGAAACATTGTTTCCCAACTTTCCCTGTATCAAGTACACATACTCTCAACAAATTCTCTAGTATCTTAATAGTTCTCTAAGACTGCCCATCGGTCTATGGTTGATAGGTTGTACTAAATCTCAATTCCGTTCCCAAGGCATCTTGCAGACTCCTCCAAAACTTCGATGTAAATTACGGATCTCTATCCAATACAATAGAAATTGGCACCCCGTATAGTCTCACAATTTCCTTAATGTAGATTCTGGCATATTGATCCATACTAAAAGTCATTCTTACTGGCAGAAAATATGCTGACTTGGTCAATCGATCCACTATGACCCATATTGCGTTATTCTTTCTCAAGGTTTGTGGTAGTCCGACCACAAAATCCATAGTTATATGTTCCCACTTCCAATCGGGGATTTCCAATGGCTTAAGCAAACCCGACGGTCATTGGTTCTCTACTTTAACTTGCTGACAAAGCAAACACTTCTATACAAAATCCCAAATATCACTCTTCATACATCTCCACTAGAAAAGCCTCATCAAGTCGTGATACATTTTTGTACCCCCCCCCCGGATGAGCTGTGTAGGGAGTATATGCGAATCTTCCAGAATTTCCTTCTGAAATGCCTCATTCTTAGGAACACAAATCATTCTTTCATATGTCAGAACATCATCACCGATTACCTTGAATCCCTCGATGTCTCCAGCTTGTACATGTTCCCTCATCTTGCACAAAAACTTAGCGTGGGGTTGAGCCTCCTTAATCTTATCTCTTAAGGTGGGTTGCACCACCAATGATGCCAAAATGGCTTCCTACCATTTGGTGGCTCAACAACTTCAATCTCCAGTTTGGCAAACTCTCTTGCCAACTGTTCTTCCTCTTTGAGCATACAAGCTAAATCCCCTCTGGTGTTACGGCTCAAGGCATCGGCTACTACATTAGCTTTGCCCGGATGGTACTGAATGGTGCAATCATAGTCTTTCACCAGTTCTAACCATCTTCTCTGCCTCATATTCAACTCATTCTGAGTAAAAATATATTTAAGGCTTTTGTGATCCGTGAATATTTCACACTTCCCTCCATAGAGATAGTGTTGCCATATCTTTAAAGCGTACACCACGACAACCAACTCCAGGTCATGTGTGGGGTAATTCAACTCGTGCGCCTTTAGTTGTCTCTTGCATAAGTTAATCTACCTTTTAACTCTTGAAAACTCTCCTCGTATTTCTGAGTCCATTCAAATTTCTCTCCTTTCCTCGTTAACCGAGTCATAGGCATGGCCATCCTCGAGAATCCCTCGATGAACCTTCTGTAATATCCAACTAGACCTAGAAAACTTAGTACCTCACTTGCATTCTTAGGTACATTCCAACCGCTTACTGTTTCGACCTTACTAGGGTCAACTTCGATTCCTTGTGATATGACCACGTGTCCGAGAAACACAACTCGGTCCAACCGAGAATTCACACTTCTTAAACTTCGTATAACTTCTCCTACGAAATGTCTCCAATACAATCCTTAAATGCTCCTCGTGTTGTACCTTATCCCTCGAATATTTCAATATGTCGTCTATGAAGATTATGACGAACTGATCGAGGTATGGGTGAAACACTCTGTTCATCAAGTCCATAAAGATTGCGGTGCATTAGACAAACCAAATAGCATCACTACAAACTCATAGTTCCCGTAGCGGGTTCTAAATGTCATTTTCGGAATATCACACTCTCATTTATCTTTAGTTGGTGATATCCAGATCCCAAATCAATCTTGGAGAACACACTAGCTCCTCGAAGTTGATCGAATAAATCTTCAATCCAAGACAATGGATACTTATATTTCACTGTAAGTCGATTCAAGTCTCTGTAATCGATGCACATTCTAAGTGATTCCTCTTTCTTCTTCACGAATAGGACTGGCGTGCCCCAAGGTGACACACTTGGGCAAATAAATTACATCTCCAATAGTTCTTGTATTTGAACTTTTAGCTCCTACAGTCCCTTGGCGCCATCCAATACGGTGCTCTAGATACTGGTGTCGCTCCGGGTACCAAATCGATAGAGAACTCCACTTGTCAGTTTGGTGGTACTCCTGGTTCGGGAAAGACATCCACAAATTCCCAGACTGTAGGAACGTCATTTAGTGTCAACTCAGTTGTTGGATTTCTAACAATATTCACCAAATACCCTTGACAATTTCCCTTTTTCAGCAAGGCCAAAGCATTCATTGCTGATATAACTCTAGGCACATTCCTAGTTTTGTCCCATAAAACTTCATTTCTTCTTCTTCGGGCAAATGCAGTGTTACTTCCTTCTCCTAACACTGGATGTCAGCTCGATATCTACTAAGCCAATCCATACCAAATATTACATTGAAATCCTTCATACCAATCACATACATATTGGCTTTAAGATCATTTCTACCTATGTCAACGTCTACATCCTTAATGATTGAATCAGTGAAAATTATCCTACCAGAAGGCAAACTAATCTCATGAGGTTCGTCGATCCTTGTATCACTAAGTCCAATCATATTATGAAATCTCGAAGACATAAATAAGTGTGTGGTACCCGTGTCAAATAATACGAAAGCATGTATTCCAAATACATTTAACATACCTAACATCGTGCCGGGGTTCTGATCAACTTCACCCTAGTTCATAGCATATACTCGGGCATGTCATATAGAGCTTTGCCCTTTCCTCCCATGTTCCCGAGAGGGACAATCCCATGATGAGTGTCCTGGCATCTTACACCAATAGCATTTATTCTGTCCCACAAGACACTCCCCTTCTTCCTGCATTCTGCACACAACAGTTTAGCAGTTTGGGGTTTAGGCCTCTGTCTCGCGTCAATCCTTGCTTATTTTTCTGATTTCTGTTCTTGTCCTAATTTCCGTTCCAGTTCTGTTTCCCCAAACTCCATGTTTGTTGCCAGTCTAGCTCCATACTGGCAACAATCTCCTAAGCACGGAATAATGTCTCTGCGTACGATAGAACCCCATGGCTAGCCACAATGTGACGTATCCATGGTCGTAAGCCTTCTCGGAACTTTAATACTTACTTACGGTCTGTATCTACCATATATTCCACGAAAAAGCTCATCTGATTGAATTTCCTCTCATATTCTATAATGGACATCCCTTCTTCCTTCAAATCCCAAAATTCGCCTCTATTTGTTCCTGATAGTGTTGGGGACAGTACTTTTCCATTACTATCTCCTTAAACCCATCCCATGTTAGGGCTGCTCATTCCTCGGCAGGCCTTAATCTCCAGTAACTCATCCACCATCATCCAGCATCTTGTACCAGTTGGTACTGAGCACAAAGGATGCATTGTGCCTCAGTACACCCGATCAAATCAAAAGTGCATTCCAGTTATACGAAACCACTCGTCCACATAGCGGTCCTTCTTGCCCATTAAAGATTAGGGGTGAGAAAATCGAAACTGCCAACCACTTGGTGCAGGTTAATGCGGGTACGAGGTTGAATGCACATTTATTCTCGACATTCCCTTGGTTCCATGTTGGTAGTGGGTTTGCCTCATTATTTCGGTTCATGTTGTTGTTAGTAGCAGTAGCAGCAGCTCGGGCTCCAGCTCTACGTTCTCGAATCATTTCCCTATAGTCAAAGTATAATCATAACTTAGTAAAACTAGTACGAGGTATGCGTTCTAAGACAAAAATATAGTTTAACAGTCAACTCATCAATAGATAAGACATCCACAATATATGAAAGAACGCGTAAAAGATTTCCATCATCATCATCATCATATATCTCATAGTTCTTAAAGTTTCTAATACGCTTTTGTTCGCCTTATTTTTTGCTTCACCGCAAGTGAACGGTGTAGTTAATAGATAGGGTTAGCAAGGTCGATCCCACAGAGACTAATAAATTTATGTACTAAGTATTGAGATTGGAATATTATTGTTTTTATTTAGACTATCGAAAGTTGATGGTTGTTTTGTAAAAGCAAGACAAGATTTTATCATAAAAAGACAAAGTAAAGAGTTTGATTGAAAGATCAAGAAGATGAATGGATTCCAGGGTTATGGTTTCAGTTAATATCCCTCATGTTATCCGATTAATCAAAACTAAAATTATTATTATTCTTTCCTATAAGATAATCACAAAAGTAATTTACCCTCTCTCTCGAGACACAATAAAAACGTTGATTGGATTATCTATGCTAGCATCTCTACTCAACATAAGATAACCAACTCCCAAAAGCATAAAAGATCATTTATCCTCACAAATATTCACAGACTTCTCAATCATGCAAAATATTCATGTCAAGTACTCAAGATCTAGTATTGAAACTCATCTCTCGAATTATGAATCAATACATCAAACAAGTTAAACCAATGGCCATTTGATAAAACAAGAAATAAAACAGAGTACTCGAATAGGGTTTGAAATAATAACTTCAATTTCAATTAAACATCAAACAAAAGTATACATTAACCTAATCCCAAACCCCAGAATCATAAGGTGTTTAGCCGGACATGGGAAACAAACAATTCATAGACAAATCGTTCATGTTCATATCTAACTAGATGAAAGTAAAAGATATAATTGAACAAGCAAACTCAGAGATATTGATGATCTCTCGATCAATCTTTAATCCTCAAGTGTGTGGTTGCGACCTCGATCAATCTATCGAATCCTCCGGTAGAAGGTTGCTTTTTTCTCTGCTTTCTAGGGCAAAAATCAGTGTCCCCTTTGTTTGGGGCCGCCTCATCTCTATTTATACTCACGTTGGGCCAAAACCTAAGTCAAAATCGCATAAACCTGAATTTCCCGCACAGATGCACAGGTTGTGCGCTTACACACGCCAGCCCGTGCATCAAGCCGTAGGTGTATTCTCATCATGAACAGACGCACGGGTCGTTCGTCCAAGCACGACCAGCCCGTGCATCCTTACGAAGGCTGATTCCTCGTCTTGCACACGCACGGGTCATGCCTATGAGCACGGGCTACCCGTGCGTGGCCTTATTTTGCCCAGTTCGTCCGATCACTTCTTGGTTTAACTCCAAACTTCACGTATTTGCTTGTTTCTCGATGATCCTTTACTGCAATGCTCTGATTTTCCACCAAAGTGCTACAATTATCGTTTAATTCTTTCAAAACGAGCAAAGCGTAATATCTTTTCCACTTTATAAGAACATGGCCCATTTTACTCAGTTAATGCATGCATATCAACTCATTCTATCCACAATTATGCCCAAATTACATGCAAAACTCACACTAATCAAACCCCCAAACTTAAACTGTTGACAGTCCCGGTCAACACTTTATAAACAAGACAAAACACAAATGGGAGGAATGAAAAGCAATCAAGAACAACACATCAAAACTTATGTTGTTTATCTATAGGCGTCAAGCAATAAACCAACTAAGCCTCGAACATCTAACATAGAACACATGTCAATTAAAACCATGGCAAATGCTTTGAATCACGACTCTCACTGATCCAGTGTATGTTCTCCTCTCAAGTGTATAAGGGACGTGTTTACGCTCAAATCAAATCAATGTTGAAGAATTACCATAAGCTTGCAAATCGTCTCATATCTCCGCCACTAGAATGTATGCAATTCATGAATCAAAAAGGACATTTTCTTTTGGTTGTAATGAAGACTCTTTGGCTAAGGTAGGGAAATATGGATAAACTGACTCAAACTCGAGAGTATAAACTGGTAAGCACATCTTTCATTCAACCCAATCATCCTCATTTAAACTCAGTATTCTACTCAAATCACCCCTCGTTCTTATCAACTTTTCATATCCCCTTTTTTTCCTTTTCTTTTATAGACTCCAACTTTCTTTCACCTCACATCACAAATCCAAATTTTTACAAGTTAATTCAAAGCAAACTCATTTATAAAGTCGATTTTTTTTCTTTTTTTTTCTTTTTTTCCGACTCTTTCATGAGTATTCAACCTTTCTTTTCCTCCTTTTCTTTCTTCTTTTATTCCCATCAACCAACACTTGCACAATTATCTAAATTCTTGACATCATCACATTCAACCTTATTCAATCCCCTTACTCAATGCTATACGCTCAAGTCTAGGGTAACAAATATATCAAGTTAAGGCTTGAAATGTGGCTATCAAAATTAGGCAACATGACTCAAATTGGCTAACTAGGGAATTCAATGTCATTAGGTAGTCAAAAGGCTTGAAAGGCTTAACAAAAAATGGTCTTAAATCATTTTCACAAATCGCATACAACATGTGGCCTTGACAGAGATACCAGAGCAAGTTCTAGAATTATAGTCAACATGAATGATACACTCAAATCAACAAACAAGACTACATATAATGAAAATAGTAAAGGCTCAAAAGCTCACAGGCTTGCAAATTCGTAAATCAAAGCATAAAATCCATGTTCTCAATATCCACATGCTCCATATCATTTATTCTCATCATGATTAATTTGGACTCAACACCCAATTCAAAACAACACAAAATTTTCCAAATAATCTCCCAAGGTCGCAACGCACACCACAAAAAAAGTTTACCCACTCCCTAAAATCTACTAAAGCAATAAACATGCTAAAACTATAAACGTGCTTCTAATGAAATGCAACATAAATGCTCTACATGCAACTATATGAATGCAAAAAAAAATTTCTCTCCACACCCTTCATATCAAAATAAACTATCTCTCCCCTCAAACTTGAATGAAATTATATCGCATACAAGGAAAGATAAAATTTCAATAAAGAAAGGGTGTGGATTCAACCTAGCTCACTGAGAGGGTGGCGGTGGATAGTGGCCTTGAGAAATGTGCCACTGAGTTATTTTTCGCATCCTTATAGCCCCCAATTTGCGACTTAATAATTCTTCAGCGGATAGACGCACAGGCCGTGCGCTTGCGCACGACCTGCACGTGCGTCAAGTCAAGAGCAAACCAATACCTACGCATTTGCGCACGGGTTGCCCGTGTGTCAATGTGAAGGTCTTTTCCAGTTTGTTTTTTAAAGCAAGTAAATCCTATCTAAATAAAGGAAAAATGAAAAAGAAAACAACAAACAATTGGGTTGCCTCCCAAGAAGTGCTAAATTCAACGTCTATAGCTTGACGCCTGTAATTCTCAATCACGGATCCTGCGAGGTGATGTATGCCACCTCTTCATGCAGTTCTCCTTGCCATTCCAACTCGCATAAGTTCGTGCCTCCTTTGAATGCCTCTAATGAAGGTGTCACACGTCAGTCAAATGTCATATTCTTCTCATTTACATCGTGCGAGCGACAGTATATGCGTGCTTCTGAGCTACTATCTCTCTTCGTGCGCTTCACTTTCTCACTTTTCCGTAGTTCCTGCACATGATCTAAAGCACATACACAACCACTCAAGTTAAAAGCATTGGTACATGAATTAACGACTGAGACAGATTTGCAGCACTCTATGCTATCATGAGTTTTCGCAGCTTTATAAATGGAGAATAACAATTGCTCATCATTAACTCGTAATGTGAGCTCTCCCTTTTGCACATCTATCAACGCTTTTGTGATGGCAAGGAATGGACGTCAAAGTATCATAGGGACGTCATGATCTTTCTCCATGTCAAGCACCAAGAAATCCACGGGAATACAAATTTGTCTATTTTCACGAGCACATCCTCTACGATTCTCTTAGGATATGTGAGTGATTTATCTGCAAAGCTACAAGGTGACCGTGGACGGCATCACCTCTCCTAATCCAAGTTTCCTGAAAATGGACAAGGGCATTAAGTTAATACATGCTCTTCCTAGATCACAAAGTGCTTTATTAAAGAAAACACCACCAATTGTACAAGGGATAGTGAAACTCCCCGGATCTTTGAGCTTCTGTGGTAATTTGCTCTGAATGATTGCGCTGCACTACTCAGTCAAGTTAACTTTCTCGAACTCTGCTAGCTTTTTCTTCTTGGACATCACTTTAGTACATAACATAGTAAACATAGAAACATATATCATTTTACAACATTCAAAATATGCATTTTTCATAACAAATGACATTAACATAAGGCTCAAGTCTCATGAAGTGGCATAATCACATAATACATGACATGTAGCTCAAAATTCGTAATGCAACATGACGTAAAAAAAGTCTAACAATCCTCGCAAGAGAACGAGATCAATTGTAGGGTAGCAAGTTGACCACAAGTCATCTCTCAAGGAAGACTTAGCCGGCAAATAATTATTATATCTCACAAATAACAAAAATTAGTACTAAACACTCTAACAAGATTTTTGATTTTTAATTAAATAAAGAAAAACAAGTAAAAAGACAATAATTAAACTGAGCACGGATAAATTTTGAGAAAAATATATGGAAGAAAGTCTAGGATTTCAGATTCATCTCATCAAACTTGCAAGCAGAATATCAATTAATTGATCATGCGGTTAACAAATATAACAAACATGTAAAGACTAGGTCTAGATCTGATAACTCACGTATTCACAGATTAGGGCTATCCCAACATAATTTGCTATTTTCATTAAGCCCAGGTTAGATAATACATTTCTGATTCATATCTAGCCCCCTGAATAAATTTAGTCCAGGAATAATATCTTCGATCGATCTCAATTATCCCCTTAACAATCAAAAGTTGGTCAAACAATCAATCAACAAGTAAAACAATTTATTCAGGAAAGCAAATCAATTAATCAATACTCATGCTTGTTTGTTTGAATCAAATCTTTCTAATCCTTGAACAAGAAAATTAGTTCATGTTTGGAGATGGGATAATAATTTCAATTGAAGAAAAGAAAACACTCATAGACATGATCATGCAACAATAATAATCGCCCAACAATTGAAATCAGACAAAAGAGATGAAGAAATCTTACTCTTTGATTAAGAAGCAAAATAACTTCAAGGGGAAGAACCCAAGCAATCCCAATGATGAAAAGCAAGAAAAATACCAAAAACTAAAGTCTAGAAGTGTTATCAATGAGAGTGTGTCAAAAATAGGGGCTCCCAAAGTCCTATTTATAAGCCTAGAGTCCTAAACAAGGTGGAAGAGCCAAAAATCGGAAAAAAATCAAAAATTTCGTGTTCTGCAAGTCACGACGCGTGACCGTACGCCAAACTGCATGCCCCTTGCGCACGACCGTACAGCCTCTAAATGTCGGAATTTCATCTTGATGTCACTTATGAATTGTAGCACTATCCCTTAGCTTTCCATAGCCACTTGAATCACCTCAATATCAATTTTCTAAAGAGAGTTATGGCCAAAATACCAAGACGTGTCATTTCCGAGATTTTGACATATTATTTTGGCTTGTACATGATTTTAACCCATCAAAACGTCTTCATTTGCATTTGGTAGAAGGATAAACATTGTAAAACTTTGAATTATCTTTCGAATGGTGCATTAATAATGCCATGTGGGCATCGGATACGAACGTTACGTCCAAAATACAATGGTTGCCGCTGTTGCACGAAATGACTTTTTAACTTTTTTGCTCCAAAACTTGTTTTTTCCATCAAAACCTAAACAATCAATAAAATAACACAACATAACACTAAAACATGCAAATGCAAATAAAATACACCAAAAATATGTATAAATCATCACACAAAAGACACACAAAAATATGCAAAACAACTCCCCCATACTTAGCCTTTTGCTTGTCCTCAAGCAAATAATAATGCCAATAAACCCAACAAGAAATATTATGTCTAATTTGAGAATCAATTAATTCATAACACCATGTTCCATCTACCTTGGATTATTCCTCATCGATCCCCAACCTTCGCAATAAACAAACTTGGCTAAAGTTAAACATCAATCAAAGTGTTTGGCCTTCCTTACTAAATTTCAAATTTGTGTCAAAAGTTGCAACCCTTTTTACTCACACAACAAATCACGCAATTCCTAGCCATGACCTTTTTTTTGCAAGAAATCCCGAGATATTATTCCACTAGGTATAAACTTCAGAGGTATTCCAAAGGCTCCTAGGGTGGTTTCCCATACTCATATTTGAGCCGCCATTTTACGTAAAAGTCAAACATGGGGCTCATGAATGCTCCTAGTTACTAAGCAGCTCAACTAGCGGAGTATAATCTCGATTGTTCCATTTTTTATATAGCTCTATAATGCTTTTTTTATAGCTATATAATTCTTTTTTTTTTCCGCAAGGCTAGCAATTGTATGTACACACAAATCAAAATAGGGTTTTAACTTAATTCACATCAATGAAATGTCGTAATTCAAGCCCCACAACTCGGACTATTGTTTAACCGTCACCTAATTCATTCACCACAAAGGCTAATTCACGACTTAGTCAAATCCTACGTATCAAGTTCACAAAGTCATTTCATATTTGAAACTCAAATTAATACATCTATTTCAAGTTGACTAAACAACTCTATTATTAAACTTGGGATAATCACTAGGCAAACTAAAAGTATAGCCACATGCAATCATCATATTTTATCAATGACTAATCGTCCTCCCATACTTAAATCACGCAATGACCTCAATGCGTAAAAAGAGAAGGAAAAAAATACGTCCCTGAAAAATGCGAAGATCGATAAATGGCACCATAGTCATATCCGCCTACAAATATGCAAAAGCCATGTGAAGAGGACAAAATAATAACACCACGCACATGCAAATATGCAAACACGCACACAAATTTTTTTTTTTTATTATTATTTTTATAAAACAGTGAAATATTTGGGTTGCCTCCCAAGAAGTGCTCTTTTAACGTCATTAGCTTGACGGTGTCAACGGAGATGGTCAAGGCGGATCATCGAGCAAAACCCTATTTACCACCTTGTAGTTTTTATCTGGTTGTTTTCCGCTTCTAAACATATTGCGTTTCTGCCATAGGACATCTTTCACGGCAGAATCGATCGAGTCAACAATCAGATAACCATTCAAAACACATGCAGGATTACGAGCTATATCAAAAATTGAAAACGTTACAAATTTGCCCAAGACATTCATACTGAGTTTTCTATTTTTGACATCGATCAAAGTATTAGTGGTTGTCATGAATGGTCTACCCAACAGTATAGTATGATCTTTAAGATTACCTTTATCCTTTTCCATATCCAAAACAACAAAATCAGTGAGAATTTCAAGACCACCTACTTGGACTAAAATATTTTCAACAATGCATGTAGGAATACCTAATGGACCTATCAGCAAGTTGCAGACATAACCCGGTGAACTTCAATTCCACTAAATCTAATTGTTTAAAGGTAGGGTAAGGCATAAAGTTAATTCCGGCTCCAAGATCAAGCATACTTGTGACTTCCTTACCATTCCCAAAAGAAATATTGATAGTGAAACTACCGAATCGTGTTTTGGGCATGGACTTAGGGACGGAATAGAAAGTTCATGGGAAGGTGATCCCGTGCTTGCCACCATATTCATGTCTTCTTCACCTGCATCAACTTCAATATCTATATTCGTTATACCTGCAGGGTTAGATGAGACAACAGAAAGAGGAATCTCACTTTCATGATTAGAAATCTCACCAAATTCAAGAACAGTGATGGATTGAGCTTGCGCTGGTTGGCTAGGATATCTATCCTGCTTGAATACATGTCGAACTATCTCACCAACTTGAGTCGCCAATTGACCAACTTGAGTCTCAAGACGCTTAAAAGAAGCTTCCATAGATTTAAACCGTATATTGTTACCTTCTTGTGTTTGCTGACTGACTTGAATAAATGAATTCAAGCTTTCTTCAATAGATAGAGCTATTGGTTGGTTGATTGGCTGGCCTTGTGGTTGCGGTGGCCTCGGATAAATATGAAAGGGATTTTGTGAATTGCCCCAACTAAAGTTCGGATGGTTCTGCCAACCTGAATTTTACGTCTGAGAGATAGCATTAAAAACGTTAACCCCATGACCAAATTCGCCACAAATCCCGCAAGACTCGGCAGAAGGGGGGATAGTTGGATGTCCCCCTTGTAGCCAACAATTGTACTTGCTTAGTCAATTCAACCAATTGTTTTGTAATATCGTAGCTCGGGGCTACTTCATTCACGACAGCCCGTTTGCCTCTGGCACTCTTTTGCTGTGAATTATCACTCATCATCTCTAGAATATCATAGATTTCCTGGGCCATATGTACACCCATGTCACCCCCAGCGGCATTGTCCACCATATATTGATAGTTACGCGATAATCCATCATAGAAAAATTGGTTTAACAATTTCAATGGGTAGTGGTGATGTGGGCATTTAATCTGTAAATCCTTAAACCGATCCCAGGCCTCATGAAAAGGCTCGCCTTCCATCTGACTAAAAGTAGCTATCTTACTTCGCAGATCTGAAGTTTTCTGATGAGAGTTGTACCTGCCCATGAACTTATTGTACACCGTCTCCCAATCAGTTAGAGAGTTAGGAGGTAGAGACATAAGCCAAGTTTTTGCCCGGTCCTTCAGAGTTTAAGGAAAACAGTGCATCCTAAGTTGATCCTCATCCAAACCTTGTAGATGAAAAGTTTGAATGACTAAATAGAATTCCCGAATGAAGTTAAGAGGATCTTCATTGGGCATCCCATAGAACGATGGCAACTGATTAAAGTGTATTGTTTTGAACTCATAGTTCCGTGCTGCTTGTCCCAATGTGATGCAAGAGGTCGCAGTCCCAATGAAAGGGCGTGCAAACTCACGCATCGAAGACTGGTGTGCCTCCACGTTGTTTTCGTATTGATTATCATCCATATCTGATTTGTCTGTTTGTTCTTCTTTAGGAACGTGATCGCGAGAATCCTCGTTGCTATCCGTAGAATCATCCCCTTCTTTCCTTGTTTGTCTTGCAACTCGATCGATATCATCCACGAAAGGTACAAGATCCCAATGGAGGTTTCTACGTCCTTGCATAAACAACACAGAAAAATAGATCAAACGTACCAGTGGAATAAAGTAAAAATCAAAAGAAACAAAAAATTCTTAAACTAAAAAAACACGAAAAAAAGAGACACAATAATTATTACGCCTAAAGTCTTCCCCGGCAACGGCGCCAAAATTTTGTTCGACCACTAAACACCTATAAAAATCTACCAATCCTCGCAAGAGAACGAGATCAATTGTAGGGTAGCAAGTTGACCACAAGTCATCTCTCAAGGAAGACTTAGCCGGGAAATAATTATTATATCTCACAAATAACAAAAATTAGTCCTAAACACTTTAACAAGATTTGTGATTTTTAATTAAATAAAGAAAAACAAATAAAAAGACAATAATTAAACTGAGCACAGATAAATTTTTAGAAACATATATGGAAGAAAGCCTAGGATTTCAGATTCATCTCATCAAACTTGCAAGCAGAATATCAATTAATTGATCATGCGGTTAACAAATATAACAAACATGTAAAGACTAGGTCTAGATCTGATAACTCACGTATTCACAAATTAGGGCTATCCCAACATAATTTGCTATTTTCATTAAGATCGGGTTAGATAATACATTTCTGATTCATATCTAGCCCCCTGAATAAATTTAGTCCATGAATAATATCTTCGACCGATCTCAATTATCCCCTTAAAAAATCAAGAGTTGGCCAAACAATCAATCAACAAGTAAAACAATTTATTCAGGAAAGCAGATCAATTAATCAATACTCATGCTTGTTTTTTTGAATCAAATCATCCTAATCCTAGAGCAAGAAAATTTGTTCATGCTTGGAGATGGGATCATTTTCAATTGAAGGAAAGAAAATAATCATTGACATGATCATGCAACAATAATAATCACCCAACAATTGAAATCAAACAAAAGAGATGAAGAAATCTGACTCTTTGATTAAGAAGCAAAATAACTTCAAGGGGAAGAACCCAAACAATCCCAATGATGAAAAGTGAGAAAAATACCATAAACTAAAGTCTAGAAGTGCTATGAATGAGAGTGTGTCGAAAATAGGGACTCCCTAAGTCCTATTTATAAGCCTAGAGTCCTAAACAAGGTGGAAGAGCCAAAAATTGGAAAAAAACCAAAAATTTCATGTTCTACAAGTCACGACGCGCGACCGTGCGCTCGCCTAGTCATGGCCTACTGCTGGCCGCAGCACGCGACCACGCGGCCTCTAAACATCGGAATTTTGTCTTGATGTCTTCTTCTGAATTATAGCTCTATCGCCTAGCTTTCCATAGCCACTTGAATCACCTCAATATCAACTTTCTAGAGATAATTATGGCCAAAATACCAAGACGTGTCATTTCCGAGATTTTGACATATTATTTTGACTTGTACATGATTTTAACCCATTTAAAAGTCTTCATTTGCATTTAGTAGTAGATAAACATTGTTAGAACTTTCAATTATATTTCTAATGGTGCATTAATCATGTCAATTGGGCTTTGGATGCGAACGTTATGTGCAAAATACAATGACTGCCGCAGTTGCGCGAAATGACTTTTTAACGTTTTTTGCTCCAAAACTTGTTTTTTCACCAAAACTTAAAAAATCAATAAAACAACACAACATAATACTATAGCATGCAAAAGCAAATAAAAACGCCAAAACTATGTATAAATCATCACACAAAACACACACAAAAATATGCAAAACAACAGTTAAGTACGATAGTCTCAAAGTCTCGTGTACAATTAAGTACAAATAGTCCCAAAGACTCATGTACAACTAAGTACAAATAGTCTCAAAGTCTCGCATCATATTTAACATGAACACGCAACTAACAGTTAAACATGGCATTTAAAGTAAACAAAAGCAATAAACCCCACCTCAAATGAAATGTAGAAATATGAACGCGTGCTTGCTTGAAAATTTTGACCTCGTAAAAATGATTTTCTACAAATAAAATAAATAAATAAATTAACCAAATACATGGCTTAAGAATTTTGGGCATAAAAATAATATATAAAAAATGTAGAGAGTGAATAAATAAATTTAGGAGCAAGTTTTGATGCTAATAGGCTGATTTGGAATAAAGGTAAGAATCTAGGGTAAATTTATAATTCCTGAAAGTTGGGGGACTAAATCCCATTGAAAACAAAGGAAAACTCCCAGCCCTCTCATCACTCTCTGTAATCCATTCTCTTATTTCTCTTTTGGAAAAATAAAATAAAACCCGATCTCTCAAACTCTCACACTTCTCATGTTCATCTCTATCTCTCTATTCATACTCTCTCTTTTCTCATCTCTCTCTCTAAATCTTTCACAATCTCACCCAAAACCCACCTTCTCGATCTCCATTTTCCTCTCTGCCTCACTCTCTCTCTTTTTTTTTTAATCTCTCCCTCTTCCCACCATCTCACTGTCACACGTACACCAACGACGGAGACGCAGCGGCTAGGGTTGGGATGACAACTGGTTCGGGGTTCTAGGATTTTTGGTAATTTCTGGGTTTGGGGGTTCCGGGGGTTGGGTAAGTTTTGGGTTTCAGGGTTTCCATTTTCGATGGTGGGGTGGTGTGGTGGTTTTGACTGCCGTTTGCCTCTTCTCCTTTTTTTTAAACCTTTCTGGAGAAATAGCTGATATTGGCCATGGTGAGGGATTGAACTTCACTAAAAACTAAAATAAATTGAAAGAGAATTTTTGTTTCTTTTATCGGACTGAGGCTCTCATGAGAATGTTTCTGAAATTTTGAGGAAGAGAAGTGAGAATATATATCAATTGTATTTGAGTTTGATAAGGGTGGGTTTTGTATTAAGAGAGAACGTGGGTTTTTGGGAGGCAATAGGAGAGTGTAGTTGGGAGACGCGAGTGATGGGTTATCTGATATAAGCCATTATCAATTAACAAAAAGATTTGGCTTTATCTGATATTGTCCATTAGGATAAAGATAACTATAATTGAAAATTTAAAATTTGAATAAAAGATTTTTCTGCAGATTTTCATCTTCTAGAAGTTGAACATGGACTTTTAAAAAATAAAATAATAATTTTATAAATGGGCCTGTCATTATTAAGATTGGGCTTGATAATGACCAAGATTGAAATTCTATATTGGGCCAAAATTAAAAAATCCTAATGGTCCAATATACTAAAACCCAAATTTGGTAAAAATTGGGGTATTACAAATATTCTCATCCAAGTCCCCATGTAAGAAAGTAGTTTTAACATCAAGTTGCTTTAGCTGCCAGTTAAACTAGGCTACTAAAGCCAGTATAATTCTCACAGCAACAAACTTCACAACCGGTGCAAATATGTCAGTGTAGTAAGTTCCTTCTTTCTGAGTAAAACCTTTGGATAGAAGTCTAGCCTTGTACCTAACACCTTCAGATTCTTGTTTAACCTAAACAACCATTTACTTTCAACAATAGAACAATTAACAAGTTTAGGGACAAGAACCCAAGTGTTATTAACATGCAAAGAAGTCATTTCATCTTGCATAACACTCAACCATTTCACAAAGCTAGCAGATTTCATAGCTTTAGAAAATGTTTTGGGCTCAGAATTTTCAATTGACTCAATCACAGAAAACACATAAGTTATTAGGGATTCTAACATTTCTTCTAATCCTATCTCTAGTTAACACATAGTTATTTAAATCATCATTATGTACATGTTCATCAACATGTTCAGTGTCAACAAGAGGGAATTCATAATGCACATTATCATGCAAGTCATCATTCACATTCTCAATATCATTATGCACATTTGCATCATTCACAGGATAATGTTAAGCATTAATAATATCAGAAACATCATTCACAGAACTAGAAGGTAAGTTAGAAAGCTCCACCTTATTAGGAACATTGGGGTTTTGGGATTCAAAAATAGATTTAGAACATCAAGACAAGGGAATTCATTTTCATTAAAAACCACATCCCTTCTTATAATAACTTTAAAACCATTTTCAGTTTTAGACCATAATCTGTACCCTTTAACCCCATCAGGGTATCTCAAAAAAACACATTTTATTGACCTGGGATCAAGTTTGTCAAATTTTTTATGCACAAAGGCAGAAGAACCAAAGATTTCCAAATTTGAAAAATCCACAGGTTTTCCAGAACATACAAATTCTAGATATTTCTCCCTTAAAGGTACCGATGGAGATCTATTAATCAAATAGGATGATGTGTGGACAGCCTCACTCCAGAACCTTTTGGAAAGACCAGATGTATTAAGCATACTTCTCACCCTTTCCAAAAGGGTTCTGTTCATCCTCTCAGCAACACCATTCTGATGAGGGGTGTAAGACATTGATTTGTGCCTTACAATTCCAGAATTAACACAAAGTATGTCAATGAGTTGGTTACAAAATTTCAACCCATTTTCAGTTCTCAAATACTTAATCTTTTTACCAGTTTGATTTTCTATCAAGATTTTCCAGTTTTGAAGTTTCTCAAAGACATCAAGACTTGTTTTTCATAAGAAATATAAACACTTTTCTTGAGAAATTATCAATCACAGATAGAAAATACCTATTCCCACCATGAGTAGGAACACTAGAAGGACCCCAAACATGAGCATGAATATTTCAAGAATATCAGAGCAAGAAGATTGTTTGGGGTAAGAGAAAGTGGGGAAGCTTACTTTCTGTTGTTTGCCATACACACATGAGTCACAGAAATGCACGCAATTCAATTTATCATTGCCAAAATAACCATCTTTATGCAAAACCTCAAGACCCTTAGAACTAATGTGACCTAGCCTTTTATGCCAGATTTCAGTCTTATCATCATTCATAGAGTTCACATTGTTCACAGAGTTCTGCATATAAGAGACAGACTCATATAACAAACATACAGATTTCTTTTCTTTTCAGCTTTAGCAATACAAGGGAACCCTTCAAAATTTTCATAACACCATTTCCCCATCTTCCCTCATAACCATCAGAACAGGAGATCAAGTTATTAGACAAGTCAGGAACTTGTCTCACATCATTCAGAGTCAACACATAACCAGAATCAAGTTTTAAACATATAGTATCAACACCACGTACTTGAGACTTTTTATCATTTGACATGGAAACAGATCCATGTTGCACTTCAGCATAAGTAGAAACCAGATGTCTAAAAGGTGACATATGGAATGTGCATGCAAAGTCAAGAGCCATTCAGTCTCACAGAAATCATTTGAATGCACAAAATTCACAGAATCATGCAACTCATGTACCATAAACACATCACCCATATGTTCATTACCAGTAGTCAAGTTCACAGAGTCATTGGTTTGGTTCTTGTTATTCTGGTTATTGTTTTGGTTATTATACTGGTTATTCCTGGGTTTAGTACACTCCTTAATGTAATGACCATGCTCACCACAGTTATAACACTACAGATTTTTTCCTGGGTCTAGACTTAGATCATTCTCTGTTTTTACTTCTCTTTCTAACAGAATTGTTGTTATTGTTATTGTTATTACCATTCTTCTTGTTTTGATTTCTACCATTGACATGCATTACTTTCTCCCACTCTCATGAGGATGTTGGAAATCAGGGTATTGGCAATGCAGCTAGAGTTGTAGTTGTCGATTTAGTAGAAGATTCTCAAACAGGGAACCTAGCTGAGCCAGACCCAAAGACTGTTGTTGAGCCAGCAGAGACATAATTAGCTGAAAAATCAAGAGACACAACTAAGTCCGCAATGACAGTTGACCCTAGTGACATTCAAGATCAATTAGTTGGTGAGCCAGTTGAGGGAAAAACTGAGCACAATACAATCCAGGTTATTATGAAATTCCTGAGAGGGTTGTAGAAGAGGAAGAAAATTTGCAGTTAGGATGCGAATGAGAAGCTATAGAAGAGGTAGGAAGTTCTTTGAAGGCCACGATGTTGATGTAATCGAGGCACATGTTGGAAGAGATGCTAAAGCCACAACGGTTCGTTCGGTATCGTTGTTGGCTCTAAAAGTGCAACCCGAGTAGTTGAGACTACGAGGATGCCACCATTGTAGAAGACCCAACAACGGTAGAGACTGTTGTACGGATTGCCCAGGACCCTCTAGCGGTTAAGAATGCTAGGGTGAATAAAGAAGTAATTCAGGAAGATCAGGCAGTGGGTTAGATTTCAAGGTCAGCTGAGCTTATTGATTAGCCGATGGTATTAAATCCACCGCCAGGCGGGGATTGAAAATCGTAATCCAAATGAATCGAAAGGACAAGAATTAGAGGTAGCGGACTCGATTACTTTGATGTATTGATGTTCGGTGAATCGATTGAATGACGATTAGGAAAAGATTATCCAAGAAGGCTTAAACTTTGCAAAGATAGGCTTTGTTCTAATAGACCCTCCTCGTCAACCTCAACTGCTAGATCTCCACGTAAATGAGGCTATTGAGACAACTGATGCATCCATTACCCAAAAGGAAGTTAATATTGGCGACAAAGTGAAGGCATTAAGACAGTGAGGCACGATCGGCTCGAAGAAGCTAACACAACTGCAATTGCCAACGAAGTTTCCTCAGCTGAGGCACAGAGAGATGTTTATCAGGGAGAATATGTGAGGATTCCCGAAGGAGGAGTGAGACCTTCCTTAGATCATATCGACACATTTGGCATGTTAAACTTTGAACTCCACTACGAGATACCCTTGGAAGAGTCTGAGGATGAAGAAAGGTTCTGAGTACATGTAGAAGCCGAAGACCTCAATATTCCTAAGGAAATGAGGATCGTTCCATATGGGCATGAGTTTGAATTTTCTCTAGAAGATACTAGTGAACAAACTGCATAATTTTGCAAGGCTTTTCACTATATGTTTGGAGAGATGGAAGAGTTGGAATGAGGCTTCATGAACTTGTGCAAATGGATTAATAATCACGATGCAACGATTACAGCAAATATTTGTGGCACAGTCTTGAGAATTAAAGAGTGGACCTTTCATACTAAGGCTCTTCGATGAGAGCGGTGGGATATTTTCGCCAATTATAAAGTAGGATTATGGTTTAGGGCGCTAATCAATTAGAATTTCACGATGCCAAAGAGATCATATGAATCGGATAAAACAAGTCATCTTAGTGACATGGAGTCGCTTAAGACACAAATGGAGAAGAAATTTGAAATATGGAAGCAATAGTCGAGAGTAGTTCTCTTGATGCGAAACAGATTGATTGAACTCGGATCTAGTCACACAACCTGTCGATTCAATAACTGAGATGAAACTAAACTTCATATTAGAAAATATTCAGCCATCTTCCCATGTTGATGCCAAAAAGGGGAAGGAGTAGGAGTGTCCCCTACAACATCTGAAAAAGACAAAGGCACCAGTTCATGAATTTTATCACAAATTATGTCTTCTCTATTAGCTGATGAAAAAGCTGAAATGGCATTGCGGAAGTTTAAGGAACCAATTGCCTTAGAGAAATCAGAGGAGGTGATCGCTAACCTTGATAAAAGACAAGAAGATAGAATTGAGCGGCTTAGACAACAATATGGTGGACCGCCAACAGGATCACTTCCCCAGGAAAAGCGCACAAATGAAGAGTTTGATACTCTACTATCAGAAGGATACTTTTCGGTGGTGGAGATTATTGATGCTTGGGACTTGTACTAGGCGAAATGATTGAAAGATATAGAGCAGACTAGGAAGCAACCAACTCAAGGTAAGAAACCCAAGAGTCAGCAGACACCCAAGAGCTAAGTACCCAGAGGTGGGAACCAAGTAGGGGGAGGAGCGTTGAAAGAGGGAGAAGTTCATATCGAGGAAGAGGAAGCACAGTTGCATCCTACAATCTTTTACATCGAGATACGCCATTATTGGCTTAGTCTTCGTGAAGCCCAACATAGAGAAGATGAGCAAAGAGCCAATGAAATGGCGAGAATGTTTGAGCTAGAAGAATTAGAGAAAAGAAAAAAGTTTGAAGAAGATAAAAGAAGGCAGCAGTAGAGAAGATAAAAGAAAGTTGTCAAGAAATTTGTGTATATTTACTATGTATTTGTAATATACACACAACAATGTAAGTGCCTGAATATACTTGAATAAAATTGCTATATTCATTTTCAATTCTTTATTTTTCAGCAAAGATGTTTTAATAAGTTTAGGCATCATCAAAAAGGGAGAAATTATTAGGAAATTTATTGTATAGATTTTGATGATGCTTAGAAAACTTAGTATTAGGAAGTTGGCATACCCCATTTATGTATGTAAATTCTGCTATTTAATAGATATATAAATTAGTTGAGCCAAATAGTATCTAAGTAGAATATGCAGAAGACTTGCTGAAGAATGCAGAGAAGAATCAGTTGAGTCACGGCAGAGTGAATCAGAAAACCTTCAATTAAGTATATCAGCTAAGTCTTTCAGACGACTTACAGCAGTGTCAACTAAAGAATGATGGAGATGACTCAAGTCAAGGGGTAAAGCAACTGAAGGACTCAGAGACAACTGAAAGAGTCCATTGAGTTGAGTCGACGGACTTACCTATTTTGGTAAAGGAGACAAACCTACAACCTTAAAGTGTTCCTGCTAAAAGAGTGCAAGAAGTTTAAGCCAATATGAAGCCTACAAAACTCTGATGTTTTCAGAAGCCTGCAAGTGTCAATTTAACAAAGGTTGGGTCAACATCAAAGCTAGAGAAACAAGACAAGCCAACGAATACTAAGTAAGAGTTTGAATTTTGTATATCTCTTCAACGGATAAAATTTGAACTCCTACTATAAAAGGCTGAGGAATTTTCAGAGGGAAGTAGAGAGCATTCATACGAAGAAAGACAAAGAGGCCAAAACCATTCAAGCAAGAACTGCAAATATACTCTCTTAAGCGGAAATTCATACATCCTCAAGCCTAAATCGAAGACACTTCATCCAATACTCTCACGTGGAAAGATAGAAGATGTTCATCAATGTTGAAGAGAAAATCTTTGTGAAAGCAAACGGGGTCTATATTTCAAAAAGGTGAAAGAAGTATAGTGAGGTTCATGGTCAAATCGAATTCAAATCTGAAGAAGGATTGTGTGATCAATCCCTAAAGACTTGAAGATCTGAAGTAGTGAGGCAGTTGTCTTGAGAAGAGTAGAGTCCTAGAAGATTGGCTGGATGTGTGATCAAAGAAATCTTGGACTGTACTTTTGTAACAAAGTTACTGTTGCATTAGTGAATTTCTCCTAGAGTAGTAGAAGAGTAGAGTAGAGGAATTACTACATCCTCGAACCATTATAATTTTTGTGTTCTTTAAATTATGCACTTTGATTTCTGCATTTTATTTACTTCCTTTATTTGCTATCCCACTTGATAATAACCAATCTAATAGTATAAGTGTTGATAAACTAAGTTTAAAAAGGGTGTAAAACTTCCGCTGTAAATCAAGAAAACTAATTTTGTAAAAGTTAACTTCAATCAGCTGAGTTACTCTATCAATAGCTCTCTCTGAGTCTGTTGAGTAGTTAACTCTTCTGTCGAAGCTTAACATAGTTGTCTTTCAAAAGACTTAGATAGTTTCTTGTAATCTCTGACTTTATTAAAATATTCAACCCCCTCTCCCCCTTCTAGGCTTTCCTCTGCACCCCTTGGGAGCTACAATTATATAATAGGTTGAGTAATAAAACTATATATATTATTTTGAGGTTGATGAAATTATCTTTTCCCGATTGAGTGACACTTCCGAATTCTTACTACTGAAGCTAAAATATTTCGTGAGATTTGGGATTGGGATATGAATATATTCATGCCTGTAAATACGATTGTGTCTTATTTTGGAATGAGAATAAAAAACTTGGAGAATTTCCCCCACATGTGGCTTCTATATTTCTATCAAATCCGTTGGCGAGAAGAAGCAAATGGGACCGTAAAAATTATCATGTAGTTTAGGGTGTTAAGTAGGAAAAATTAGTTTAGAGAGTAATATAGAAACCATGGCAGAGTTTGGGGGTTTTAATAAAATTTTCTCGTTTATTATACCTGAAGTCCGCTCAGGGGTCAAGGCTCAAGCTGATCCACGTGCTCCTCACATTTTAAACCCGACCAAGGAATTGGTCAAGAGTATTAATGTCGCACTCATTTGTTATAACATTTGATTAGTGTTGTAGATGTTATACCATGAGTACTACACTAGGTGTATATCTACCATTAACATGTTATATATAGTGCGTGGATACATTACAAGTGTCCCACTTCCTAAAAAGTAGGACATGTGAATGGTAAATACTACACCAAGTGCAGTGCTCCAGGTATAACATCTACAAGACCCATTTGCTCAACCCATATATTCGAGTACTCTGGTGGGCTCAAGAGCATTCTAAAGAGAAATTACCGGAAATACCTCAACTTTTGAAAAAAGACACTGTTTACGCTCCTATCACTTTTGTACTCCTTTTTTTTTCCTTTTTACGCTCCTGCATATTTTTTGGTTATTTTTACGTTTTGTTTTAAATTTTTTTGTTCATGTATTGCTTTATATATTATATATGTTGTTCAATGTTGTTTAAAATTTGTTTCTTGGTTGCTTCTATGTTGTTTCTTTGTTGTTTTGATAGTTTAAAATAACTAACCTATTTTTTACGTTGTTTTTTGTTCATGTATTGTTTATTTAATAAGTTGGGAATAGTGGTTGAAAGGGAGGAGATAAATTTCAAAGAAATTGAAAGATACAAGGTTCGTACCCTGGTCAATACCCTTATAAAGGGTGAGCAATTTTGTTCATGTATTATTTTATACATTGTTTCTATTGTTTATGTGTTGTTCTATAATATTTTTAATGTTGTTCTAATAATTTTTTTGTTGTTTCCATGTAGTTTTTCAATGTTGTCACAAAGGATAGCTTTTTCGCGACCACTGCCGTCGCAAATAATTTGGGCCTCGCGTGCTGGCCCAATTGGAAGCAAGGTAATTGTGACAATAATTGTTGTCGCTAAATGTGTAAATACAGTTTGTACCAATTTTAAGCTCTTTGTTTTCATGTTGTTTGCAATATTGTTTACGTTGTTTCTAGGTTGTTTTTATACTATTTTTAATGTTATTCTGATGTTTCTTTGTTGTTTTCACGTAGTTTTCGATGTTTCATTATAGTTTTTACCTATTTTTAAGCTATTTTTATTTATATGGTGTTTTATATATTGTATCTGGTTTGTTTCTATATTGTTCTTGTTTGTTTCCATATTTTTATGTTTTCATGCATTGGATCCAAAATTGGATTGTGTTTTTTTTATTGATATTGTTTCTATATTATTTTTAATTTATTTGGTTTTAATATGTGTTGTTTTATGTGTATATTTCTTGATTTTTTTATAGGATTTCGGGTATAAAATTGATTATTTAACGGGGACAAAATTTATTTTTTCACTGAAATTTTATTAGGTGAAACATGTTTGAAACATATTCGAAACAATCTTGAAACAACAACATAAAAAAGTCCGAAAAATTTGGTGTGGGACCGTAAATTTGTCCAGAGAAAGGGCGGCAGCGTAAATTTATCCACAAAAAGGGCAGGAGCGTAATATTATCCAAAACATATCTAAGAGCGTAAAAAGTTGTATTCCTTTCCGCAATATGGGGCAATAATGTCCTTATCCCAATTCTGAACTAGGTCAGGGTCCAAAGCTCAATTATTGCATTCTTACGGATATGGAAGCTCTCTTCCTCGACCCATTATTGTTTAATGAAACCTACTACTTGCTAAGATTGTAAGGCCACAATTGGGCCCGATTTGAGTGTACCAAGTTTGATTAACCAAACACTGCAGGAAAATTCCACTTACCGACAGAAATAATTTTGTCACTAAATTTTACAGTTACCTACAGAATATCTATAGAATAAAAAATATTATTTTTTCCCAAATTATACCAACAAGTTACCGACAGTTTTTTAATTTACCGACAAATTTTCTGTAGGTATTTACTGTGAAGCCCTCGATTTTTATTCGAACATGTACTTGTTTCACGTATCATCCTTGTACTAATTTGACTATTTTACCGTGTCGCTTTGACGGGTAAATATTAATGATAAATATAATTTGCATTTAATTTTTTTTATTTATTACTTGTGATCATAATTATTTATTAATTCTATTTGGCATTAATGATCACTTGATCGATCATCATTATTATTATTTGTGTATCTATTAGTCACCTTAGAATTTTAAGAGACTATTTATTTTAGAGATTTATACCTTATAGAATTAAGAATTCGATTTAGAATAAGTGATCATGAGACTTATAAGTGATCAAGGAAATCACTAATTATTTTGGAGATTGATATTATTCATCTATTGTCATCATATTTAGGGTAGAAATATCTCCCAACTCTTGTACACATACACCTTATGTATTCATCTTGTGTATTACTACACCATTATTTCAAACCTACATCTTAGAATTATCTTACAAATTCAACCACCCAATTTGTCAAAAAGACACAAATTTAAATTCCCCCTAAAACATGACTTTTGGCCAATTGTCCCTAACATAGTAGCATAGGTATTACTTTACTCCCTAATTACCTCAATTATTACCCTAACTTATCATCTAACCAAACAAGACAAAAAAATTGTCTCCTCCCCCTCTCTCATGGACGGCCATATGGCCTTAGAGGACCAAAAATTGGTTCGTTTTTCATTTCACCAACATTCATCTCTTCAAGCCTTGAATCTTCTTACTTCTCTCTAAAAATCCTCCTACCTCTCTCTACATACTCTATATAGCCAAAATTTCAAGAATTCATCCCCCTACTCCTTCAAAATAATTCGAACCATCACTACTAAGGTAAGGAAAGATTTCTTTTCTACCCATTTTTGATATCACCTAACTCATCTCTTTCACCTTCTAATTTAAGTTTGATTTTTGATTTTGAGGTATACTTAGAAGATCATTTGAGGATATTAAGACTATAAGGTATGAAATGGGATTTTTAGTACATTTTCTCCTTCTCTTTCTATTTTCCAAATTTTGACACTCCATTTTCATTTTTGGAGTTTTAGGGGATGACCTTGAAAGTTGTTATTAAGGGTGACCAAAATCTTACATTTTGAGGCCATTACTAGTCACACTTTACTCACTACACAAGGTAAGTGTAGTACTTCCAATTTCTCACCATCTTCTTCTTCTCCTTAAATTTTTAACCTCATTTTTCTAACTCCTATATTTTTTTGATATTCCTTGACCTAGGGGTTGACCTAAGTCACTTCTTCATCAAGAGTGATTTATTCTATTTTTTCACCAACAAATCAATCTTTAAGGTGGGTGGAAACATTCTTTCAACTTCTAGGTGTTTTAGTTAAAATGCATGTAGTATTTTGTTATTGAGCACTTGAGATATATATATTATGTATTGCATGCTATTGTCATGTACCAAGTGGAAAATTTCTCAAGTGTTGCTCAAAAATGCGATTTATCGAAAATTAGGGCATACATGTACACTTTATTGTTATATTTGATGAATCCTTGTATGAGATGGTCATGTATGTGTATGAATCTTGAAATCTATGTTTTTTATGATTTATAAATTGGAAAAGTCAAGCATCATTGATTAAATTTCAAATTTTGGACTTAAAATGCGAAAATGGAAAGTTGGTGGACTTAATTGCAAGAAAATAAAACTTAAGGAACCCCTCTGTAATTTTAGATTTTTGGGACTGAACTCAGGTTCAAAAATTATGTTTTGACATTTTAATAAAGTTTTAAGAGTTTTGGATAAATAAAATCAACCCTTAAAAGCCCAAGGACTAGATTATAAATTTTAGAAGTTTAAGGGCTATTTTGCAATTTTCGAAATTGTGCCAGGCCCTAATTTTAAAATTTGAAATTTTGACTCTTAACGGACTGGAAATATCATATTTTAAGTGAATTCCAATAGTCCAAGTGTTTAGATCTTGGAAAGTAATTTTATAAAAATTGAGGGACCAAATCGTAAAAGATTAATATTGAGGACCAAAATGAAATTTCCAGGACTTATGCAGTCCATGCACCTGGAAATACTAATTTAACTTTAACATAATTATATTTTGGACACAAGGTTCAAATTTCATAACAATTGGACCCCTAAAAGCCTTAAAGGCAATTATTTCAAAATGGGACAAAAATGAGATTTTCAAATGTTAAGGGACCTATACTTATTTCTTTTAAAAACTGCTTTTGTCCCAATATCCCACTGACCTTAGTGACATTTTCCAACTGAAATCACATTAAAAGCCCTTCCGGTTTGTGAGTTCCAATTATTTTAAACTTAGGGTCTGAAATGATAATTTTAACAAATTTGGGGCCAATGTGAGAATGTGAAAAAAGCTCGACCTCAAAACTTTAAAAACCTGAATCTCAGAACAATTTAGAGAATTTAGGAATTGACCTCATAGTTTTTCATGGTCGGTATATTTACTTATTGTAAATTTTCTTTTTAACAAGGACATAACTCAAATTATTTTTCTTTTAAAGAAATAAATGTACTGGACCCTCGACTTTTAATAAATAATTAAAAGATTTTATTTTCTTAAAACCCCTTGACTTGTCGGAACGTCTTGACCGATTAATACCCGATCGCGGGGCGACTTCCTCGTCTTGCGATTTCGAATCTATAACGGGAGTTATGTTCCACCTAATCTTTCAAGATATCGAAGATTGCTTATCCTTCCGATAATCATCTTCATCCAAATAACTCCACCAACGCCATAATTACCACTCGCGATTTCCAAAATATTTCCTGAACTGCTTCCCTCAATCAATAATACTCGACTGTCTGATTGACTACCTGAACTTGTATTTACTTTCATGTCTGAGTCAACTTGGTGTGTCGAGCTCACAAATCGGAATGGATACGTTGGGGATGGAACCAGGCAATGGGCCGCTATTCCACTCTTCCGGCCCCATCGTCCTAATCCCGCAACTGAGGGACGGAGTTTGTCCAAGGGAAGCGGGTCGTAGTACTTGAGGTATAATCATGATTATGACGAATCCGAGCATTGCAAGCTCCAATGTGGATTTTGTCTTTGCTTATGGAGCGATAAGGTGACAAAAAAGTCTTGACCATCTTGAACGGGGAGTTACAAGGAAGAGCGAAGGAATCGTTGTCTGATCCACACGATTCCGGAGTTAATCGGACCCGATTGGTTGGCGCTACAAATTCGTACGCAACCGCTACTTATATTGCATTGGTTGGTGCTACAAATCCGTACGCAACCGCTACTTGTATTGCATTGGCTGGCGCTACAAATCCGTACGCAACCGCTACTTGTATTGCATTGGTTGGCTCTACAAATCCGTACGCAACCTTTACTCATTTGCATAGGATTGGCGTTACATTCAGTACGGAATCCTACCTGTCTTGCGTGAAACATAGTGCTTGTGTGACCACGAACTATTCTTAAACTGTATAAGTATATTACTTAATATATATTTATCACGACGCTTGTGGACTATGTGTGAAAACATGTATCATACCTCACGCGTTTTCATACAACCGTTTTCTCGCATTAACTATATACATCGCCACACTCTCACGATCACCCCATCCACCGAGATTTCCTCATCCCCTCCCCGTTTTTTAACCTTTAGATGAGGAGTACGTTGAAGACGTCGAACCTACCACTGATCGAATCCCATGCTCTGCTGTCGTACTAGTTCCTATAATCATTGATGTCGAGCGACATTTTCTTTGCTTTTGTTATTGTTGAACTCCTTCGCTCGCTTTTTAGTTTGACCGTAAGTTTAAATTCGGATATTTTGATGGATTGTATTCGGATATTGTCGGACCTTGATATGTAATTCGTACTTGTGTGTATTTTATTCCGCTGCATTAGACTCTATTTCACTTGGAGTTTTGTATAATTGGTTTAGACTGTTGAATTATTTCTATTTAAGTGATTGATCGTCATCGCGTCGCGTTGGGGCGTGACAGTTATGGTATCAGATCTCGGCTAGTAAGATGGAAACTTACACCGAGCTGACCCAAGATAGGACCCTCGGACCGTGTTGGGTAGTACCGTGACCTAACCAATTAAGTGTGAAATCAATTTCAAAAATGGCATAGAACCGTATTACTGATGTTTATACTAAGTTAGAATTTATACTTGAAGATTCCATGATCATACTTGATTTGACCTAGTTGACTCTTGACTGACTTTCTTTATTCATTCTTTCCCTATTCTCCCTTATCTTTTCCTTAACTTCGTTTAATCCTCCTTAGTTTGGCTTGATCAGGATGGAGCTGACGCCACCTATCTGGTAGGAATTATTGGAGGCCCGCGCCGAATGTGATTACTTTTGGGCATACAAGAACCACTGGCACCAGGAATACCTTCGAGCTACCTCAGAATTGGCAGGGGAGCGCCGCCGTAACCAAGAACTAACACACCTCCTGACGAAGAGCCAAGAGGAGAAGAATAGCCTTACCCTTCTTGCTAAGGATCGCGAAGATCAAATTCAGTCGATCCAGGAACACTTGGAAATTACTCGCAAGAAGATGGAACACGCCAAGGAAGGCCGCGCAAAGTGGGAAAGGGATGCATACATGTCGAGGGGCACCATCGGATGCCTCGAATAGACTATCATCAAACAGATGACGGTGATCGAGGACCTCACACAGACCTTTTCTCAGTGGGATGCCGCTTTGGAGACTGCTGTGGCAGCCAATGCACTAGCACCGCCACCACCCGAGGTGGAACCAGAGGCCGACCCTAAAGCGAACAATGAAGAGGATCCCAAGGAGGATCCTGAAGAAGATCCCGAAGAGGATCCCGAAGAGGATCCTGAAGAAGATCCTGAAGAGGATCCCGATGAGGATCCAATGGAGGATAGAGAGCCCGAGGCGCTTGAAGCCGCCCCACTTGATGACACTCTGGGATTAGAGCAGTGGCCAGATTTAGCCGACTGGCCTAATGTTGAGGCGGTACCTCAGCCCGATCAGGTTCCGGTTATGGATGAGGTCGCTAGTGATGATGACGGCGACCTCACCGAGTAGAGAGCTTCTATGTTAGATTTTAGCCGACGCTTATTTCCATCATGTTGTATTTGCTTCCCGTTGTACTTTGATCAAGTTGTATCTTGATTCTAGATTATCTTCGATTTTGTATTCCTGTTGTATGAACTCATTCGGGTGTATTCAAATTTTCACATCAATGAATATACTTTTTCTACTTATTCTATGGCTTGTGTATTGTTGTTGTGATATAACTTGTTATATGCGAGTATTTATTGAAATCATTCATTTATGGATTGTAGCTAAACCTCAGGATACAAAATGGTTGGACACCGTGGACGCGGAGACCCCGCCGTGTTCCCCAAATGTATAATGACGCGCCGGGAACGGTACCCTCCGAATTGCCACCATCTCCTCTCGCCGGGCCGAGATAACTTAACCGCACAGCCCTGCAAAAAATCCTCGTTGTTCATGAGACAACAAACAGCCTCGTCGGCTAACCTCAACTCCGCCGAGAGGCGAATGATCGTACATTGGAGCGGTTCCCTACGATTCGACCCCGACTTTCTTAGGGGAACCAGATGACATAAAAGCAGAGGAATGGATCGAGAAACTAGAGAATATCTTTAATGCTCTCCAATATTCCAAGGAACAGAAGGTTACACTCGCAGTGTTCCGACTAAAATCGGTTGCACGAGATTGGTGGAGAGTAGTTGAGAGAAAGTGGGAACAGGATCAAGTAGATAGAATGTGGGAAAATTTCCTGGCTGAATTCATAAGCAGTACATTCCCCAGGTCGTGAAAGAGGCATGCCGGGATGAATTTCATAAGTTGAGGCAAGGGAACATGTCCGTAGCCCAGTATGAGTCTGAGTTTCATCGGTTGTCCAAATATGCTTTGGGGACAATCAATACAGAAAAGGACAAATTATATAAGTTCACACGAGGACTGAAGTTGAAACTTCAAAAGCAACTTTTGACTGTTGAAATGACAACCTACTCAGCCGCGCTAAAGACAGCTCTCCGCATTGAGTTAGGACTGAACCGTATTGGGCAGATTCAGCATAGTAGGTCATCAAACAGTCTCAAGAGGACAGCTGTGGGACAACCATCTAAGCAGCCTGCTAAGTTTCAGAAGGGACCAGTTAATAAGACGGATAAAAGAAAAGGACCGATACAGGAAAAACCAGGTCAAGTATGTGCACATTGCCAAAAAATGGGACATACTGTCAATGATTGTTGGCGCAAATAGGGGATATGCTTGCTATGTGGCAAAGAACAAAGACCACCAAGGATTGCCAAGGCACGAGGATCGCACGAAACAAGTGCAGCCGCCAAAGCTGGGTAATGGCCAGGGAAATCGGGCAAGGATACCCGCTCGAGCATTTGCACTAGCCGGACATGAGGCTCCGGAGGCAACAAATGTGGTGGAAGGTACGCTTCTAGTATCTAGCCACTACGCTAAAGTACTATTTGACCCTGGATCAACGCATTCATTTGTCGCACCACATTTTGTACACAAGCTGCATGCATGCATGGAACATATGCCTATAGGTCTAGAAGTGTCCACTCCTATGGGCGCAAGCCAGATAACAGATATTATCTATAATGCATGCGAAGCTAAGATTGATGAGATAAACTTTCCTGCCAATTTGATCTTGTTGCCTATATCCGAATACGACATTATATTGGGAATGAACTGGTTGTCTGCACACAATGCACAAATGGACTGCCATCGTAAGTTCATTAAGCTATGTGAACCCGGTAAGCCAGAAGTAGAAATTTCAGGAAGAGCACGGGTTAAGATTGCCATTTCAGCAATGAAAGCGAGGAAGGCGATCACTAGAGGGGCACAAGGGTACTTGGCGTTTGTAATTAACAAACCTAAGATTGAGACACAAATTAATCAAGTACCTATAGTATCGGAATATACAGATGTATTTCCACAAGAACTCACCACTATCCCTCCAGATAGGGAAGTCGAGTTCACCATCGAGGTATTACCAGGAACCACCCCGATCGCCAGAACGCCGTATAGAAAGGCTCCTATTGAGTTACAAGAGTTGAAGACACAATTACAGAAGCTGATGGATGTGGGATTTATCCGACCAAGTACGTCTCTCTGGGGAGCACCGGTACTATTTGTCAAGAAGAAAGATGGCACATTAAGACTGTGTATAGACTATCGCGGACTTAACAGCATGACCATCAAGAACAAATATCCCCTCCCGAGGATAGATGAACTGTTGATCAACTTCAAGGAGCGATGGTGTACTCGAAGTTTAATTTACAACAAGGATATTATCAGCTAAAGATCCGTGAAGAAGACGTTTCCAAAACGGCATTTCAGACCAGATATGGACACTACGAGTTTGTAGTGATGCCTTTTGGTCTGACAAATGCACCAAAGAAGATTTATGGATTTGATGCATCGAGTCTTTCAACCTTATTTGGATCAATTCGTAGTGATATTCATTGATGATGTTGGGAAATCATTTTGTAGATTTTGATGAATGCCATGTAAAACTTAGAATAGGAAGCTGGCATCCCATTTTTGTTGTAAACTGCATTGTAATAGATAGATAGGCCGATCAAGCGAGTTAAGTCGGCTATGCCTAAACATGCAAGAAGACAACCGGAGACTAGAAGGAAGACTCATTGCGAGGCCGAGTATGGCAAAGAAGATAAGACGGAACTCGACTAAAGATGCAAACAGATGCAAACAGTGAAGTATCGATCAAGTTAACTCAAGACATGACCAAGTCTCGAGGTTGAAGTGACGAAAGAGTCATCAAATGATTGGAAGTGACTCAAAGTCACCTGGGGATGTTAAGAAAATGCGGTCAAGTCAAGACAATTGAAAGAGATCCGTTGCACAGAAATCAAGAGAATTACTTAAACAAGTAATATCTCCATACTACCTTTCTTGAAGTGCTCAGTTCTAGAAGCGTGCAAGAGGAATAAACCAATGGGAAGCACGCACCATGTCGAACTCGAAAAGTCAAGAATCATTCATACGAGGAAATGGAAATTCCAAGGACTGCAACAAGACAAGCCAACAACCACAAGTGACTTTCAAAAATAAGCCTATCTCTTCAACGGGCAGATTTTTGAAAGATCACTATAAAAAGCTGAGGAACGACTGAGAGAAGGTTACCTCGAACCACGAACATTCAAGCAAATATTTGAATCAGAACCAAAGATACTCTCAAATAATTCAAGATTAATCCTCAAGCCTACATTACGAAGAAAATCAATCCAACACTCACCTGTGAAGGAAAGATAACTTCAATCAGTTGAAGAGGAAATTTTTGAAGAATCAAGGGGGTCTACATTCCACGGAGGATTGTAGGAAGGTTCAAGGTCGAACTAGTCTCAAGTTTTTGGAGGGCTTCGTGATCAAATCCAAGGAGCTTGAGCAAGTGGGCTCGTAGTAGCAAGGCGATTGCCCTGTGAAGAAGGCTGGGTCGTCGAGAAGCCACCGCGTGACCAAGGCATCTCCGGATCGAGTCCCAAAGGATCAAGTCGGTTGTGTGATCAAGACTTGTATCCGGACTTTACCACTCGTATCGATCAATACTTAGTGGATTCCTCCGGAGTTGGAGAAGAGAGGAGTAGAAGAATTACCCCATCTTCGAACTTCTATAAAAACTTATCGTGTCATTTACATTTCAAAGACTTTAATTCTTGCATCTTATTTGTTTAACTAACTCACGATAAATTTGCTATCCACTTGATAATCTCTAAGAGCTAAAACCAAGTATTAAAACAAACTTAACCAAATTCAAGGGTGTTAAGTCTTCCGCTGAAAACAAACTACAGTTGAGCTAAGTCTTTAGTCTTAATAGCTGAGTTATTCTATCAACAAATCGCTCAAAGTGCATGAGTGACTAACTCTACCGATTAACTAAATTAGTTGTCCACCAAGGACACAGCTGAGAAGTATTAACTCTGAACATTTAAAAGGACTAAATCGAAAAGTTGGTAAGGTTTATTCAACCCCCCCTCCTTCTAAACCTTACACTCACACCCCTTGGGACCAACAATTGGTATCAGAGCGGTTGGTTCATTAAGCCTTCCGCACTGGTTACTGAACTAGATCTCCAAATTTTTCAAAGTCTGTTTTAGCACTTAAGTTTTCTATACTCCTTTTACCATCAAAAGTTATTATCATGGAAGCAAATTTGACACGCATCCCTATGTTCACAATTGAAGAATTTGATGATTGGAAAATTCGTATGCGCTCATCTATCAAAGATTACATGATGAAATGTGGATAGTGATAGAGGATGGGCCACTCAAATTTTAAAAGTGAACACAACAAGGAGAGCTCAAGAAGGTGAAGGTGAAGAGGATGTTGCTCCCGGACATCTATGGTTGAAAAACCAAGAGTCAATGGACAAATGATGACAGAAAAAGATATAACCTGGACAATGTGGCCAAGGACATTCTTTACAAAACCTTGGACAAAGCCATGTTCAATAAAGTCAAATCATGCAAAACGGCTAAAGAAATGGGACAAGCTAACATTGATTTGTGAAGGCTCGTGAGCAAATCAAGGAAAATAAATTATCGATTGATGTACGAAATTTGAGAATTTCAAAATGATCGCAGAGAGACCTTGATCAACCGGATGCTCGGTTCCACGTAAATTACCAACGAGCTATCTCGCACTTGGAAAAGAATATACACGAAGGAAATGTTTATGAAGATTCTAAAAAGTCTCCCGAGTTGAATGGGAAATGAAGGTCATGGCACCGAGACATTCCATGGACCTATCCAAGACATCCAACCATGAGCTATTCTCGGATCTCAAAGCCTACTAATTTGAGTGAGAAGAAAAGACCATGAAGAGACAGACAGTTGTACCCAAAACAAACTCTAATTGTTAAGATGGCAAGAGAGCCGAGGTCAAAGAAGTCATTGACCCGGAGGAAATAGCCCGATGATTAAAAGGTTTAACAAGTTCTTCAATAAGAACTACAAAAGAGGCAAGGGCGAATCCTCCGTAAGACACTCGGCTCCTCCAAGTCAAGGGAAGATAGGCCAACCAAGAAATCGAGCATCAAAAAGTCAATATCAAAGAGTGACAATCCAAGAATGGAAAGAGTGATCACAAGGTTGAAAATCTATCTTTGGAACTACAGCAACCAGGTCACTATGCCATTGATTGCCGATATCCTGTAGTCAACAAATACAGAATGAAGAAGAAAGAAAGGTCTTGAGAGAAAGAAGACAAGAAAAGAAAAAGGCAATGTTGGCTGCAGAGATCTGCTGAGACAGCCAAGTCAAGAGACACAAATTGATTGAGAAAGTAGTGAAGTGACTACTCAAGTGACTCACGAAGAAGAAGCCTTGATCTGTTTGATGGCCAAGGAACAAGACCAACCCGACCAAGAAGATGAGGTACACTCTCGACTCATCACACTCGATCTTAGTGATAGTGATCGTGACACACACACTTCATCACCCACTCGATCTTTATGATTCATTAGGCAAAATGATGAAAGACTTTGAACACATTAAATCCTCACACACACTTCTAAATGAGGAAAACAATCGCTTAAATGCCAAAACTCACAAAATGACTAAGGAGCCGAGTACCCTAAGTCAAATAGCCGATGAAAAAGAAAGTATAAGGGGCTAAAAATGCGAAGCTAATAAGCGAGATAGCTGCAATAGAAAAGATGGAGAATGACCTCAAAATGTGATTGCCTCATTCACTAAGGCATCTAAATCATTGGATGATCTTATTATGAGTCAAAGAGAATGTGGAGACAAGACAAAGCTTAGGATTTAATTCCTTTGTGCTATGTCAAGCTCCAAAAGTGATTTTGGAAAAAGGATCTTCAAGTAATGAAGTATCTCAAAAATCCAAAACTCCAAATAGTGCACACACATTAATTCCAAAGCACAATCACAAGCAAACGGCCTTGGATATAAGGGAAAAGGAAAAAACGGCCGTTGAGTGTGTCTTTGAGAGGATATTGAGAAGAAATCCGGTCGATTTCCTCAAAGAAACTTCAAACAAAATACTCAGTAAAGAAGAAACAGCTACCAAAACCTCGGAAGATTTATAAAAGAAATATATATATGAAGGGAATAGTAGAATGTACCCAAGCCAAGTCGATTGGAATAACGTGAACTATCAAAAAAGACCTATGGAATATAAGCCCAAATGGCAAAGGCACGAAACTCAAGAAAGACCATTCCAAAGGTATAAGAGCTTTCATCAAAGACACATATGAACCTAGGCACTACACTCGGAGATATCACAACTACCCAAAGAAGGCAATTGCTAAAACACA
This sequence comes from Rehmannia glutinosa, assembly GCA_016081115.2. Classification (NCBI taxonomy): domain Eukaryota; kingdom Viridiplantae; phylum Streptophyta; class Magnoliopsida; order Lamiales; family Orobanchaceae; genus Rehmannia; species Rehmannia glutinosa. The sequence continues at coordinate 33,092,962 of CM071924.1, read as the reverse complement.
TATACAGTGCATACAGACAAAAGAGACAGTTGTATGAACCTATCCCCAAGCAATTTGCCAAAATTAATTATGATTATGGCACCGATAGATGGCAACCCCTTAGAGTCAAATCATTTGGCTATAGGTTGGTTGTATCATCTTACAATACTAACCCCTCAGGACCCGCATACAAAATATGGGTACCTAAAACTTAATTTCCTTGTTTGCGGGTTCAAGCAGTGAGTGCCAAGGAACCTGGTACATGGATAGTGGTCGTTCCCGGACATATGACAGAAACAAGAAAAATCTGTCAAAATTCAAGGAAGTCAAAGGAGCAAAAGTCATATTTGGAGGAAATGAAGCTCCAGGAGAAATAAGAGGCATTGGATCCATCAAGAAAAATGGATTAGAAATCACAGATGTTGCATATGTTGAAGGACTCAAATTCAATCTGAGTATTAGCCAACTCGTGACAAAGGCTATAATGTTGGATTCAACATGGGAATATGCCAAATCAAGGACACTCAATCCAATGAGGTTGTGTTGCAAGGATGCAGACAAAAGAGCATGTATGTAGTAGATTGGTCAACTGCAACACCAAGCACTTGTCTACTAGCAAAGAGCACAGCCGAATCAAGTTGGTTGTGGCACAAGAAGCTGAGTCACCTGAATTTCAAGACAATTAACAAGCTTGCCAGAAGTAATCTTGTGGAAGGACTTCCAGACTCAGTATACAATAAGGAAAGTGTATGTGATGCAAGTCAGATGGGAAAACAAATCAAATCATCATTCAAAGGAAAGACATGTCCATCATCAATAAGAATATTGCATCTGCTACATATGGATCTATTTGGTCCAGTTGAACCAGCTAGCATAAGTGGGAAGAAATACACCTTGGTGGTAGTAGATGACTACTCAAGATATACATGGACAATATTCATGTGTAAGAAGAAAGAAACTCTACGAAACTACCACACGGTGATGAAGAGAATTCAAAATGAGAAGAGTCAAACCATTATCAAAATAAGATCTCGACAGAGGAACCGAGTTTGTAAATAGTATAATAACTCGATTTGTATTGAAAATGTTATTGGTCATGAATTATCTGCGACAAGGACTCCTCACGCAGAATGGAGTTACTGAGAAAGAAGGAATAGAACTCTCAAAGAAAGAAGCCAAGGACCATGTTAGCGGAAGCGGGGCTACCTAAAAGATTTTGGGTCAAGCAATAAACACAAAGATGCTACACTCAAAATAGATGCATGATAAACAGACAATGGTGACAAAGACTCCTATGAGATTTGGACAGGAGAAAACCAAATGTTGCATATTTTAGAATATTTGGATGTAAATGCTTCATCCATAACAATGGCAAAGATAATTTGAAGGCTTTTGATGCTAAAGTGATGAAGGTATCTTCTTGGGATACTCAAATTTGAAAGCAAAGCCTCTGAGTACTCAACAAGAGGACTATGGTTACAGAGGGAATCCATTCATGTGGTGTTTAATGAGTCGAATGTAAATGGAGAAGACATTGAAGAATCGATTGATAAGTTTGAATCAACCAACCATGCGAAGAAGAGTCCTTATGCTTAAGTCAAGTCGGAATTATAAACTCGAGATGAAGATGAGATAGTGAGTCTCAAAAATAGCCGGAAAATATGCAGGCTAAGTGATGACGAGAGAGCTGATCAAAGCAACATAGCCGCAAGACGATCAATCCACTAACTTACTCCAACTTGATGTAAGATGGTGAGAGACCATCCACCGAACTAGTCATTGGAGATATAAAAGAAGGTGTCAAAACAAGATCCATAACTCAACAAGAAGCTATGTTCACATGCTTTATCTCACAAATAGAGCCTAAAGATGTGTCACAAGCATTGGATGACACACATTGGATTCAAGCCATGCAAGAAGAGCTGAATCAGTTTGAAAGAAATAAAGTATGGGAATTGGTTCAAAGACCCACCCATCAAAATGTTATTGGCACTAAATGGGTGTTCAGAAACAAGATAAACGAGGAAGGTTCTGTGGTAAGAAACAAAGCAAGATTAGTGGCCAAAGGATATTGCCAAGAAGAAGGGATAGATTTTGATGAAACATTTGCCCCTGTAGCAAGATTGGAAGCTATAAGGATGTTTCTTGCCTATGCAGCTCACAAGAATTTTATTGCATATCAAATGGATGTAAAGAGTGCATTCCTTAATGGTTTATTGGAAGAAGAAGTATATGTTGAACAACCTCCGAGGATTTGAGCGAAAGATTCTTGGAGATAAGGTATACAAACTCAAGAAAGCTCAGTATGGATTGAAACAGGCACCCGTGAGCATGGTATGACACATTGTCACAATTCTTGACTAGAACGGATTCACAAAAGGAAAAGTGGATAGAACACTCTTGAGAATTCAAGACAGGAAGAGCACACTTTGCTTGTTCAAATATATGTGGATGACATCATTTTTGGATCCACAAACAAAGAGTCATGTGATAAATTTTCAAACCTCATGCAAAGCAAATTCGAAATGGGCATGATGGGAGAGTTGACATTCTTCCTTGGACTCCAAGTGAAACAAAGTTGAAGGATGGAACCTTCATAAGTCAAACAAAATACACCAAAGATTTAATGAAGAAATTTGGTATGGAAAAGAAGTCTTCGTGAAAATACCAATGAATACATCATCAAAATGGACATGGATGCGGATGGCAAGCACAGTAGATCAAACAAGATACGAGCACTTATTGGATCATTGCTTTATCTCACAAAGAAGCGGGCGGACATCACCTTCGTAGGTGTATGTGCAAGATATCAATCTGCTCCAAAAGAAAGCCATATAATCTTTGAGCCAAGAGGATCTTGAGATATTTGAAAGGAAGCCAAGAAGTTGGCTTATGGTATCCAAAGGAAGGTGGATTCAAACTAGTTGGCTATTCGGGACTCGACTATCTTTGGATGTAGAGTTGACAGAAGAGCACCTCGTGCACATGTCAAATGCTTGGAAATAGGCTAATTTTCCTGGTTTAGCAAAAAGCAAAATTCAATAGCCACCTCTACAAATGAAGCGAGATACATAGTCATGCGCGCGATTGTTGTGCCCAAGTCCTAAGGATGAGACAACAAAGAGAGACTATGAAGTTGAAGAAAAGGAAATTCCAATCATGTGTGATAACACAAGTGCAATTGCAATCACTCAAAATCCTGTGTTGCACACAAGAACAAAACATATTGATGTCAGGTATCACTTCATAAGAGATCATGTTGAAAAGAAGGACATCATCTTGGAATATATTTCAACCGACAAGCGGTTGGCGACATATTCACAAAACCATTATGTGAGTCAATATTTGAAGAACTCAAGCGTGAGTTAGGATAATTGAGCTGAGTTGACACTCAGAAAACTCAAAGAAAAGAAATAAAGTACGAAGAGAGGAAAAAGAGTTGAACTCTTAAATCAATTTGAGTAAATCAACAGATTAAATGTCGGAAAGACAAGGCAATTGTCAGACTAGTAAGCCGACAAATGAGTATTTACATATGAGAAGAAAAGAGTTAAAAACAAAAGGTGAGGGACAAGCTAAGTCATTTATGAGCAAAGTGACAAAAACACAAATCGTTTTTACTAAGCGGGAAGGTTTTTAGGAATGACGTCGATAATAATGATGTGTACAGCAAAAGTCCGCACACCAAGCTTATAATTGGATATAAATGTTGCCGCATTAAATACGAGACATTAAATGCTAATCGGCGTGCAAAATCTAAGCCGTTGATTTCGATCACATTTCAAAACCACCCGCACGCCCTTTCATGAACCATATTTAAAATCTTTCGTCCGTTTCTCTCACACATTACCAAAAACTGTTCATTTCTCTCTCGGAAAAAAGGCAAAAACTCTCTCAAAACCCTATCAATCTTCAAATCACCTTCTAAGTTTCATTCGGTGAAATACTTGAAAAATGGCATCTACTCATGATTTTGTCAAGCTAGGAAAGCAAATCCACACCGGGTCTCATCGTGGATTTCGAGGGAATGGTCAAACAGGTCCGATGATGCCTCGTAAAGAAGATCGATGAAAAACTCGAAATGTCCGGGCTAAAACCATTTCGATGATGGAGTTTCCGATGACCTATGTGGAAGAGGTCGCGACGTTCTCGTGAACGCCGAGATTCACGATGAGGGGATCAAATCCTCTGTTCACGGGAAGGAGTTCATCATTACGCCAAGGATTTGGCGTAACACCGCCGTTACGTGGAAGGAGCACCGAAAATCAATGAAGTTGATGTTGACTTGGTCTGCTTGGAAGGAAGTAGCCAAACCGATTCGTCTTGAAAAGATAGTCTACACACTAACAAGAGGTCGCCAAGGAGGACTACCACAAATTGTTGGACATCGTTGCCAAATGCATAGACATCAAATTTGGCGGCTTTGACCAACTGTCAAAGCAAAATTGATCGTAATAGCCGATCATTGAAGAAAATAAAGTGAATCAAATGAGTTTGTCTACAGCAGACTCGCCATGTAGGAACAAATCCTTCAAGGAGGATGGAACATTTGGAGGATCACGGGATACGGCCTGGTAATTGGCGAATAATGGAAGTGAAGAAAGTCCCTCTTCGACATGGAAAGGCTGTCCATGTAAACAAGAGAATGTTCCGATCAAACCTCTCGGCGCACGAAAGAGAGCCTACGCTAAGAGAGAGGCGATACAAGTGAGGGGGAATCACCGACCAAAGATACTGATTGTCCCCTCTCCACCAAAGATAAAGGTTGCTCCTGCCCAGTGCTAAGAAGACTGATGCTCCTGCGGAAAAAGAAAAAGAAATCGCTCCCGCCCCTGCAGCCGAGTCACCCGCCCGCAGAGCGAAGTGTCTCCTCCCCTACGACCGCGGCGGAGAAGGAATCTCAAATACCTTCTCCCGGTCGTCAAGAAGAGGATAATCGATAAGCCAAGACGGCCCACTCCTCGGAAGAAAACAATAGCACCGCCCGCCGCCCAGACTCGAGAAAAACCTTGTCGAACTAGAAATCCCTCTGGTTCAAACAAGAAGAAGGAGAAGAATTTCCAGCGTTCCGAGCTTGAGAAGCCGGGCCGAGTCACCACTCACCGAAAAGATACCCGGACCTTTGCTGGAGAAGTAGAGTCTCCGGCGTGATTGATGAAACGCCAAGTCTGTTGAGGCCGATCAGCAGAGGCAACTCGAAGACCAGTGTAGATAGAACAGTGAGAGAACAAGGCACACCGAGACAACCAAATCACCATTGCCAAGGTTGTCTCTCCACCTTAACAGAGGTCATGAAGGTGTCGAAAGCGGCAAGTCTCTGCTACCCTTAATACCTGGAAACGAGGGCCAGCAAGAGAATGACGAAGACGATGTAATCATGCACTCTCCATTATATCCGGACATCCAAAATCGTCTGCGAGAGTGGAGAAAATGGAAGCCGAGCCTATCCAGTGCGGTTTGAAAATCCGAGTTCATTCTTTGAGGAAGAAGAACTCTTGATTTCTTGAGGTGGACACAAAGATTTTGCAAGCCCTTGACGAGGATAATTGCATCAATATACTTGGAGATTCGAAAAGAAAATAAACAAAGCAAAGCAAACGAGGACACAGAGGCACGTGAGAAGGCCAAGATCCGCCCCCTATAACCGCACCCTACGTAACATACACATCCTCACCTTGACGTCCTATCGAGAAAATGATGAGGATCGGACCTCTTGCTGCCGCCACGTAAGAGTTGCAAATGCAAAGCAAGCAATGGAAGAATCCGAATCCTTCATGAGCAAAGAATGATGGAGGAACCGGAGAGTCCTACAAAACACAAATGAGATAGACCCAATGGGAGTGGTGCGAATATTGCCACCGTGGTTGCTTTGCCACCACTTCCCACTCACTCGAAAGAAGGAATTAAGGAATCGGCGATGAAACGGGATAGTGGGGACCCCGGTCGAGCCAACCCCAAATGAAGGTGTCTTACCACCCCCCCCAACTGAATACTCAATAGGAACAGTAATGAGTCCGGAGCGAGTGACCCCATTCCAAGTCACTCACCGGTGGGCCACCGGGGGAAACTCCTCCAAAGGTCGGCAAGGTCGGAGGATGCTACACCGACTCCACAATGAATCTAGGAGACGAAGTGGAGAAGGAACAAACACAAAGTACACAAAGCGGCAAGTTGTCATCAACGAGGCTCGGCGATTGAGACTGTCTCACCGAGGTGCCCACCGCTCTCTGAAGGCTAATGACGCCGCTAATGCGATCGAGGCACGAGAAGGAATGTACGGGAGTTAACACTGGGCGATGAAAGTGCAATCCATGGAGTTGAGACTCGAATGGATGCCACCGAGAAGACCCTAAGACACCGACACTGTCGAAAGGGATGTCCAAGGCCTCGCCGTAGTTGAGACCGGGGAGGTAATGAAGGCCCACGGGAGGTTGAAACTTCCTGGGTAAAGAAGTCAAGAAACATCCCTCCTGCTATCATTGATCCATCGAAAAAGGAGATAAGTGCACTTCACGATTCCCATGATAATCTGATGTAACCTTTCCGGGATCGGAAGGAGACGATGAAGCCGAGTCATCCCCCCTGTGATGATCCAAAAGACTCAGTGAGGATGTTCCAACCACGAGTAAGTCCGACCTCAAGACTACTCGCTAAACTTTCAACTTTGATGATGAGCCACCCATGGAAATCTCATCATCGTCTGATGACGCGCTTTGATAAGGCCGAGACCGTCAACTCACTTGTAAAAACCAGTTGAGACCAACGAAGCTGTTGAGACAAAGAGGCTCGCAAGCCGGGTCAACTTCACAAAGACCCCAGTGAAAAGAGTCCACTGCGCAGGCTCCCCAAGCTGCAGCAGGTTCAACTCCACAAGGAACCTCACGAGCACCACTCATCATTGAACAAATCCCAGTTGCCCGTGATGATCCCTTTGTAGAATCATTTCCCTTCTCTCTGGAAGTACCCGACCTCCCTGAAGAATCAGAAAGAGATCTCAAACGCTTCCACAGACCAGATCCTGTCATTCCATCAGACACCATTGTTCCAGCTGACTATGATTTTGACGCTGGCTGTCCACCAAAACAGAGGAACAGCAAATTGTTCGGGAGGTGTTCAAAGCATTATTTGCTGAAATTGAACGGATGGAGAGGCACCAGGCCTCAATGGACATGAGACTGGATAACAGGGATGCCAACCTCACTGCTGACTTGAGAGGCATAATAGTCAGAATCCGGGAGTGGTGGCAACAGCAGCAAACAATACGTGTGGAACAAGCTAGATATTTCAGAACATTGTTCAACAAGTTGTTGGTGCAGCGAGTGAGAATGCGATGCAAAGACAAAATTGAAAGAACACATTGAGCAAATGCATGAATCTCACACTTTTTGAGATAAAGTCATTTGCGTGAGCAAAATAAGAATGAGCTCCTGCGTATGGAAGAAAACATGGATCGCAAATTGATCTTCTCATGGCCGAGATGAAGTTGATTAAAGTGAATCCAACGCTACTCGTTCGAGTTTAGCCTGCAAAGATACTCCGCAAAGATACTCGGCGAAACTCGGCTATCAACGGACTCGACTTTACGCTCGCTAGTTTGTTTCGGGGTTCCTCTCTCCTTTGATGATGCCAAAAAGGGGAAGAGGAATACCTAAAAGACTGAAGGGATCTTAAGTTGAGAAGGAGGGAGCAAGTGAAGGGACAGACAAACCGAGGAAGTATCAAGAGAAAAGAAAGGGAAGTCTGCTGAGGGGGGAAGGATCGAAAGATGTGACCTTGATGATTGCTAAAACCCCCAACAAAGTCTTGTCACGATTGATATTATCAAAAACTCCAAGTGACTCGCCACTCCAACACTCACGATGTACCAATGGTCGAAAAGAGAAAGATTGAAGCAGGGATGGAGGAAGTGGAAGGAAGGATGAATGCCCGAGTTATGGATATTCGAAACAACATGGAGGCATTCCGGAAGAGAGAGACACTTATGCCATCTCATATGCGGAATCGAGCCAAGATCGGTTGATGAATTTAAAACGCCGCATCCCGAAGGATACTTCGCAAACATGTCCATGGCTCAAGCACGGGACTTGTCTTTGAAAAGGGTCTCACACTATGTGAAGAAGGCGACAGCAGCGGACTACCGGCGGTCACTCTGCTGGTCACTCCGCTAGTCACTCCGCTGGGAAAAGAAGACCCCAGACAATACACGCCCGCAGGTAGAGGAAGAAGCGTTGGTGGAGGAAGAGGTTTCAAACCTAGATCTCTGCCCAAAAACATTGAGTACATAGATCCAGGCAAGAAAGGAGGGATCTCTTGGGCGGTTTTGACGAAGTAGCCAATCTTCAAGTGGCTAAGAACAATCTTTGAGTATGTGAAAAGAATTGAAGAAGAAAATAAAAGACAAACTCAGCTATGGGAGGAGAGACAAGAGAGACTAAGAAGAGATGAAGTCGCCTTTGCCGGAAGGCGTATGAAAAGAAAAAAAAAAGGCGGTTGAAGATGAGAAAAAGAAAGAAGATCGAAAGATGACAGAGTCAAGAAGATGAAAGAAGGAGCGTGAAAGGAGATGAAGTGTTCTTTGTCCACCCCTTCATGTATTTTACTATGTAAATACATTTAATGTAAGTCTTCAGTACATTGAATAAAATTATGCAATTTCTATACTTGTGTAAATATAGAACAACATAGTTAGCTTAAGCCCCTGGTTAAACTCGATACATTTTTGTTGGTTTAAGCTCTGATACACCTTGTAAACAGCTATGTAAAGAACAAGAATGTTATGATCAATAAAAGATCGATTCTAACACACATTTTGTGATTCTACATATGCCTGTATGTATCTTTGCTGTTTAAATTATTGATGTATGTTTTAAGTTTTGGCATCATCAAAAAGGGGGAAATTGTTGGGAAATCATTTTGTAGATTTTGATGAATGCCATGTAAAACTTAGAATAGAAAGTTGGCACCCCATTTTTGTTGTAAACTGCATTGTAATAGATAGGGCTGATCAAGCTGAGTTAAGTCAGTTATGCCTAAACATGCAAGAAGACAACCGGAGACTAGAAGGAAGACTCAGCTGCGAGGCAGCTGAGTATGACAAAGAAGATAAGACGGGAACTCGACTAAAGATGCAACTGAGTGAAGTATCAGTCAAGTTAACTCAAGACAGCCAAGTCTCAAGGTGGAAGTGACAGAAGAGTCATCAAATGATTGGAAGCTGACTCAAAATCACCTGGGGATGTTAAGAAAATGCAGTCAAGTCAAGACAACTAAAAGAGATCCGTTGCACAGAAATCAAGAGAATTAATTAAACAAGTAATATCTCCATACTACCTTTTCTTGAAGTGCTCAGTTCCAGAAGCGTGCAAGAGGAATAAACCAATGGGAAGCACTGCACCATGTCAGAACTCTGAAAAGCTGAAGAATCATTCATACGAGGAAATGGAAATTCCAAGGACTGCAACAAGACAAGCCAATGACCACGAGTGACTTTCAAAAATAAGCCTATCTCTTCAACGGGCAGATTTTTGAAAGATCACTATAAAAGGCTGAGGAATGACTCTGAGAGAAGGTTACCTGAACCACGAACATTCAAGCAAATATTTGAACTGTAACCAAAGATACTCTCAAATCATTCAAGATTAATCCTCAAGCCTACATTACGAAGAAAATCAATCCAACACTCACCTGTGAAGGAAAGATAACTTCAATCAGTTGAAGAGGGAATTTTTGAAGAATCAAGGGGTCTACATTCCACGGAGGATTGTAGGAAGATTCAAGGTCGAAGCAGTCTCAAGTTTTTGGAGGGCTTCGTGATCAAATCCAAGGAGCTTGAGCAAGTGGGCTGTAGTAGCAAAGCAAGCGCCTGTGAAGAAGCTGGTCGTACGAGAAGTCGGTTGCGTGACCAATGCATCTCCAGACGAGTCCCAAAGGATCAAGTCACCGTGTGATCAAGACTTGTATCTGGGATCGTTACCACTCGTATACCGATCAATACTTAGTGGATTCCTCCAGAGTTGGAGAAGAGATGAGTAGAAGAATTACCCCATCTTGAACATCTATAAAAACTTATCGTGTCATTTACATTTCAAAGACTTTAATTCCCGCATCTTATTTGTTTAACTCTTTGATAAATTTGCTATCCACTTGATAATCTCTAAGTGCTAAAACCAAGTATTAAAACAAACTTAACCAAATTCAAGGGTGTTAAGTCTTCCGCTGAAAACATACCACAGTTGAGCTAAGTCTTTAGTCTTAATAGCCGAGTTATTCTATCAACACTCCGAGTCATTGAGTGACTAACTCTCACTGATTAACTAAATTAGTCAGTCCACCAAGGACACAACAGTGAAGTATTAACTCTGAACATTTAAAAAGACTAAATCGAAAAGTTGGTAAGGTTTATTCAACCCCCCCTTCTAAACCTTACACTCACACCCCTTGGGACCAACAGATGACATACTCGTATACTCTAAGTCAAGAGAGGATCATGAACGTCATCTAAAAGTTATTTTGGAGACACTACGAGAGCACAAGTTGTATGCCAAATTCAGCAAGTGCGAATTTTGGCTTAGTGAAGTCGCATTCTTGGGACACATAGTATCGCACTTTGGGATCGCCGTAGATCCTTGAGGTGCATAGGTGGTTGAATGGAAACAACCCGAGTCTCAGAATCGGAGATCAAAAGTTTCTTAGGACTAGCTGGATATTATTGAAGATTTATCCAGGATTTCTCCAAGATAGCTGGACCACTTACTTGACTAACCCAGAAGCAAATCAAGTTTGAGTGGAATGACAAGTGTGAGGCTACTTTCCAAGAGTTGAAGAAACGACTTAGTACATGCGACTCAGTCTTAGCCCTTCCAAAGGGAACAAAAACTTTGTCGTCTACGATGATGCACCAAAGGAAGGACTAGGAGCGATTTGACTCATGCAGAAGGAAAGGTCATTGCTTATGCATCACGGAAACTCAAGCCGTATGAAGCCAATTACCCAACACATGACTTGAATTGGCAAAGAATAGTGTTCGCATTAAAGAAATGGAGGCACTATCTCTACGGAGCAACATTCACGGTTTACACGATCATAAGAGCCTAAAGTATCTATTCTCTCAGAAGGATCTCAATTTGAGGCAACGGAGATGGATGGAGTTAATAGAAGACTATCACTTTGATATTCAATACCATCCCAGGAAAGCTAACGTAGTAGCTGACGCCTTGAGCAGAAAGGCGAGTTTAGCCAGACTAATGATTCGAGAGTGGAAATCATTAGAAGAGTTGAGCACTTGGAATCCGACGAGAACCAATACTCACATTTCATGTGCTAACATATTGGTTAAACCCGATCTGCTGAACGAGATCAAAGCAGCACAGGGGATAGATGTACAACTTCAAAAACTGAAAGAGAAGATACTTAAAGGAGAGAGATCAGAATTCTCGGTACATGAAGATGGAATCATCAGATTCTAAAATCGAGTCTGTGTACCAAGTGACGAGTAGATTAGGAGTAGAATTCTCTCAGAAGCACACCGTTCGAAATACACTATACACCCTGGAGGAAACAAGATGTATAAAGACTTGAAACGGCATTACTGGTGCGTAAACATGAAGAACCAGGTAGCAGAGTTCGTTGCGAGATGTTTGACTTGTCAACGAATAAAAGCAGAACACCAGCGACCATCTGGTTTATTACAACCGTTGAGAATTCCAGAGTGGAAATGGGAACATATAACGATGGATTTCGTGATAGATCTACCAAGAACCAGACGAGGCGATGACGCCATATGGGTAGCCATAGACCGACTCACGAAATCTACACACTTCTTACCCATGAAGAAAACCGACAACTTGTAGAAACTTGCGCAGATTTATATCCGAGAGATCATTTGACTGCATGGAGTGCCAGTCGACATAGTGTCAGACAGAGACCCGAGGTTTGTCTCCAGATTCTGGAAATGCTTACATGAGGAATGGGTACCTCGCTAAGTTTCAAGACAAAGAAGACATCCACAAACCGATGGCCAGTCTGAGCGAATAATTCAAACCCTGGAAGACATGATGCGAGCATGCACGTTAGACTTCCACGGAAGTTGGGATTCACACTTACCATTGGCCGAGTTCGCCTATAATAACAGCTATCAGGCCACAATTGGGATGGCACCCTACGAAGCCTTGTATGGCAGAAGTGTAGATCCCCACTACACTGGGAGATTGATGACCAATGGACTCCAAAAGAGAAACGAAAGTCACCATCGATTCCAAAGGTCGACTTAGTTCAGGAGGCCATGGAGAAGGTTAAGTTGATCAAGGAATGGATCCGCACAGCTCAGAGCTCCCAAAAGAGTTACGCAGACAAGAGGAGAAAGGACTTGGAATTTGAAGCCGGAGATGAAGTATTTCTCAGACTCTTGCCACGGAAAGGATTGATCAATCCAAAGAAGGGAGGCAAGCTAAGTCCGAGATATATTGGACCTTACAAGATTTTGCAGAGGATCGGGAAGTTGGCCTACCGACTTGAGTTGCCGGCATAGTATGCGGGAATGCATGATGTATTCCACGTATCGAGATTGAAAAAGTATCAACCAGATCCCGAGCATATTATCACTCGTGATGCTCCTCCTTTGATGGAAAATTTATCTTACACCGAGGAATCAATCCGGATCATTGACCAGCAGATACATCAGTTGCATAATAGAGAGATTCCGATGGTTAAAGTTGTATGGCGAAACCTTAACCGAGACGAAGACGCAACATGTGAGATGGAAGAAGACATGAGGAATCAATATCCAGAGCTATTCTGAAGAGAATTTGGGGACCAAATTTTTTAAGGAGGGGAGAATGTGAAGCCCTAGATTTTTATTCGAACATGTACTTGTTTCACGTATCGTCCTTGTATTAATTTGACTATTTTACCGCGTCGCTTTGACGGGTAAATATTAATGATAAATATAATTTGCATTTAATTTCTTTTATTTATTACTTGTGATCATAATTATTTATTAATTCTATTTCGCATTAATGATCACTTGATCGATCATCATTATTATTATTTGTGTATCTATTAGTCACCTTAGAATTTTAAGAGACTATTTATTTTAGAGATTTATACCTTATAGAATTAAGAATTCGATTTAGAATAAGTGATCATGAAACTTATAAGTGATCAAGGAAATCACTAATTATTTTGGAGATTGATATTATTCATCTATTGTCATCAAATTTCGGACAAAAAAAATATGGAATTACCACAAATACCCTTAAGGGGGACGGCCATGATGGGAATTTTTAGGGTAGAAATATCTCCCAACTCTTGTATACATACACCTTACGTATTCATCTTGTGTATTACTACACCATTAATTCAAACCTACATCTTAGAATTATCCTACAAATTCAACCACCCAATTGGTCAAAAAGACACAAATTTAAATTCCCCCTAAAACATGACTTTTGGCCAATTGTCCCTAACATAGTAGCATAGGTATTACTTTACTCCCTAATTTCCTCAATTATTACCCTAACTTATCATCTAACCAAACAAGACAAAAATTTTGTCTCCTCCACCTCTCTCATGGACGGCCATATGGCCTTAGAGGACCAAAAATTGGTTCATTTTTCATTTCACCAACATTCAACTCTTCAAGCCTTGAATCTTCTTACTACTCTCTAAAAATCCTCCTAACTCTCTCTACATACTCTTCTTCAAACCTTCAAACACTTAGCCAAAATTTCAATAATTCATCTCCCTACTCCTTCAAAAAAATTCGAACCATCACTATTAAGGTAAGGAAAAATTTCTTTTCTACCCATTTTTGATATCACCTAACTCATCTCTTTCACCTTCTAATTTAAGTTTGATTTTTGATTTTGAGGTATACTTCGAAGATCATTTGAGGATATTAAGAGACTTGAGGTCATCTTGAAGAAGAAATTGTGAAGAAGTTGGACTATAAGGTAAGAAATGGGATTTTTAGTACATTTTCTCCTTCTCTTTCTATTTTCCAAATTTTGACACTTCATTTTCATTTTTGGAGTTTTAGGGGCTGACCTTGAAGGTTGTTATTAAGGGTGACCAAAATCTTACATTTTGAGGCCATTACTAGTCACACTTTACTCACTACACAAGGTAAGTGTAGTACTTCCAATTTCTCACCATCTTCTTCTTCTCCTTAAATTTTTAACCTCATTTTTCTAACTCCTATATTTTTTTGATATTCCTTGACTTAGGGGCTGACGTAAGTCACTTCTTCATCAAGAGTAATTTATTCCATTTTTTCACCAACAAATCAATCTTTAAGGTGGGTGGAAAAATTCTTTCAACTTCTAGGTGTTATAATTAAAATGCATGTAGTATTTTGTTATTGAGCACTTGACATATATACATTATATATTGCATGCTATTTTCTTGTACCAAGTGGAAAATTTCTCAAATGTTGCTCAAAAATGCGATTTATCGAAAATTAGGGCATACATGTACACTTTATTGTTATATTTGATGAATCTTTGTATGAGATGGTCATGTATGTGTATGACTATTGAAATCTATGTTTTGTATGATTTATAACCTGGAAAAGTCGAGCATCGTTGATTAAATTTCAAATTTTGGACTTAAAATGCGAAAATGGAAAGTTGGTGGACTTAATTGCAAGAAAATAAAACTTAAGGGACCCCTCTGTAATTTTAGATTTTTGGGACTGAACTCAAGTTCAAAAATTATGTTTTGGCATTTTAATAAAGTTTTAATAGTTTTAGATAAATAAAATCAACTCTTAAAAGCCCAAGGACTAGTTGTAAAATTTTAGAAGTTTAAGGGCTATTTTGCAATTTTCGAAACTGTACCAGACCCTAATTTTAAAATTTGAAATTTTGACTCGTAAGGGACTGGAAATAACATATTTTAAGTGTATTCCAAAAATTCAAGTGTTTAGAGCATAGAAAGTAATTTTATAAAAATTGAGGGACCAAATCGTAAAAGATTAAAATTGAGGACCAAAATGAAATTTCCAGGGCTTATGCAGTCCATGCACCTGGAAATACTAATTTAACTTTAACATAATTATATTTTGGACCCAAGGTTCAAATTTCATAACAGTTGGAGCCCTAAAAGCCTTAAAGGCAATTATTTCAAAATGGGACAAAAATGAGATTTTCAAAAGTTAAGGGACCTATACTTATTTTGTTTAAAAACTGCTTTTGTCCCAATATCCCACTGACCTTAGTGACATTTTCCAACTGAAATCACATTAAAAGCCCTTCCGGTTTGTGAGTTCCAATTATTTTAAACTTAGGGTCTGAAATGACAATTTTAACAAATTTGAGGCCAATGTGAGAATTGGATAAAAACTCGACCTCAAAACTTTAAAAACCTGAATCTCTGAACAATTTAGAGAATTTAGGAATTGACCTCATAGTTTTTAAAAGTCGGGATATTTACTTATTCAATTTTTAACCCCAAAAGTATTGGTTTTTACAAAACGGGGCTAATTGTAAATTTTGTTTTTAACAAGGACCTAACTCAAATTATTTTTCTTTTAAAGAAACAGCCCTGGACCCTCTGACTTTTAATAATTAATTAAAATATTTTATTTTCTTAAAATTCCTTGACTTGTCGATCGCTTGATCGATTAATACCCGATCGCGGGCGACTTCCTCGTCTTGCGATTTCGAATCTATAACGGGACTTATGTTCCACCTAATCTTTCAAGATATCGAAGATTGCTTATCCTTCCGATAATCATCTTCATCCAAATAACTCCACCAACGCCATAATTACCATTCGCGATTTTCGAAAATTTTCCTAAATTGCTTCCCTGAATCAACAATACTCGCCTCACGGTTGACTACCTGAACTTGTTTTTACTTTCATGTATGAGTCAACTCTGTGTGTCGAGCTCACAGTCGGAATGGATACGTCGGGGATGGAACCGGGCGGCTTGGCTGCTCTTCCACTCTTTCGGTCCCATCGTCCTAATCCCGCAACTGAGGGACGGAGTTTGTCCAAGGGAAGCGGGTCGTAGTACTTGAGGTATAATCATGATTATGACGAATCCGAGCCTTGCAAGCTCCAATGTGGATTTTGTCTTTGCCTATGGAGCGATAAGGTGACAGGTCTTGGACCATCTTGAACGGGGAGTTACAAGGAAGAACGAAGGAATCGCTGTCTGATCCATACGATTGCGGAGTTAATCGGACCCGATTGGTTGGCGCTACAAATCCGTACGCAACCACTACTTGTATTGCATTGGTTGGCGCTACAAATCCGTACACAACCGCTACTTGTATTGCATTGGTTGGCGCTACAAATCCGTGCGCAACCGCTACTTGTTTGCATAGGATTTGCGTTACATTCAGTAAGCAATCCTACCTGTCTTGCCTGAATCATAGTGCTTGTGTGACAACGAACTATTTCTTAAACTGTATAAGTATATTACTTAATATATATTTATCACGACGCTTGTGGACTATGTGTGAAAACATGTATCATACCTCACGCGTTTTCATACAACCGTTTTCTCGCATTAACTATATACATCGCCACACTCTCACACGATCACCCTATCCATCGAGATTTCTCGTCTCATCCCCTCCTCGTTTTCTAACCTTTAGATGAGGAGTACGTTGAAGACGCCGAACCTACCACAGATCAATCTCGTGCTCCGCCTGTCGTACTAGTTCCTATAATCATTGATGTCGAGCGATATTTTCTTTGCTTTTGTTATTGTTGAACTCTTTCGTTCTGTTTTAGTTTGGACTGTAAGTTTAAATTCGGATATTTTGATGGATTGTATTCAGATATTGTCGGACCTTGAGATGTAATTCGTACTTGTGTATATTTTATTCCGCTGCATTAGACTCTATTTCACTTGGAGTTTTGTATCATTGGTTTAGACTGTTGAATTATTTCTATTTAAGTGATTGATCGTCGTCGCGTCACGTTGGGGCGTGACAGTTACCAACAGTTTTAGATTCTGTAGGTAAATATTTTTCCTACAACTATTTTACCTACAATAATTTTAACTACACTTCACAATTTTTGTTGTTTCTTTTATGAGGTACTCTTTTTTCTATCAAATGTTTTTCCCACTGGGTTTTACTTTGATAGGTTTTAACGAGACCCCTATTTTAAAGCAAGCTAGCTAGTTGTTTGTCTTGTAAGCAGTACACTACATTTTTCTTTTTATTAATATTTTGCATTTATTCAAAAAAATACTACACTTTACAATTTTCATAATATTTACCTACAGAGATAAACTGTTTTTTCTTGTAGTGAAAAATCTTTGGGCAGATAAAGCACAAAGGAACTACAAATAAACGAGGGAAAATTACGGGAAAAAATATATATATTTTGGATGATGAGAAAATATATATTTAATTGACCAAAAGAACATTATATTCTGGACGGAAACAACGTGAGAATTTTACGTTGCTAAAAAATTAAATGGTAACTTTTATTTAAATAAACAATATAATAGCAATGAATTTGTTTGTCCTTTTTCAGGGAAAATTTTCGCTCTTCACAAGAGTTGAAAATTTATGATGGTATTGAGGACGAAAGAGACAGAAAAGAGGTCCAAAAAAAAGGAAGAATGAAATTAGAACAACATTGCATTTTTTGCAATAACAAGATTTATGATACTGTTTGTATAATTTTCGTCGCCGAGTGATTTCATTTTTTGTAGCTCTTATAATTGTCATTATATAAAAGGATCCTTGATGAAAACATACTGAGTACAAACCAATAAATTTTAAGTGCTCAAAAAGGGTATCGAAGGTGGCTAAGATCCTTGTTTCAGGATCATACGAGACAACTTTAGAAACAATTATTGGTGGGCTAATTAAGTTTTAAGTGTAAGACAAATTAGCATCCTTGTGATTGTACAATAGAATCATTCTTATTTATTTAATTTTTCTTAGGGTGTGTGTGTGTGTGTGGAACAAGCTAATACAATTTACAAATGTTTATTTGTTAGAAGTTAAGAGACTTTTCTAATTGGGAAAATTAGAAATTTAGTCCGCTAACTTTAGTCATTTAGACATTTAATCCGCTAGGTAGTCAAATTTCGGTTTAGACCAATAACTTTCGATTTTTCAGACATTTAGTCTGAATTTCGCCAGAGAAAGCTAATCTCACCGGAAATTGATGAGGTGGCTAAATTGATGGTGGAATATTGATAGTATGTGCATAAAATTAGAGATTATTTGACAAATGGAAAGAAAAAATGCTACATGAATATAAAATTTAAAAAGAAAACATGCCATGTTGGTAATTCAATGATGAAAAATAAATCAAAAACTTCTTCTAAACTCTAAATTTCAGAAAAAAAATATAAAAAAAAAATTGAAAAAATTCTAAATGAAGAACCCAACATCCACCATCGCCCCCGATGAAGAACTCCCCCCCCCCCCCAACCTCGCGCCAAACCCTCTTGTTTACCCTCACGCCCGCCCCTCCCTAGATCCTTTTTCTTCTCGCCTAGTTGCCCCTTCAAATCTGATAAGCAAACCAAGAAATCATGTGTTTTCTCTTCAAAAAATTAAAAGAAATCGAGGTGTTTTTAGCGGAGATGGGGGCTGGTCTTGGTGGTGGTGGGTTGGTGGTTGTAGGAAAATGGCGGAGGTGGGGCTGGTCTTGGTGGCGGAGGTGGGGTGGGGTTGGTCAAGCTGCTACTTTTTTTTTTCTTAAGCGAATTTTGCTTAATCATTGCCTACTATTTATTCTTTATTTAATCTTGGCTAAATGTTGCTTAATCTTTACTTAATTTGTTCTAATATTTGCTTTATTTAGATTTTTTCGCTTCCAAAATTTTTCTTGATAACCAATAATTATGTAGTTAATTCTGCTTAATCTGTGCTTATTTTACTTTAATTTTGCTTAATAACAAAAATATAACTTAATTTTGATTAATCTTTACTTTTTCTTCCAAACTTTCCTAGTGAAATTAGATATACTCAAATTTACCCCATCTCTTACTTAATTTAATAAGAGAAAAATAAAATTTATAAAACAATAGGTTTAATTATAAATAAACAAGATAAATAAATAAAAATTAATCTTTTCATTATAACTTTCCTAAGAATGGAGATAAAAGAAAAAAGAAATTTATATTAATTTTCCAAATTTCCTTTTTCTTAAATTGCTCCATGTGATTAATTTAATATTTTTTATCAAATTTATAAATTTATAATTTTTATCTTATTTTTCATTATTTACTTTTGATGATTTTTGTTTTTTCATAAATATTTTTTATTCTAGGAATATTGCGTTTTTGGATTTGTTTTTGTTTTTTTTATTAATTTTAAATAGCTTACATGGATGACACATGGACAATTTTCCATCTAAATTTGAAAAATCTCCAAATTTTTGTCCATGTAAGCAACTTCTAATCCACCTCATCAATTTCCGGTGAGATTATTTTTTCCGGCAAAATTCAGACCAAATGTCTGAAAAATCGAAAGTTATTGGTCTAAACTGAAATTTAACTACCTAGCGGACTAAATGTCTAAATGACTAAAGTTAGCAGATTAAATTTCTAATTTTTCCTTTCTAATTTTACAACATATTTATACGAATTCCCCTCTCATATCCAATCAAAAATTACGGGTTTGAGTTTATTTTGATATTATTACAATAAAATTTAGACAAAATCCAACGTTAATTGAGGTTGTACAATTTATCATTTTGTGTTAAAGGTAAGTTAAAAAAAATGTTTCTAAGATTTAGTATAATAAAAGAAATCAGTTATCATCCAAAGTTACAAATATTCTTTTAATATTTTACAAATGTCCTCTTATGTTGTATTTGTTTACAAAGGTATAATTTGTAAAATTGAAACAATATCAAGAGAGTTTTTTTATAACTTAAAAAATAATTGCTTTTTTTTTCATATATAAACTTGTTGACGTGCGTTTTGGTCAACAAGCAGAAATATGTAAAAGATTTAACACGTGGAAATGTAAACGTGTGTAACGTGTGTTTATTTCTGGCTAATTCTGCCTTTTTTGCATAATGCCGAGCCGGATTATTGGGGTCGGTCTTTATTACAATCGTCCTCCTTTTTCTCCTCTCTATTAGACTTTTTATACCCCTTCGAGTAAGTGGGTTTACAATAGTCATCTTTGCACTAACTAGTCATTAATTAGTAAAATAATTAAAGAAAGACACATGTCCCTCTCTAATCACAAGATGTCGGGCAAAACTTGCCACTTGTCGACTTCTCTTTATGATTCTCGACATGTGGCGCTTTACGATACCAATAAAGCGTTAAGCATGGGCGTATGATTATTTTTATAAGTCCGCCGCGCATGCGTTTCCGTCGAAATTTGGGCTCGGGGCTCGGGGCTCGGCAAAGCGTGTTGCGGTTGGGCTCTCGTGAGCGGGCGAGCCTAATTCGTGATGTGTCGTCGCGACCGTTGACGCTCCCGCAGTCGCCTACTTGGACGTGTGATGGATCGATGACGTGGATTAATTTCTTCCACTCGGCTCGTGTCATCAAAGGCCCCCCAAGTTTTTATTCCGAGAGAAGAATTTCAAATCGGAGTTAAACTTTAATGCCGATGATGAACATTTAATGGGAAATGAATTTCTCAAAGGTTTTGTTCATTCCTGACATCCGCGTAGTGATTAATGCTCAAACGGCGCATTAATCAAGGTTGCCATGATGACGGACACGTGGCATCTTGTGGTTGAACCAATCTTGCGCAGAATCAAAAAGTTACGCGCTTCGTCACGGCGTGGGGACGCGACGTTCTCCGGCTGTGTTTGACGGCTTTTGAGTTTTTAAAAGGTGCGTCTTTTCGAATAAACGCTTTCGTTTATCGAGGAACTTCATCTATAAATACCTCTTTTTTCCATTATACATTTTCGCATCCATTAACCTTTGAGCTAGAGTAACTAATACCGAGCAGAATTTTCGGGTCGGCTTCTGAGCTCGTAGACTTTAAACTTAGGTATTTTTTCAAACACTCTCCCTTTACCTATAAAATGTCTTCTTTTGAAGATAGTAGAGTCGTAGTTATAGTGTAGAGGTTGAAATCAAGATCCTCCTCTCGAACCTTCTCGTTTATTTCTCACCAAAGACGACGATCTTCGCCTCACGGCCCGAGCATTATTCGGATATCTTCTCCAGATTCTTCACGAGGTGGAACGTCTTTGAGCGGACGATACTATCTTTGACCCGACGCCAGACCGTTTTTAGGAAGGAACGAACGGTGTATCACCGGACCGCACAAGAGAGTTCCGGTGAAGAATCGCCAAGTGTTGATTTTTGACAAGAATAACGTAAGAAGAAAATATGGACCCATCGAACCGGAGCGTGATAACGTGGAGCGGGTAGATGAACCATCCTGATGATTCGAGGCCGGAGAGGCCACTAGGGCCCATGGGCCACCGTAATGGCGACCCGGCCAGGAGGAGGCCCTCGTCTTCGTGTTGAGCCTGGGCGCGAGTGATATAAACGATATCCCGAGCATGTTGATGATTCGGGAGGTGGAAGAGTTCCTGGGTACCATATTCCAAGTGGTATCAATTTTTGGGTACCGGACGGCACTTAAGTTCCCCAAGACTACCACCGGGTGGTTGCATGGCCGTATTTACCGCCACCTTTCTATACGGTTTGAGATTTCCACTCCGGTTTTCCTTACGCGGTGGTTTTGCAAGTGGGGCATGCATCCGACCCAGTGCACCCTATTTCTTGGGGCAGATCATCGGCCTCCCGGTGATGTTTCACCGAAAATATCCTCGCCCCAAAATTTAAGGAGATGAACGAGCTCTTTGTATGGCGAGCGACTCCTTCATCTCGGGTCACCGTCCGGTGGTATTATGTACGCACCTGACCGGGGGTATCCGGACGGCTTGGTGGAAGGTCTCCTTCTTCTCTCAAGGAGTGGAAGGATAAATGGCTCAGGTGAGCGCGAGTGGCAAGCTCGCGTGGGAGATGGAGAAAGGAGACCGTTCTTCATCCCCCATCAAATTTTGTTTTCTATTCTGATAAGTCTTATCTTTTTTTCCCTTTCTCTCGCTTTTGCTTTCTTTCGTTTCCTTTTGTAATTGTCTTTTCTTTTCACCTTTATAGGGAACCGGGCATCAAAGGGCCTCTGTCGGCCACCTTTATTCGAAGGTCGAAAACATCCAGGCTCGGGGCATCATGGATAGGCGGATTGAGAGGTTGGCTACCGAGGCTAACTTGCCACACCAAGGGCAGGGCTCGCTCTGCTGCGACCCCGAGGCCGAGGGGCGGCTCGGGGAGGTGGCCGGGAGGTGGAGGTGGAGGTTGAGAGAGCCTCGCCAGAACCCTCCCGGTAATGAAGAAGTACAACCCCATTCTCCAGGGGAGCAGCGGCGAGACAGAAGCGAAGTTGCACCGTCTCCTGCGACGGTTAGTCTGTGGCGGATCGTCCGCACCCGTTGGGCAAACGCAGACTCGAGCCGCGAGTGCGGCTGCCGCCGAGGTAAACATTGTATTTTTACACTTTCTTTTGAAATGTTATTTCGTTTTTCTTTTGACCTATTAACGGTGGTTGTTTTTGTAGGGCGCGGCTTGATTTGCGTGCACGCCGCAGCAGTGAGGAACACGGCCGCTCGCGCGAACCCGGGCGATCGCCGGTCACCCTATAGATGCGGGCGGCTCGGAGAGCCGATATCCGGGCCGGTAAACGCCCCACGATGGAGTGCCGAGGTGGGAGCCTCTCTTCAAAGGAGAAGAGGAGGAATTGTGATAGAGGAGCCTCGATCGATCAAGGGGTTGGTCAAACGGCGCCGAACATCCCGAATGCCCCCCGAGAAGAGGGAGGTCCGCGAACTTTCTCGGATGACCTCGGCAGGAAGGTCACTTCATCCCTCCAAGTCAAGTGAGGGATGAATATTGCGAGGGAATGATTGGACTACGCCCTCGATGGTTTGTGGAATTCGTTCGATGTGCCACGCCGACGGAGGAGCAATCGAGAGTTTTACCGGAGGCGGTCGGGCCGCGATGAGTGTCCCGAGCTCGTGCCTGGACAAAAGGCATCGAGCAATTTCCGCGGAGATCAAGCCAAGAACAAATTCAGTATGCCATGGCAATGTCCGGGGCGGATGATTGGGCTTCTATGGCATGCGGTCGGGGTACTCGCGAGCTAGAGAAAAAATATGCCGATCTGGAAAGGCGGCACGGGGACCTGCAAGAGGCCTATGCTACCCTTCAAGGGGTACAAGAATCGTTAAAGACCCTAGCCGATGAGGCTTCGCCCGCCAACTCGAGAGAGAAACCAACGAGGGCCGAGGTGGAGCGAGATCAAAGCCCGCAGGTTGAAGAGGAGCTTAGGGCTAAGGTTGCCGAGTTGGAACGTCTTTGCCGCCGCCTCGCCGGCCGAAAATGGAGAGGCGTCTAGCCGATGTGCGCAGAGAAGCCGAAGAGACTACTCATCGGCAAATTGAGGCGGCTCGTACACAGGCCGTTGAAGCTTACAAGGACTCTGAGGAGTATGCATTTATGTTAACCTGCGGCCACGCGACCAGCCTCAGAGAAATTCTCGATTTGGTTAAGGGCGGGCGTACTGTTGCTTAGCTTGAGGAAGATCTAGCCCTCCTGGAGGCTGATCTCGATGCTCTTCGGCCGAACTTTGCCGAGGCTTCTAATGCTCAGGGCTCTCCTCCGGATGTGGAAGAAGTCGCCTCCAGCGGTGCCGTCGAAATTCCACCCCCTGCTCAGTCTTGACGTTTGTCTCTTTTTGTTTACATGCTTTCATATGTACTCGTAGGTAGGTAACTTGGCTTCGTGCCTTAAGATGTAATGGGCTCGGGCCTTCCTTATGTAAATACTTTTGAAGTAGAAATAAACTGTTATTTTCCTCACCAGTGTACGTGTTTCAAGCTTTTTGCATATGTTTGGCTCTTTTCCTTTTTGTAAGATTGTTGCCTGTCTTCTTTTTCCTTTTATATTCCCAAGTACGGGGCTCGGTTCCCAGTGCTTATGAATAAGGGGCTTTACTTGCTTCAATTGATTCTCGTACTAGGTATATGAACCTGCTCTTTATTTTATTTTTGGTACTTGGTGTATAAACCAAGTTTTCATTTTGCGCCTGGTGTGTACATCGAGTCTTTGATCTGTGCTCGGTGCGTAACCGAGTCTTTATTTTGTGCTCGGCGCGTAACCAAGTCTTGGTATTGTGCTCGGTGCGTAACCGAGTCTTTATTTTGTGCTCGGTGCGTAACCAAGTCTTGGTATTGTGCTCGGTGCGTAACCGAGTCTTTATTTTGTGCTCGGTGCGTAACCAAGTCTTGGTATTGTGCTCGGTGCGTAACCGAGTCTTTATTTTGTGCTCGGTGCGTAACCGAGTCTTTATTTTGTGCTCGGTGCGTAACCAAGTCTTTATTTTGTGCTCGGTGCGTAACCAAGTCTTTATTTTGTAAGGATAGATCCGTCTTGTGGGCGTGTTGCCCTTTTTTCATCGTGCAAAGGACGTACCTGAGATGACGTTTCGGCCTTCAGCTTAAGCCGAGGCGATTCTTACTGTCCTCGGCACATAGCCGAGGTGAGTAAAAACTTCGTTTCCCTTTAGAGAGCTCACGAAATATCAGATGAAAGGATAATTCCAAGGAATCCTATCTGGATCATAAACCGAGATCTTTATTGATAATACCGCTTTCGTATGCTACATTCCATGGATGCATAAATTTTTCTCCACTCAAATATTCTAGCTGAGTACGCACCACCGGATAAGACGTGGGCTGACCCGAAATGGGCCCTCCTGGTTGGCTTCAATGGGTGGGTTGAACGCCCGTTACCTTTTTCAACACAAGATCGCCGACCGAAATCTTCTTTTCCTTTACTTTCAATTGTAGTACCTTTCACTCCTTTGTTTATACACTGCGTTTTTCATCTCAAGATCGCACCTTTTTCTTCGAGCAAGTCTAGCTCGGCTCGTAGCGCGGCCTCATTGCGCCTCTTGAAACATTTACAATTCTAAAGGTAGGGCTCCAATCTCAACAGAATCACCGCTTCGGCTCCATAAGCTAAAGAAAAGGCGTTTCTCCGGTGGCCGCTCGATGCGTCTGCTTCAGATGACCATAGTACACCGGGTAGTTCCTCCGCCAATTACCTTTAGACTCCTCCAATCTCGCCTTCAAGGTATACTTGAGTATTTTATTAACGGCCTCAACTTGTCCGTTCGATCGGGGATGGTATGGAGTTGAGAAATGGTTTTTGATGCGAAACCTTCACAAAATTTCGAAACCTTCTAAGTTATCGAATTGTTTCCCATTGTCTCGTAACAATCGAATGTGGTATCCCGAATCTACTGATAATGGATTTCCATACAAAGCTCACAATCTTTTCCTCATCTATTTTTGCGGAGAGCTCCGCCTCGCCCATTTTGTGAAATAATCCACCGCCACAATGGCATACTTGACGCCTCCTTTGCCAGTGGGGAGTGGTCCGATGAGGTCCATTCCCCATTTGGCAAATGGCCATGGGCTAAATACGGAGGTAAGTTGCTCAGGATGATATCTGACCTGCGGTGCAAATTTTTGGCACCTCTCGCATCTTTTGACGAGGTCGGTTGCATCCTTTCTTAGGGATGGCCAGTAGTATCCTTGCCGTATTAATTTATAGGCCAACGTCCTGCCCCCAGTGGTTCCCGCATATTCCCTCATGAACCTCTCGAAGTGCATAATTTGCGTCTGTCTCGGAAAGGCACCGTAGGAGTGGGACGGAGTATCCTCATTTGTATAGGATGCCGTCTACTAGTGTAAACCGAGCCGCTTGGGTTCGTAGTGTTCTGGCTTCAGCTTTGTTTTCAGGTTGAACTCCTTTCTCTAAATACTGAACGATTGGGGTCATCCAGGTCTGCTCGGCGGTTTCAGTTGTATATATTTTCTTTGCGCCAAGTGATGGGGCGGACAGTTGTGTGACAGTGACATCCGCGATGGCATCCGTCCCTGTACTGGAACCGAGCCGAGCTAAGGCATCTGCCTGCATGTTCTCGGCTTGGGGCACATGTAAGACTTTTGTCTTAAAGTGTGATAATCTCTTCTTGACCAAATCCAAATATTGTGCAATTTTTTGCTCTTTCGCTTCGTACTCGCCGTTGATTTGATGAACGACTAGCTGAGAATCACTGTGTACCAATAGTTGTTTTAGGCCCATAGAAGTTGCCATCTCTAAGCCCTCGCCGTGTGCCTCGTATTCGGCCGTTGTTCGCTGCGGGAACTAAAATCGCACGGCCGAGCAAAGCACTTTTCGTTTGGATCGATTATCACAGAATCACCGCCTCGGCTCCATAAGCTAAAGAAAAGGCGTTTCTCCAATGGCCGCCGATGCATCGCTCGTATGACCATAGTACACCGGGTAGTTCCTCCGCCAATTACCTTTAGACTCCTCCAATCTCGCCTTCAAGGTATACTTGAGTATTTTATTAACGGCCTCAACTTGTCCGTTCGATCGGGATGGTATGGAGTTGAGAAATGGTTTTTGATGTTTGAAACCTTCACAAAATTTCAAACCTTCGGTTATCGAATTGTTTCCCATTGTCCGAACAATCGAATGTGGTATCCCGAATCTACAGATAATGGATTTCCATACAAAGCTCACAATCTTTTCCTCATCTATTTTTGCCAGAGCTCCGCCGCCCCATTTTGTGAAATAATCCACCGCCACAATGGCATACTTGACGCCTCCTTTGCCAAAATGGGGAGTGGTCCGATGAGGTCCATTCCCCATTTGGCAAATGGCCATGGGCTAAATACGAAGGTAAGTTGCTCGTGATGATATCCGACTGCGGTGCAAATTTTTGGCACCTCTCGCATCTTTTGACGAGGTCGGTTGCATCCTTTCTTAGGGATGGCCAAAGTATCCTTGCCGTATTAATTTATAGGCCAACGCCTGGCCCCAGCCGTGGTTCCCGTGATATTCCCTCATGAACCTCTCGAAGTGCATAATCTGCGTCTCGGAAGGCACCGTAGAGTGGGGACGGAGTATCCTCGTTTGTATAGGATGTCGTCTACTAGTGTAAACCGAGCCGCTTGGGTTCGTAGTGTTCTCGCTTCACTTTGTTTTCGTGTTGAACTCCTTTCTCTAAATATCGAACGATTGGGGTCATCCAGTGCTGCTTTCGGCGGTTTCGATTGTATATATTTTCTTTGCGCCAAGTGATGGGGCGGCAGTGTGACATGACATCCGCGATGGCATCCGCCCCTCGATCGAACCGAGCCGAGCTAAGGCATCCGCCCGCATGTTCTCGGCTCGGGGCACATGTAAGACTTTTGTCTTAAAGTGTGATAATCTCTTCTTGACCAAATCCAAATATTGTGCAATATTTTGCTCTTTCGCTTCGTACTCGCCGTTGATTTGATGAACGACCACCGAGAATCACTGTGTACCAATAGTTGTTTTAGGCCCATAGAAGCCGCCATCTCTAAGCCTCGTAAGTGCCTCGTATTCGGCCGTTGTTCGCTATGGAATCGAAATCGCACCGCCGAGCAAGAGCACTTTTCGTT
This sequence comes from Rehmannia glutinosa, assembly GCA_016081115.2. Classification (NCBI taxonomy): domain Eukaryota; kingdom Viridiplantae; phylum Streptophyta; class Magnoliopsida; order Lamiales; family Orobanchaceae; genus Rehmannia; species Rehmannia glutinosa. The sequence goes on along the minus strand of CM071924.1, from coordinate 33,065,518 downwards.
TGGATCGATTATCACGATTCCGCCCCGCCGACTGCGGTGGAAGAGTCAAACGAACAATTTCCATTCTTGGTCTTCCATAACCTCCAATCGTATGGAAGGTGTGAATTCGCCACAAAAGTCGGCTAAAGCCTCCCTTTTATTACAGACGTGGTTCGTATATAATATCAAACTGACTCGAGTTCGACGGCCCATTTGATCATCCGACCAATCGGGTCGGTGTAGTACTTGCTTCAGGGTAGTTCGTCAAGACTATAACTTTGTGCTCTAGAAAATATGGACGGAGTTTTCGCGCCGCAGATGACTAGCGAATAAGCCAATTTTTCCATTGGTGGATAAGCGAGTTCGGCGTCCATGTAACGCTTGGCTGGTGTAATAGACCGGATGTTGAATAGAACCATCTAACCTCGATTAACACCGAGCCGATAGCGTATTCGGATACCGCCAGTACAAATACAAGTCCTCCCCTCGGGTAGGCTTTTGCAATATAGAATTGAAGAAAGGTCTTTGTTTGAGGGATTTAAAGGCGATCTGTGCTCGCTCACCCACTCAAAATTTTCACTCTTTTTTATAATCTCAAAGAAAGGTTTGCACTTGTCCGTGGATCGCGAAACAAATCGGTTAAGGGCAGCCCGGCACTACTGTTAGGCTTTGTACTCTTTTTACAGAGTTCGGGGGTTCTAGATCAATGATGGCTTTTATTTTGTCTGGGTTGGCTTCGATTCCCCTTTGGCTGACCATATACCCCAAAAATTTACCCGAGCCGACCCCAAACGTACACTTTCTCGGGTTTAACATCATCTTGTACTCTCTCAAAACAACAAACATTTTATTAAGATCGTTTAGATGATCGGATATGTACAGTGATTTTACCAACATGTCATCTACATAGACTTCCATAGTGTGACCTATCATTTTTTCAAACATCTTATTCACTAACCTTTGGTAGGTCGCACCAGCATTCTTCAACCCGAAGGGCATCATCTTGTAACAGTAAATTCCACGAGCAGAGAAGAATGATGTATTTTCTTCGTCTTCTGGGTGCATTCGTATTTGGTTGTAACCCGAGTATGCATCCATGAAGCTCATCGATTCGTGTCTCCGCCGTGGCATCCACCATATAATCAATATTTGACAATGGATAATCGCCCTAGGGCATGCCTTATTCGTGTCGGTAAAATCCACGCACAGCGCCGCCATCGTCATTGCTTTCTTCTTTACCAATACAGATTGGCAACCCATCGGGGATAGAGGGCTTCCCCGGATGAATCGATTGTCTATCAACTTGTTAACCTCGCCTCGAGTCTTTGCTTGTCTGCCGGGCCGAGCTTAAGCCTTTTCTCGATAATCAAGCGAACGTTAGATCAATATTGAGGCGGTGGCACGCATACTTAGGGTCAATTCCGGGCATGTCCGCATGAGTCCATGCGAAGACGCCAAGATTACTTCCCAAAACTCAATCGGCTCGGTTGATATGGTTCTCGGGAGATCATGACCAATACGTAGTTGGCGCCCTCGCTGCCTTCCGACATTGATTGTATCAACCTGTTTCTACTTTTTGTTCCGCCTTTTTCTTTTCTTGCTTTGCCCTCCTTGATCTGCGCAGGTAATTCATCTTCGATGTCCACTGTTCTCGATCGCGGCCGCTTTCTTCCATCATTGGCTCCTTCCTGGTCGACGACCTGGATTATCCTCCCGAACGATCACCACTTTCCGCTCGTACTCCTCCTTGGCCAGGGGATCGCCTTGTGTGGTTCCACTGGTTTGTCCTCGTTCCGCCACGTTAATCTCTACCGGTCGGAGTTTGAGAGAGCATTCTCGTGACTCCCTTTGATTCCCTTTATGTATAGCCTCGCCATCAGATGTTGGGAATTTTATACAAAAATGATATATTGAAACGACTGCTTTTATATGGTAAAGCAATGGCCTCCTAATGATAGCATTGTACTCCGAATCGGCATTGATTATTTTGAATGTTGTCATGACGGTCCATTTATGCAACCCTTGTCCCATTTGGATGGGCAAATCACCTTCCCCGAGCGGGACTATCCTTCCTCCTCCAAACCCCAGAATGCTATCGTTGCATGGACGGATATAACTATCGTCCACGTTCAATCTTCGAAATGCTCGGACATAAATGACTGACGAATAGCTTCCGGAGTCGATTAAAATTCTGTGGACCGGAATACCCAAAATCGATGCAGTAATGACCAGGGGGACAGAATGAGGATGGACCACCTGGTTGGCATCCGCATCCGAGAACACAAAGTAGCCGGTGGGTTGGCCTTCCTTGATTTCCGCCACCCGAACTTGTCTTTCGGCGTTGGTTACCTGTCTAACATCGCCTTTCCTTTTTCTCATTGGAGCGTCTATCCTACATGTTTAGTATTGATTCGATTGACACTCGACATCATGAGGATCTCCTCCCCTGGTTTTCGCAGGGGTGGCGGCAGAGAGAGCCGGATTGGTTACGCGCTCCGGATTGATACCTTGATCCAGGTCTTGGGGGGGGCGGTAGTTCATGAACGTATCTTTTAAGACCGCCTTGCCGAACAATCCGCAAAATTTCTCTGATTAGATCTCGGCACTCATCGGTATCGTGACCTATTGATTTATGATAGGCACAATATCGACGTGAATCTAATTTTGTCGGCTTGACCTTCAAAGGCCGAGCCGGAGGTAACAAATTTAGACCCTGTACTTCATTCCATATGGCTGATGGAGTGTGGGTCAAAGTACTCCTTAGTGCGGCAACTTCGGCTCGCGCTTCCTGGCGAGCCCTAAATCCGGTGGTCGGGTTTTCCGAGAACGGCCGGAATCCCGACCCCCAATCGCTGTTCTTTCCTTCCGTCATTTCTCACGCCCTAGGCTGGTGCTCGGGCGGTTACTTGCCATGGCTTCTTCCGGCGCAAATATGGGGTTCCACGCGGACCAGAAATTCTTGATACGAGGTCGCCCCCGATTCATGGATGGAGTAGTTAAACCAAGTCTCGGGGGCCAGTCCAGCCATGGCTGCGATCAAAATGGCATCATCCGACACCGGTTCCATCTCTCGAACTTGCTTGTTGAACCGAGAAATATAGCTTTTCAGGCTCGTCCTTCCCTTGTTTGATGTTCACGAGGAGTCTTTAGGTGCGGCTCGGACTTTGGACGTTAAGAAATGCGTCGTAAAGCGAGACCGATCCCCCATGCCCGGATGGATCCCTGCGGTAGGGTCCTAAACCAATGGTGGGCTCGGTCGCCCGTAGTCGCTGGGAAGGCCTTGCAGGATGGCATCACTAGGATGCATGCCCATCCATGCTAAGTACTTATGAACGTGAGTGGTGCCGGTTCCCCATTGTAGAGACCGACTGGGGATTTTCAACTTTGGCGGTAATGGGGTCGCCAGATTCCGGGGAAAATGGCGACATAACAAAATTTGGTTCATTGCTTGGGGCGGTCTTGAGACGCTTCGCCTTCCGACCGCCTTCCAATTCATTCAAACGACGATGCAGGCGGTGTATTTCTACATCCCGTTCTCGCCATAAAGCTAGGCCTTGATCCGATTGACCTAAGTCGCTCCCCGTTCATCCTAAACCTCGAGCCGGAACTTATCGATCGAGTCGGGCGAAAAGGATGAACTCCCGCCGTCCGGCGAACATCGAGTGGGCATGGCGATGTCGTGTTGCTCGTGAGTGACTCGCTTATACGACTTTGCCCTTCCTCATCTTCTCGCGCCGCCTTTATGTCACGACGGACGCGTTGTTCATTACCCGAATCGGCTTCTTAGTAGCTTCATCATGAGGAAGCCCGGAATTTGAGGATTAATATTAACATTTAGTTGTGGGTTGAGTGGGTTAGTATTTGCAAGGAGTGGAGGAGGTGCTTGAGAGTTTGTGGTAGCGAGTTTGTGATATGAGTTGGTCCATTTGTTGTACAAAAGTTGGGTTGGCAATTAGTTTGAGCGAAAGGAAATAAAGTAGTGCTCCCCGCTTCATTTGGAGCATATTTTGGCCATTCGTAGTCCGGCCGTTTGGTTGTTCAAATGTTGCTCTTGATCAAACGGGCATTTCTCATTGACTCATTTTGTCTATTATAAAAAGGTTAAGCGTTAAACTTTACCTGGTTTTTACTTAACTTGCTTTTGCTTGGAACTCGACCGACCAATACGGGCCCTCCTTCTAGCGCAATTTGTTGACGTGCGTTTTGGTCAACAAGCGAAATATGTAAAAGATTTAACACGTGGAAATGTAAACGTGTGTAACGTGTGTTTATTTCTCAAGCTACTGCCTTTTTTGCATAATGCCGAGCCGGATTATTGGGGTCGGTCTTTATTACAATCGTCCTCCTTTTTCTCCTCTCTATTAGACTTTTTATACCCCTTCGAGTAAGTGGGTTTACAATAGTCATCTTTGCACTAACTAGTCATTAATTAGTAAAATAATTAAAGAAAGACACATGTCCTCTCTAATCATGCAGCATGTCGATCAAAAACTTGCCACTTGTCGACTTCTCTTTATGATTCTCTGACATGTGGCAGTTTCTGATACCAATAAAGCGTTAGGCATGGGCGTATGATTATTTTTATAAGTCTGTCGCGCATGCGTTTCCCGTCGAAATTTGGGCTCGGGGCTCGGGGCTCGGCAGCGTGTTGCGGTTGGGCTCGTGAGCGGCGAGCCTAATTCGTGACGTGTCGCCGCAAGACCGTTCTTTGCCGACGCGTCACCCGCAGTCGCCTACTTGACGTGTCGGATCGATGACGCGTGGATTAATTTCTTCACATTTCGGCCGTGTCATCAAAACTAAATCTCAATGATAACATCTTTAATTTATTCTTGCATAGATGAGTCGACCTCTAATAAATCAAACAAGCATACAATGTTGAAAAACATTTCATCACTTAATACAAGTATATATACAACGGTCCACTTTATACTGTATTAAATGTGCTTTTTAATTATGCCAAGCCTAGGCCAACCCCAAACCCAAAGTTGCTAATTTTATTTTAATTTTTCCCACTTAGGTGGACTAAGCCACAAAAATTGACAAAAATATTTGGGATAATTACAAAAACCACCCTAAATTGTAGCCTAATGGGTTCAATAAAGTGCATCTATATTGATAAGTTTTATTTGGACGAGACTTATTTAGAAACCTCTCATATTAAGACTCAAACTGAGATAGGGATTGAGGTATATATTGATATATCTCCCTATTGATATGTAAAATCAATTTAGGTGCCTCCCGCACTAAAGAAAATAATCTCTCTCCTAAAATTTCTCTATCGGTTTTCTTCTTAGAGCATCACCAAAGTCATAAATGTAAATAACTCTAGTAGCTATTGGTTTGCTCATGGTTCAACCAATCTACGGGGTTTGTTCGTGCATGGTTTACGGTTCTAATCAAAGAAGGCTTGTAGACGGGCTTAATTCTGGCCCCTGGCTATGTGGATCGATAGTTGCGCTGCAAATAGGTATATTCGGTCCATTTTATATGTGCAAACATGTAATTTATGATTTGGCCAATATTTGCTAACATAGCTTAAGTACGAATAACTCCAGCTATCTTTCAAATTTACAAATACTCTCTTAAAGTATTACAAACACCCTTGAGATTTATATTTTCGTGACAAATACCCCCTTCTTGAGGGTGAAATTTGTAGAATAGCAACAAATGTAGGGGTATTTGTAATGTTAAATGTAATTGAGTTTTTTGTAATTATCCCAAAATATTTTGAGCTAGTCTCCTGTCAGACCGTCTAACGGATCTAGTCCGTTAGACGGTTCCAAACCCGGATCCATATCCAATTAGAATTAAAAAAAAAACTGACAGTTGTATACCACCATCTCTCATTCTTCTCTCTCGCTGCCTCCTCTCCATTCTTTCCCTTAATTTTGTGCTCTTGAGCAGTTGACCCAAGTATATGAATCTGTGTGTCTGCAATTACAAACGTCGTCCTAGTTATGTTCTCAATAACGAATTTTGTCTTCCCTCCCTTCCCACTCAATCGCCCAGTTGCTCGCAATAAGTGCTCCCCTTTCAACGTCTTCACATCCTTAATCTCGAAATATTCGACGTAAAGCTCATCGATTCGGAGCAAAGCCTCTGCATCGATTATATCGGACTCCGCGCATTTTTGAGAGGTTGCTAACGTCAGGGGTGTCGGCTCGGGTCAATAGGCTTTCTTCAAGGCAGTGTAATAGTAAATATGTAATTCTTTTTTTTTTTTTTTATTATACTGTACATCTCTGATATAGAGGATTTTAAAGTTCATTAGTTCATGTGCTCTGAGGTTCATCCAACAAAAGAAAAAAAAGAAAAGTGGAAAAATATTAGCTAATATTTGAAGACGAAGCACTAAATGATACAAGTATTAGTATCAGTTAATACATTTATGGAGAAATACTAATACATTTTATAACAAAAATTAATATTTTGCAGGAGCATCATTAAAATCTAAGAAATTACTAATACTTTTTCGAGAAACTACTAATACTTTTACGAGGCACAGCTAATACATTTCGGGAGAAAAATTTAATTATATTTAGGGAAACTACTAAAATACTCTTCAGGGAACTACTAATACTTTTTCGAGGAACTACTAATACTTTTTTGAGAGATTGCTAATACATTTTGGGAGTATATTCAGGCAAAAATACTAAAAATACTCTTCAAGAAACTACTAATTCATTTCAGAAGAACTGACAATACTTTTTAGAAGGACGACTAATACTTTTCAGAAGGACTGTTAATACATTTCGGGAGAAAAATTTAATTATATTCAGGAAAACTACTAAAATACTCTCCAGGGAACTACTAATACTTTTTCGAGGAACTACTAATACTTTTTTGAGGGACTGCTAATACATTTCGGGAGAATATTCAGGCAAAAATAATAAAAATACTCTTCAGGAAACTACTAATACATTTCAGAAGAATCGCTTAATACTTTTTGAAGGGACGACTAATACATTTCGGAAGACCACTAATACATGTGCTCCTCGAAACTACTAAAACACCATCGCTAATATTACGGAAATGCCATCGAATCCGCGGGTCAGATCCGTCTAACAGATCAGACCCGTTAGACGGTCTGACATGAGTTTTTGTGAAATATTTTATACATTGGACGTGTATATGCCATGTGGAATACAAGACATAAAGATCAAACTAATTCTTTTTGGCCTCATTAGATTGCCTTGTTTAAAAAAAAAAAAAAAGGGGGAATAATCAAGTAATAAACACAATCTGTAGAGACAGACATTGTGGACTAAAAGAATATTTTGTCTCCTTATTATCAAGAAAAACAACCTGTAGGCCTATTTCTTAGCATTACAATTTACATATATAACTAAAACTGAGTTCCCTTGAGAGGATTAATTTTATTACAACCTTAGGAGATTTGCCAAAATGAATGCAGCATTTTCTTGTTCAGCTAAACCTTACATCAAAACAAGCTTGTTAAGTAAGTACAGAAAAACAAGTGCAAGAATTGAAATGGCCATAGCTATTCCAAAGAGAAACAAGGATTTTTCAAAGACTGAATTATCAGTTCATGGGATTCCTTGCACTGATCTATTTGTACATGAAATTGTTCAGAGGCAGTCCGAGAAATTCGACTCGACTACGTTAGATGTTTGCGCAATTAAGCCTAATTTCGATCCGATGTTTCTTGAAGAAGCTTATAAGAGATGCAGGGACATTTGTGCTGAATATGCAAAGACATTCTACTTAGGTTCGTCTTTTTAAACCTCTTTTTCTTAGCACGTATTTGTTTTCTATTTCTCCTTTCTTTAGTCATATATCAGGGTTGGCAAAATTAGCCTATTTGGTCGGGCCTAAACGGCCCAGAACATAAAAATTCTAATAAAAAAATATATGTAAATAGTATTGTTGGGTTTAGCAGTCCGGTGAAATTTTGGTCTGACCCACCCAACCCATTGTCAGTTCTATCATAGATAGTCTAGCTAAGGCCGAAGTTAGGCAGAGTGCAGATACAATATACAATAAAAAATAGGGAAAATTACAAACAATACCAATGAAGAAACTTCATTGCAAAAAGACTCAATTATCTTTCAAAATTACAAATGCCCCTTAAAAATAACTCAAGAACCTCCTTGAGGGTGTAGTTTGTAAAAGAGAAACAAATATTTAAGGGAGTAGTTGTAATTTTAAAAAATAACTAGTTTTAATTATTTTCTGTAATTAGACTAAACTTTAGGGGTTAGTGACTCATTAATAAATTTGGTCGTGACTCATCATGATGCAGGAACACTGTTGATGACTGAGGAAAGACAGAAAGCAATATGGGCTATTTATGGTAAGTTAATTCTTTACTCTCTCCTTTAATTTATGCATTACATAATTTTTTATTTTATTGTTTTTCGATTTTATGCAGTGTGGTGCAGGAGGACAGATGAATTAGTAGATGGGCCAAACGCGGTGTACCTTAGCTCAGCAGTTCTTGATAGATGGGAAGAAAGATTAGACGATATATTCGATGGACGCCCATATGACATGCTTGACGCTGCTCTTACTCATACTGTTCACAAATTCCCATTGGACATTAAGGTGCTCAACAATATTACTTATTTTCATTAATACATCAGTCACAAGTATTGTGTTTGGGACGTAGCCAGAAAATGAAAGTTGGAGGGATGAGATTAATTTTTTCTTTCAAATAATAGATAACATGGTATTTTTAATATTTTTTTGGGGGGCGGGCAATTTTTTTTATAATTATATAATTTCAATTTGTATCATCTTATAAAATTTATGATAACGATTAACGAGGGGAGCGTTGCTAGCCCCTTAGCTTCGTCCCTGAGTATGTCAAATCTAAGGTTTTATTACAAAAAAACACCTTTAAAGTATTGTCTAAATATATTTAAAAAAATAGCTATCTCAAAACTACAATATAATCTCTTGATATTTGTTTCCATTTTAAAAAGTACACCCTAAAGACGGGAATATTTGTAATTTAAAAAGTAACTGGATTTTTTGTAATTAAGTTAAACTTTAGGGGTAGTTTTTGTAATCAACCCTAAATCTGATTGAGCAGATTAAGATTTAGAATTAACTAGAAAAACACCCGTGTGTTACACGGGATTTATCCAAAAGATAAAATTTTAGTATCTCAAATTTGTTAGTGATAGTTAGAAGAGAGAGAAAATACTGATTATAAAAAAATAAATTTGAAAGCTACATACATATTATATAAATCTATTAAATATCTTTTTAAAAAACTCGTATATAAAATATACGATTTGCAGATAAAATGTTGATTGGATTAAATATTAATTGGATTAAGCTTCCCGGATATACATACATATAATTGATTGGATTAAATACTAATTTTGCCATTTAATTTGCACGCGGTCAAAATTAATTCTATTTTTTGGTTGTCTTTTTTGGTCTTTCAGGAAATAATATCAACTTATAATTAGAAAAAAACTTACCGGATATACATACATATTATATAAATATATTAAATATATTTTTTCAAAACTCGTATATAAAATATATGATTTGGCAATTATATATTCATTGGATTAAATATTTGATTGGATTAAATATTGATTGGATTAAACTTGACTGATATACATACATATATTATATATATGATTGGATTAAAAATTAATTTTGCCGATTAATTTGGATACGGTCAAAATTAATTCAATTTTTTAGTTGTCTCTTATGGTCTTTTAGGAAAGAAAATCAACTTATAATTAGAAGCCAAAAAAATCAATTTATCCAAATATACGGAAAATCAATTGAGTCAATAGTTATATACGGAAAATTAAATATTGAGTCAGTTGTTATATATGGCAATACGAAAATTTAATTAATACATCGATATTTGATTGGATTAAATCAATTGAGTCAATAGTTATATAAGGAAAATCAATTGAGTCAACAGTTATATATAGAAATACAGAAATTTAATTAATACGTTGATTGATAAATTGACGGTAAATCAATTTATAATTGGAAGAATAAGGTGGTGACATGGTTTGCCACGTGGCTAAATATGAAGGTGACACGTGGATTTGAAAGACTAAGGTGTTGACACGTGTACCAAATTGCAGAGGTGATGACATGTGGCAGTTTGTTTTTTGTTTTAGTATATAGGGTTGATGTGCTGATTATATGGTTTTGTTGTCCAAAAATTGTAGCCATTCAAGGACATGATAGAGGGGATGAGAATGGACACAAGGAAGAATAGATATGCAAATTTTGAGGAGCTTTACTTATACTTTGCTACTATGTGGGCCGAATCATTGGCTAATGAGTGTTCGAGAATGGGGATTGCACTTAATCATCACTTTCTGCTCAAACCATCTATAATGCAGCACTTATTTGGGAATTGGAAATCAACTTACAAACATTCTAAGAGATGTTGGAGAAGAGTAAGTCTTCATTCCTAAAGGGAGTGTTTGGAAAACCTTTTGCTTTTAGACTATTAGTGTCATTTATTGTAGTTGAGAATCGAAAGTTGATGAAGTGTTTTGCAAATACTAGCCAACAGTTCAATAAGATCAAGGGAGTGTTTGGTGAATTTTGTTGTAAAAGTGTTTTTATTTGTATGTAAAAGTCAAATCGTAAAAAAATTAGAAATCTAAGGTAGCGATTGGATATCAAGAAAATCTCATTTTCTTGCCACTAGAGAATTTTTATACCACCATTGCTTATGAAATTTTTTTCGACAAAAGCTAACAAACATTTTTAATTTAATGTTTGCAAACACTCCATAAGTCATAATTTTGTTTTTTTCCGGATATCCAATCTGCTTGCTTCTAATCCTTGTGTGCCTTTCTTTGTTTGTGTATTTATGAATGTGCGGAATCAAAGCATCAAGAGGAGAGTTTATCTTCCCAAGATGAATCAAAAATTTGGTTTATGTGATAAAGATGTGTTCTCAAGGAAAGTGACAGATGGTTGGAGAGAATTCATGAAGGAGCAGATCAAAAGGGCAAGGTTCTATTTTAACCAGGCTGAAGAGGGTGCTACTCAGCTTCACAAGGCTAGCCGTTGGCCGGTAAGATTCATCTATATAAGCTCCACTCATATTCTTTTTCTAATCAAACATTGCATTCTAAGAAGGTATTTGGCTAAGCTTATAATTTAAAAGATCTTATATTGAAAATAAGTTGTTGAAAAGTTTTTTATAAAATAAGATGGGATGACTTATAAGATGTTAGTAATTGCTGTTTTCAAAATTAAAATTGTCAAAATCAAAGCAAGTTATTAAAATAAGGTCTTATTTTCAAAATGAGTTGGGATCCCCTGCTTTTTTTTTTTAATAATTATCAAACACTTTTAAAAAGCTTAATTATAATTAAGCTCAGCTTAACACCCTCTAAGAGAACAAAAGTGAACTCAGCTCATTTGTTGGTCCAAATTTCCGGTGACTTTGCAGGTGTGGTCGTCGTTGATGTTGTACCGTATGATCTTGGACTCGATCGAAAATAACGACTATGATAACTTGACAAAACGAGCATATGTAGGGAGAACCAAGAAATTCATGGCATTGCCTGTAGCATACACTAGAGCCCTATCAAATCCCACTACATTTCTTCCCAATAGCAAAGTGTAATTCTACAGAGAGAGATAAAGGGCATATACTCCATTATGATAATAGCGATGACATTTGAATCTGCTTTCTTGTGTATAAAACAAGGCAATGCCAGCCTTATTTGTTGTTTTTATTTTTATATTAGTGATTTAGAATAGAACTAATATTCAAATGAATGGGAGCTCGGATCGAATCGGTATTGATTTATATATGTTGGCAAATTGCTAGTGGATATATGTGGATAAACGTGAGATTGTTGAAAATGAGAAACAACGGATTCGGCTTATTGCATGTGTAAGTCCCTCAATTTCTTTCCTAAGCTTCATTTGAATTAATAAATTTGAAACTCGAATGTCTAATCCATAATAAATTTTCCGTAGTAACAATTTTTTTGAATTTATTTGGACAATAAAATAATACAATAGATTTAAAATCATTAAATTTATATTTTAAGCTACTTTTCGAGTACTATAACTGATTTAAAAATTATCCTATATGAAATGTATCGTACAATAAATTTGAATTTATATGAAATCCTTGATACCTTTACTTTGTTCTCTCAGCCTATTCATGTTGGTTTTGTGTATGCTAAATACAGTAGATGGGATAGGGGACCTTTACGGGACTCTCTTGGGAACCTTTCCACTGCTTTAGATAATTGTCATTGGGATGTTAGGGGGGGTTTAATTGCTTCATTAATGACTCGGAGAGGACTGGTAGTCAGACTAATAGGACTCATGATATGGAGGAATTTAGTGAGCTTATTGCTGATTGTGGTTTCTCTAATCCTATTCATGGATGCACTACCTTTTTATTCGCACTTGACTAAGGAATGATCTGCATGAAAGATTAGATGGGTTCATGATTTTCTCTGACTGACTGACAGGGCGTGTTTCCTAAAACCTTTGTCACTCATTTTACTAAGGGTATGGTCTGACCATACCCCTCTTCTCTTCAGGTTGTTGTGTCTAGTTATAAACCTCCTAGTGTGTTTAGATACATGAAAATGTGGGCTCATCATCCTTTTTTTTTTTGGATAATATTAGATAGATCTGAGGCTGAGGCTGAGGTTCGGGAAACTGAGCATTTATATGATGCTAATCCTTTTTGTGGTTCATCATATTGCCCTTAAAAAAGCTATTGATGAACTCACTCTTGCCTCCAAGATTGAGTAATACTTTTGGTACAAAACATCTGTCTATAAGTGGATTGTGAATGGAGAAAGGAACATTCATTATTTCCATATTGTAGTTAAGATCAAGAGAAGTCAAACTAGGATATATTCTATTCAAGATGGACCTAGCCTCATCTCCTCTGATCTTGAGCTTCAAAAATCTGCTATATATTTCTTCACTAAACATCTTTCTAATGATTGTTCATGTTTTCCTTTTGATGGTGGCAAAGGGTATTCCTAAACTTCCGTCTAATTTTGACGCTGCATTTTTATGTGAAAGACTATCTTTTATGAAAATTAAAGAAGTTGTCTTCTCTATTAACTCTGCTGGTCTTGATGGTTTCTCATAACACTTCTTCCAAGTGTGTTGGGAAATCATTCTGGAGGATGTGCTAACTGCTATCGTTGATTTTTTTTATGGGCCTCCCATTCCTAAGAGCTTTACAACTACAACCATTGTTTTCATCCCTAAAAATTCTAACCCTCATAGCTGATTGATTAGACCTATTTGTCTTTGTAATGTAACCAACAAAATCATCACTAAGATTTTCAATAATAGACTATCCAAAACTCTTCCTCTCTTAATTTCCCCTTCTCATAATGATTTATTGAAAGCTATATTTATTAGTGACTATATTTTAGTTAGGAATTAATCCACTCCCTCAACCCCACTGGTCATTACCTTAATGTTGCCCTTAAACTGGACATGGTCAAAGCCTATTATAAGGTTTAGTGGCATTTTTTAATTAACATGTTTAAGTACATGGGCGTTCATGATAGATGGCTCCCTTTCATTGAGAATTGTGTTAATAATTGTTGGTTTTCTATATTAGCTAATGGCTCTCCTTGTGATTTCTTTCATTTTGAGAGGGGCTTGAAGCAAGGTGACCCCGTTTCATTTTTCTTGTTCCTTATAGTTGTTGAATACTTCTCCAGAGGTCTTTATTCCCTTTTCACACAAAATCCTAGCATGGTTTATTCATCTCATGGGGGCTTGCCTATATCTCATATATTAGTCCAAGAGGCCACGAAAATCCTACCATGGTTTTTCTCTTCTTCTAATATTTGTAAATCTCAAGAATATAAGTGATAGAAGAAGAATAAATACAATGATATATAGTGGTTCAACTAACCTAGAGCCTAACTCACTACCACCCAGACTTTAGTGGATTTCGAAAAGAAAATTTTATTAATCAATACCAAATAATTACAACTCAACAAGAAGAGCACCATATTTTTCAACACCTAATCTAATCAACCAAGTTTGTTCTCACAAAAGAACACTTAACAAGAATATCTTATTTTGGATTATATATTGATCAATCAAGATTACACCTCAAAAGAAGTTATACAACTTTGAAAGTGTAAGTTTAATCAAGAAAGAAAACCTAATAAGCAAGATGTGAAAGTGCAAAACTTAGGCTATTACAACAAGAATGTGAAAATGAAAGCTTGAGCGAATTTGCTGAGATTTTCTTGTTGTGTTGTAAAATTGTGTTGTATTGATCTTTCAATCTTCTTCATTTGTTTATAAAAGAGCTCCAAGATTTAAATTCCAACATAGGCTCCTCATATTTGAATTTTGTCTACAAAAAGAAGATCAAAAGATCCACAAATAATGGCCAAAAATGATAAAGTGATAAAAGTGAAATTCTTGTATGTTGCAACGTTCAAAATGATCTGATCTTAGCCAGGGCGACCAACCATCATGTTGTAAAATTTGAATTTTAAAGAAGCTGAGTACGATATGATACATGTTGCCCTTTAGGGAGACCAGTTGCCCTGTATGGCGACCTGTCCTTGTAAGAAAATTTTCAGGAGAAGTTTTCAGGTACCTGACGCTATTGAGAGGTGACCAGTCACCTTAGTTCAGGGATGTTTTGACACAAAGATATTCTAGTAAGTTCTTTCAGGTATCGATTGCCCTTGATGGCTATCGATCGATGTCATTTTAGTAAACATATATTTTAATTAAAGTTTCTAAAATAAAATCCGAACAGTCCCCGAATTAACCGTTTGGGTTGAAATAAAATTATTAAGGTGAAATCATCAAAATTAAAAGAGATAATATAATAAATCCCCCAAACTATGCCCATTTTTCTACTTTACCTACCAAACTTTATTTTGTTTCATTATGTCTCCTGTACTATGCGAATTCTTACTCTTTACCATATATGGACAATTTTACCCCTATAGTTTATACTTCATTTTAATAGTTTTACAAATCCATCGAAGCTCCAATTCATTGCATTTGACCTCAAAATTTACAAGATTATCACATGGTCTAATACAAATTTAACTCCAAAACAGTTTGTTCCCGGATTTATCTAGACAGAGAACAAAACAAGATCTCTTGATTTTAAAATTAGATATAGTCCATTACGACCATATCAGGCCCAACATGCTTCCGTAAAATTAAAATATTCCTTAAAGTTCATACCTTTCTTTGACCGAAACTGCACCAAGTGAGATGGTTTGCAAGGCCATCAGTCGATAAATTATTGCCCCTAGATCATTTGACAGACGTCTCTGCTCAACCTCACCAGCAGGGAAGATTGTCTACAAGTTAATCGACTCCTTCAATAAATAACATTTCAAAGACGACCTTGGTTCATTTCCTACTCCGATGACGTATAAGATAATTCTTCAAATGGATAAATTAATAGAATATTATGAATACATGTTGAAGCAAAAAGCCTCTTTTATTTATGAACTTGAAGAAATATTTATTACATCAGTAATCTCCTTTTGGGAGGAGAATACATGTTTAGCCTCTCATATATGAGGCTTGCACTCGCTTATCTTTAAGGATGCTTTGAGCTCGTTCTTATTCCACCATGCCAAAGGATTTTCATTCTAATTCCTTTGGATCATTTTCTTGACATCCTCGAGTGATATTTGCTCCTCTATGGTAACATCACTCTGTGTATTCTCCATTAGGCTCTTCAATAGTTTTGCAATAGCCTCTGTGAGGTACTCGTTCTTCTCCCTTGTATCCCGAATGAATACAAATTATTATCCCATCTCTTTGTATCTTTCTGCTTTGAACTATATTGCCGAAAGGATAATAATGCATCACCAAATCTTCTTTTATCCGCCATTTTTAGATTTTGATGTTTGGCTTCATCACCATGCTTGCTGCGAAAATTAATAGGCGTTTTCCTATATAATGCTTCTCCCAGTCTTTGGATATTAATCTTATGATCACATAAGGTTGTGAAAATAAGTCTTCTTGTCTCATTTTCTTGTGTAAATCGCTTGAATGTTTGTAGGAAATTATTTCCTAACAAAACATTTGCTCCTGTATCATGGAAATAGATTGGTGGCATCTTCACTTTGTACCATAGGGTACCGCCTGCACCTTTGATCATGATTTCTGCTTGATTAATTCCTCGATTAAGGATAAGAATCCTTTTAGAGAAATCCCTTCCTGCAATAGCTGGTAAATCTTCTCCGATTTCTTTAGGAAAAACCTACTGCTTTGCAGTACATACTCTGGCACCTGAATCAATATAGGTGGCAAAATACTCGGCCTTGTATTCAGCATATACCATTCCAATAGAAATGGATATGGAGAATGGGCTAGTGGTCATCTGATTCTGTATCTTTTATCAGCCACTATGAACTCCATTCCATCTTGTAATCTTTCCCAAGGTTTATGATCCTCAAGAAATTCAATACCCAATATTAACTGCTCTGGGATTTTTCCTATTGTGCCTGTGATATTAAGCTCAATTTCACCCATTTTTAGGCTTCATTGATATCTTCCAACTATAGGTTGTTGGAGATAATGTAGGACATCACAAGGAAAAATGTTATCCTTTTGAGTGATGTCAAATATTACTTCAACTTCTCTCCATCCTTCTGGACATTTTAGCTCTCCTTGTGTTTTGAAAACATTTGGGATTCGATGAACTGTGCTCGGTCTTTTTTTTCCAATGGCTACTATTTATCATTTTGTCTTGTTGGAAAGACATCCTCCTTGGCTCAACTCTGAGACTTCGACTTTTGTTGAAGACTGGTTGATCTTGAATTTTCATATCTATCTCTTTTATAGTTGGAGACTTAATATTCTGGTAGAACCACCCTGGCAAAGTCCTCAAAAATTCTTGGGACTTCAACAAGTTCTTTTCTCAAGAATACTTCTGAATGATGTGTATTCGAGAGAGCATGGGAAATCTTGTATGTGATCGAGTAAGGTCTATTTCCTTCTTTCATCAAATTGACTCTTTTGAAGTCCTGATGAAGGGTTAAGGCTCTGTTGAAATCTCGATCTCCCAAATTATATGTAATTATAGGATTGACATTAAATGCCAATTTTCCTGCATACAAATTTCCTGTGACCGTCCCAAGGCATGAATCCTTGAGATTTGATATTCGATTATCAAAGATAGCTAGGTTGAGTGGCGAATCAATTCCTTCATTGAATGTTGCTTTAATAATAACTCTTATGGCTCCGATGTGAATCCATGAGAGTGTATTTGCAACTTCTCTCTTGACTCTGCTTTTGATCTTCTGAACTTCTTGGTAAGGGACCAACTGCATCTCGATCAGGTTACTAGTAAACTCCATCAGGATGGCAAATTCTCCGGTAGTTACTCTTTGGATAATTTGGTGCTTCCTGTTATGGAACCCAATTTTATCCAAAGCCTTTTCCATAGCTCTAATTGTAAAACCGTCTTATATCTGAAGCTTTGGATCTTCTTTCATAATCCTCATTAGAGTCTTATGAGAAACCATAGTATAGGAGAAGAATCCTAATATATCCCCCCTAACCGTTTGTTGAAGAATTTCTTCTTCACTCCGATTCTGAACTAGATTCACTTCCATCGTCAGAGTAGATCTCTTCTTGATAGATGCTTTCATCTGAGGGTACATCCTCAAATTGATATACCTGTATCAGATTTTGATAATCGACAGCTTCTTCGAATTCTCGTGTAGCTTGAATCGTCTAATTCCTCGCTTTTGATTTTCTCGGGCAATCGGTTTAGATATGCCATCTTGCTCGCATGTCCAAAGAATTACAATCTTTGAAACTTTCATTAGCTCTCTTTGTGAGCCCGTCTCGAAAGTTCTTCTTGGGAATTTATTGCTTAGATTTTGATGAATACCATGTAAAACTTAGACTAGAAAGTTGGCACCCCATTTTCCTTGTAAGTTGCATTGTAATAGATAGGGTTGTACGAGCTGAGTCAAGACAGCTATGCCTGGATATGCAAGAAGTCAACTGAATACTAAAATGAAGACTCATTTACAAAGCGGTGAGTATGGAAAGAAGGAGAAGTCAAGAACTCGACTGAAGGAGTGTCAACTGGGATACATCTGTGAGAAGTGTCAGTCAACTCAAGATAACCAAGTCTCAAGTTGAAGTGACAGATGAGTCTCTCAATCATTGGAGCATACTTAAGTCACCTGGGAAAAGGCGGTCAAGTCAAGACAATCGAAAAGAATCCGTTGCCGCGAGGTCAAGAATATTACCTAAATAAGTAATACTTCCATGCGTCTTTGTCATGTCATAAAGTGCTCGATCCCGAGAAGCGTGCAAAAGGAATAAACCAATGGGAAGCACTGCACCTTCATCGGACTACGAAAAGCTAAATGTTCATTTAATACGAGAAAATGTCAATATCAAGGACTGCAACAAGACAAGCCAACGAAAACAAGTGACTTTTAAGAATCACTATCTCTTCAATGGGCGGTTTTTGAAAGCTCACTATAAAAGGCCGAGAATCACTTTGAGAAAAGGTTACCTTGACAACCTGAACCATTCAAGCTATTATTCGAATCAGAACTGCAATTCACTCTCAAGTTATTCAAGCAAATCCTCAAGCCTAAATTTCAAAGAAAATCGATCCAACACCAAGTTGTGAAGGAAAGACAACTTCAAATCATTGAAGAGGAAACTTTTGAAGAATCAAAAGGGTCTACATTCCAAGCGGGGAATGAAAGGTTCAAGGTCGAACCGGTCTCAAGTTATTGGAGGGCTTCGTGATCAAATTCAAGAAGCTTGAGCAAGTGAGTCAAGTACCAAGGCGGCCGCCCCGTGAAGAAGCCGAGTTGGACGAGAAGCCACCGTGTGACCAAGGCATCTCAGTTGAGTCCCAAAGGATCAAGCGGTTGAGTGATCAAGACTTGTATCCGGACCGATAACCACTTTGTACTGATCAATACTTAGTGGATTCCTCCGAGTTGGAGAAGAGAGGAGTAGAAGAATTACCCCATCTTCGAACCTCTATAAAAATTATTGTGTCATTTACATTTCAGTATTTAATTTCTGCATATCATTTAATATCTGCTGATAATTTTCCATTTAACTAATAATTAACAAAGTGCTAAAACCAAGTGTTAAAACAAACTTAAACCAAATTTAAGGGTGTTAAGTCTTCCGCTGAAAATTTCATCACAAACCAAGTTAAGGTTTAGACTAAATAGGCGAGTTATTCTATCACTCAATCGAGTCTGTGAGTGGCTAACTCTACTGGTTGACTAACTTAGCTGTCACTCAAGGACTTAGTTGTGTATTTAACTCTGTGATATTTTAAAAGGACTAAAATCGAAAAGTTGGTAAGTTTATTCAGCCCCCCCTTCTAAACCTTACTCACACCCCTTGGGACCTACAAGTGGTATTGGAGCGGTTGGTTCATTGAGCCTTCCGCACTGGTTACTAAACTAGATCTCTAATCTTTCAAAGAAGTTTTTTTTAACACTTGTTCTTTCAAAAGCCATTTTTAAACAACAAAGTTATTATCATGGAAGCAAATTTGACACGCATCCCTATGTTCACCATTGAAGAATTTGATGACCGAAAAACGTATGCATGATGCTCATCTATCGACTTTACATGATGAGATGTGGATAGTGATAGAGGATGGGCCACACGCAAATAATGAAGGTGAACACACTCTTGCAAGGAGGGTCAACTGCAATTGAAGGAGAAGAGGTTGCTCCTCCTAGACCAGCTATGGTTGAAAAACCAAGAGCTGAATGGACAAGTGATGACAGAAAAAGATACAACCTTGACAATATGGCCAAGGATATACTTTACAAGACTTTGGACAATGCGATGTTCAACAAAGTCAAATCTTGCAAGACAACCAAAGAAATATGGGATAAATTAACCTTAATTTGTGAAGGATCTGAGCAAATCAAGGAAAACAAATTATCTGTTGTTGTTCAAAAATTTGAAAACTTTAAAATGCTTGCAGGTGAAACGATAGACCACCTGGATGCTAGATTCACTGAAATTACAAATGAGCTCTCAGCACTTGAGAAAGAATACACACAGAAGGAGATGTGTATGAAAATACTAAGGAGCCTCCCAGCTGAATGGGAAATGAAGACCATGGCTCTAGCACTCGATGGACCTATCAAAAACATCCAATCATGAACTATTCTCAAACCTCAAAGCTTATGAGTTTGAGCAGAGAAGAAATGATCAAGAGGAGATAGTTGTACCTAAAACAGTTGCACTCATAGTCAAGGAAGGGAAGAGAGCTGAGACCAAAGAAATCATTGACCAGGAGGAAATTTCCTTGATGGTTAAAAGATTCAACAAGTTCTTCAACAAGAACTACAAAAGAAACAAAGGTGAATCCACCAGAAGGCATTCAGCTCCCTCCAAGTCAAGGGAAGATAGGCCACCAAAGAGAGTTGAGTATCAAAAGGTCGAATATTAAAGAGTTGACAACCCAAGAAATGAGAGAGCTGATCAAAAAGTTGAAAACCTGTGTTGGAATTGCAGACAACTAGGACACTTTGCTATTGACTATCCATATCCTATAGTCAATAAATACACGAATGAAGAAGAAAGAAAAGTCTTCAGAGAAAGAAGGCAAGAAAAGAAAAGAGCAATGTTGGCTGCTGAGACTGCTGATATAGCTAAATCAAAAGAAGCAGCAGACTCAGAGAGTAGTGAAGCTGACTACTCAAGTGACTCGAAGAAGAAGCCTTAACTGTCCTAATGGCTAAAGAACAAGATCAACTCCGACCAAGAAGATGAGGTACACTCTAACTCATCACATTCGATTCTAGTGATAGTGATTGTGACACACACACTTCATCACCCACTTGATCTTTATGATTCATTAGGCAAAATGATGAAAGACTTTGAGCACATTAAATCCTCACACTCACTATTAAATGAGGAAAACAAACCATTTCAAAGCCAAAACTCACAAATGACTAAGAAGTTCGAGTACTGAGTCACATAGCTTATGAGAATAAAAGTTTAAAGGCTGAAAATACCAAGCTAATAGCGAGAAATAGCCGCCATAGAAGAAATCCAAAGAGAGTTCCTCAAAGAACTCCAAACAGAAGTACTCGTGAAGAAGAAACAGAGCTACCAAAATCCCCGAGAAGTTTTATCAAAGGAACACAAATGATGGGAATGGTAGAAACTACCCAAGTCAAGTGATTGGAATAATGTGAAATATCAAAGAAAGACCTATGGAATACAAGCCTAAATGGCAAAGCCCTAGAACTCAGTAAAGGTCATTCCAAAGGCAAAAGAGCTATTATCAGACACATATGCACCCAAGCACTACACTCGGAGATATCACAACTACCCAAAGAAGGCAATTGCTAAAACACACACACAGCATACGACAAAAAGAGACAGCTTGTATGAACCTAAAGCCCCCAAGCAATTTGCCAAAGTGAATTATGATTATGGCACAGATAGATGGCAACCCCTTAAAGTCAGATCATTTGACTATATGTTGGTTGGATCATCTTACAGCACTAACCCTTCAGGACCCAGACAAGTATGGGTACCTAAAACCTGATCTCTTTTATTGCAGGTTCAAGGAACAACTGAGTGCCAAGGAACCTGGTACATGGATAGTGGTTGTTCCAGACACATGACAGGAAACAAGAAAAATCTGTCAAAATTCAAGGAGATTAGAGGTGCAAAAGTCATATTTGGAGGAAATGAAGCTCCAGGAAATAAGAGGCATTGGATCCATTAAGAAAAATGGATTAGAAATCACGGATGTTGCATACGTTGAAGGCCTCAACTTCAACTTATTAAGCATCGACCAACTCGTGACAAGGGCTATAATGTTGGATTCAATATGGGAGTATGCCAAATCAAAGACACTGAATCAAATGAAGTAGTGTTGCAAGGATCCAGACAAAAGAACATGTATGTGGTAGATTGGTCGACTTCCACACCAAGCACTTGTCTGTCTTTAGCTAGTAAAAGAGTACAAATTAATCAAGTTGGTCATGGCACAAGAAACGAGTCATCCGAATTTCAAGACAATTAACAAGCTTGCAAGGAGTAATCTTGTAGAAGGACTACCAGACTCAGTGTACAAGAAGGAAGTGTTTGTGATGCATGCCAGATGGGAAAGCAGATCAAATCATCATTCAAAGAGAAGTCAAGTCCATCTTCAACAAGGATATTGCATCTATTGCATATGGATCTATTTGGTCCAGTTGAGCCAGCTAGCATAAGTGGAAAGAAGTACACTCTAGTAGTGGTCGATGATTATTCAAGATATACATGGACAATCTTCATGTGCAAAAAGAAAGAAACCTTGCAGAAGTTACCACAACTGATGAAAAGAGTTCAGAATGAGAAAAGTCAAACCATTATAAAGATAAGATCTGATAGAGGAACTGAGTTTGTAAATGGAATAATAACTCAGTATTGTGTTGAAAATGGTATTGCTCATGAATTATCTCTGAGCAAGGACTCCACAAAGAAATGGAGTAAGCGAGAAAGAAGAAAAGAACTATCAAGGAAGTTTGCAAGAACCATGTTAGTGAAGTTTGGATTACTAAAAGATTTTGAAATGAAGCCATCAATAATTTGCATGATATACTCAAAATAGATGCATGATAAATAGACAGCTGACAAAGACTCCCTATGAGATTTGTACAGGGAGAAAGCCAAATGTTGCATATTTTAAAATATTTGGATGTAAATGCTTCATTCACAACAATGGCAAGGATAATCTAAAGGCTTTTGATGATAAAGCTGATGAAGGTATCTTTTTGGGATACTCAGCTGAAAGTAAAGCCTATAGAGTGCTGAACAAAAGGACTATGGTCACAGAAGAGTCTATCCATGTGGTTTTTGATAAACCCAATGTAAATGGAGAGGACATAGAAAAGTTAGTTGATAAGCTGAATCAGCCAACTATGCAGAAGAGTCCCTATGTTGAAGTTGAAGCTGGAGTAATCAATCAAGATGAAGGTGAAATAGCTGAATCTCAAAGACAGCTGGAAAATTTGCAGCTAAGTGATGATGAGAGAGCTAGTCAAGACAACACAGCTGCAAGACGGCTGAACCGAGCAGACTTACTCCAACTAGATGTGAGATGGCTGAGAGACCATCCACCACAGCTAGTCATTGGAGATGTAAGAGATGGTGTAAGAACCAGATCCAGAGCTCAACAAGAAGCTATGTTCACTTGTTTTATTTCCCAAATAGAGCCAAAAGATGTGCCCCAAGCACTGGATGATACACATTGGATTCAAGCCATGCAATAAGAGCTAAATCAATTCGAAAGGAACAAAGTATGGGAATTGGTGCAAAGACCAACCCATCAAAATGTTATTGGCACAAAATGGGTTTTTAGAAACAAAATGAATGAAGAAGGTTATGTGGTAAGAAACAAAGCAAGACTGGTAGCCAAAGGGTATTGCCAAGAAGAATGAATAGATTTTGATGAAACATTTGCTCATGTTGCAAGATTAGAAGCAATAAGGATGTTTCTTGCCTATGCTGCACACAAGAACTTCATTGTAAATCAAATGGATGTAAAAAGTGCATTCTTAAATGGATTATTGGAAGAAGAAGTCTATGTTGAACAACCTCCAGGATTTGAGCAGAAGACTCTTGGAGATAAGGTGTACAAGCTCAAGAAAGCTCTATACGGATTCAAACAGGCACCTAGAACATGGTATGATACATTATCTCAATTTTTGACAGATAATGGATTCACCAAAGGCAAAGTGGACATAACACTCTTCAGAATTCAAGATGGAGAGAGTATACTGCTTGTTCAAATATATGTGGATGACATTATTTTTGGATCCACAAACAAAGAGTCATGTGATAAGTTCTCAAACCTCATGCAAGGCAAATTTGAAATGAGCATGATGGGAGAACTGACATTCTTTTAGGACTTCAAGTTAAGCAAATGAAGGATGGAACCTTCATAAGTCAAACAAAGTATACCAGGATTTAATGAAGAAATTTGGTATAGAAGAGAAATCTTCTCGTGAAAATACCAATGAATACATCGATCAAAATGGACATGGATGCGATGGTAAACCCGTGGATCAAACCGATATCTGAGCACTTATTGGATCACCGCTCTATCTCACACAAGTAAGTAGGCGGACATCACCTTTGTTGTAGGTGTATGTACAAGATTCCAATCGCTCCAAAGGAAAGTCATATGATCGCAATGCTAAGAGAATCCTAAGATATTTGAAGGGATGCCAGAAGTCGGCTTATGGTATCCAAAGGATGGTGGATTCAAACTTATTGGCTATTCGACTGATTATCTTTGGATGTAGAGTTGACGGAAGAATACTTCGTACATGTCAAATGCTTGGAAACAGATTGGTTTCCTGGTTTAGCAAGAAGCAAAACTCAATAGCCACATCCACAGCTTAAGTTGAGTACATAGTTGCGGGCAGTTGTTGTGCCCAAGTCTTATGGATGAGACAACAACTGAGAGATTATGAAATTGAAGAAAAAGAGATTCCAATTATGTGTGATAACACAAGTGCTATTGCAATCACTCAAAATCTTGTGTTGCATTCAAGAACAAAGCACATTGATGTCAGATATCATTTCATAAGAGATCATGTTGAAAAGAAAGACATCACCTTGGAATACATCTCAACTGACAAACAGTTAGCTGACATATTCACAAAACCATTATGTGAATCAAGATTTGAAGAACTCAAGCATGAGCTAGGGTTAATTGAGTTGAGTTAACACCTAGAAGACTCAAGGAGAAGAGATGAAACAAGAAAAGATGAAAATAGAGTTGAGCTCGTGAATTAGCTAAGTAAATCAGCCGTATCGGAAAATCAGCTGCATCGAGTTAGCTGACAGCTGAGTACCTATGTGAATAGAGAGAAGAAGAGTTGAGTCAGCTAATGAGTAAGCTGAGTCATATATGAGCTAAGTGACAAAAACGCAGTCGTTTTTAATAAGCGGGAATGTTTTTAAGGATGACATCAGCGCAATAATAACGAGCTGATCAAAAGTCGCACGACAAAGCATATGATTGGATATAAATGCTGCGCCGTATTAAATGCGAGAAATTAAATGCTAATCGGCGTGCTAAATCTGAGCCGTTGATCTCGATCAAATTTCAAAAACCGTATGCACGTCCTTTCATAACCCATACATATACCAATTGTTCAGTTTTCTCTCTCACACTACTCAAAACTGTTCATCTCTCCAAAAGCAAAGAAAGCTTTTTTTTCTCAAAACCCTACAAATATTCAAATCAAGTTTCTCAAGTTCGTTCGGTAAAAATCACTGAAATGGCATCAACCTATGATTTCACCTAGTTAGGGAAACAAATCCACACCGGATCTACCATGGACTTTGATGGGATGATAAAGCAGGGTTTCGATGAAACCCTCGTGAAGAAGATAGCCGACAAAATCGGGAAGTCTAGACTGAAACCCTTTCTAACATTGGAGTTTCAGATGACCTACGTTGAAGAGGTTGCACAGTTCTACGTGAACGTTGAAGTTCACGACGAGCGCATCAAGTCCTCCGTTCACGGAAAAGATTTTACTATCACTGCTGAAGACCTTGCGGAGCATTGCTTGATGTCGTCGGAAGGTGTACTAGAAATATTCGAAGCTGATGTAAACTTAGCTGTTGCATGGAAGGAAGTGGACAGACCTGAGTGTGCTGCGAAGGTGGTTTACACAGCTGATAAGAAGTTGTTGAATGACGATTACCACAAGCTGATGGATATCGTCGCAAAATGTGTGGATATAAAGTTTGGAAGCTTCAATCAGCTTTTCAAAACCAAACTGATCGTCATGGCTGCGATCATGGAGGAGAAGAAGGTCAACTGGGCAGAACTCGTCTACAGCAGACTCTGCCAGAATGTTGGGAATAAGTCCTTCAAGGACGATGGGTCGTTTGGAGGATCTCTGGGGTATGGCCTTGTAATTGGCCGATTGATGGAGGTGAAAGGTGTTCCACTCTGACATGGAAAGGCGTTCCATGTCAACAAGAAAATGTTCCGATCAAATCTTTCAGGAGCTCAGAAGAGAGCATACGCCAAGAGGGCGGATACAAGTGAGGGGGAATCAGCTGACCCAGTAGAAACAACTATCTCCTCCCCTCCAAAGAAGAACGTTGTTCCCGCAGCTGCAAAGAAGAAGGTTGCCCTGCGAAAGAAAGAAAACAAGCGCACCGCCCCTGCAAAGTCACATGCCCTGCAGGCCATGTCTCCCGCCCTGCAGCCGCAGCGGAGAAGGAACCTAAAATATCTTCTCCAGTTGTCAAGAAAAAGAGGACTGACAAGCCAAGAAAGCCAGCTCCTCAGACCAAGAAAGTAGCACCGGCCCCCGCCGCCCAGGACGCTGTGGAAACCGTATCCGAACCATAAATTCCTCCGGTAAGGACCAAAAGAAGAAGACTCTACAAGCGTTCAAAGCTTGAGAAAACAAATTGAGTCCGCCACTCACCGAAGCAGATCATTGAGATAGTTTGGAGAAGTAGAGTCTCCAAAAATCATTGATGAAACAACCAAGTCTCACGAGGCCGATCAGCGAGAGGCAAGTCGAAGACCAGTGTGGGAGACGGAGACAACCGAGGAACAAGAGGCGGTGAGGCAACCAATCTCCCTGTCGACAGGCCGTGTCTCCACTGCGACAGATCTTTCCGAGGTGTTGAGCAACAAAGTTTGCTACCCTCCATTCCCGAGAAAAATGAAGTACGCGGGAAGATGATGACGATGATGTGATCGGGCTATCTCCACCATATCCGAAAATCCAAAATCGTCTGCGCGAATGGAGGAAGTGGAAGATGAGTCGCTCAAGGGAATAGTTCCAAAGACCTGAGTTTATTGAATAA
This sequence comes from Rehmannia glutinosa, assembly GCA_016081115.2. NCBI lineage: Eukaryota > Viridiplantae > Streptophyta > Magnoliopsida > Lamiales > Orobanchaceae > Rehmannia > Rehmannia glutinosa. Next base: position 33,038,722 of record CM071924.1, on the reverse strand, counting down.
GAAGAAGAACTGATGAGTTTCCTTGGGTTGACGACAGTGGTCCAAGCACTCGATGAAGAGAACTGCCTGGATATCTTGAATATCTTCAAAGAAAATGAGAAGGAAAGGTTGGCAGAAGAGGCTGAAGCTCATGAGAAGGACAACATCTGTCCTTTCACTGGAACCACTGATCACACTCATCCCCTCTTCGATGCTCTCTCAGGAAGTGATGAGGATCTGGACCCTGCTGCTGCGACAGAAGAGCTAGAAACACAGCAAGCTATGCGGGAATCCAGGATCCTACATGAGCAACAGCTGATGGAAGGACTAGGAGAGTCTTCCAAATCCCAACTGGAGATTGACCCTTTGGGAGTGGTGCAGCAGATTGCCACTGTCATTGCTGCAACCACTTTCCCAGCTCACTCTGAAGAAGGTTCAAAGGGAACTGGCGATGAAACTAGGAACTTGGGGACCCAAGTCAAGCCAACCCCTATTGAAGGTGTCTTACCACCTGCCCCAATGGCTGAACACTCACAGGAAACAGCCGGGAGTTTGGAAAAGAGTGACCCCAACCCAAGTCACTCAACTGGTGTGCCAGCTGAGGGGGAAACTCTCTCTGCTGCAGCTAGGTCGGAGAATGCTGCAGATAACTCCACAAAGAATCTAGGAGGCGAAGTGGAGAAGGAACAACAAACAGAAACACAACAGGTTGTCATTAATGAAGCTCAGACAGTTGAGACTATCTCACTTTGAAGTGCCAACCTCTTCCGCAGGTGAGGACGCTGCACGACGATTGAGGCACTGAGATGGATCTGCGCACCGGAGTTAATACTGGGCAATGAAAGTGCAATCCACGGAGTTGAGACTCATGTGGATGCCACCACAGAAGACCCTAAGACAGCTGAGTCTGTCGAAGGGATTGTCCAAGGCCTTGATGCAGTTGAGACTGCAGGAGGTACTGAAGGCCTACGGGAGGTTGAGACTTCCTGAGGTAAAGAGATAGAAACGTAGAACATTCCTCCTGTTATCATTGATGCATCTGAGAAGGAGATAAGTGCCCTTCATGATTCCCAAGACAACCCTGACATAACTTTTCTGGGATCTGAAGGTGAAGATGAAGCCGAGTCATCCCCTGTTGCAAATCCAAAAGACTCAGCTGAGGATGTTCTTCCAAGTACGAGTAAGTCAGATCTCAAGGCTACTCGTCAAACATTCACTTTTGATGATGAGCCACCCCTTCAATTCTCGTCATCGTCCGATGACGCCACCGATCTGACCGAGACCGACAACTCAAAAGGAAAAACCAAATGAGACCGAAGGCTGCTTGAGACACCGAGAGGCTCGGCCACCGGTCCATACCACAACAGACCCCAAATGAATCACGATCAATTGCGCAGCTCCCAACGCTGCAGCAGAATCGATTCAACCAGGCACATCGCGGCCACAAGTCACTGTTGAACGTATTCCCTATGTCCGTGATGATGCATTTGAAGAAACTTTCCCTTTCTCACTGGAGCTACCTGATCTTGATGAAGAAACATCTAGAGAGCAGAGACGCTACAACGTCAGACCTGATCCAGTCATTCCCACCACTACAACATAAATGACATTAGGTAACACAAATTTTGTAGCACTTTTTACATAAGGTACATATGTAGCACATGTTTGTAACACTTTTTACATTACAATATTTATGTAACACTTTTGTAGCACTTTATCAATATGTAACACTTATATGTAACATTTTTATGTAAGTAACACTTTTTAAGTATCACTTTTTTTTTATTTCTTTTGTAACGCAAATATAACACTTTTATCAACATGTAACGCTTATATGTAACACTTTTATATAAGTAACATTTTTTAAGTATCACTTTGTTTTTGTTATTTCTTTTGTAACTCAAATAGGTATCACTTTATTTAAGAAGCACTCTTGACAACACTATATTTTATTGATTGTAACACTTTTTAAGCTATATTTTAGTAACACAAAATTATATAACTATCATTAAATCATGTCAAAGATTTATTTAATTAATTGATGTCACCAAACCTAAAAATTGTAGACATCATGTACTCTGTTTCTTTAACTGAATTTTTATTTTCTTTTTACAAAGTATTTTAGTTTTGCTTTTATTTTTACGAAGGCAATTAATTCCGTCTTAATACCGACGGAAAATGCGCATGTATATATTTTATTATTATTATTATTTATTTATTAATTTTTACTAATGGGGACCAATTTCATCGTTAACCTTTTTTTATTTTTTTTTCACTTTTTTAAAAAACATTACCAATGAAAATTGATGTGTCGGTAATTACTTAGGAATTTTTTTCGTCGGTAAATTATTTTTTCGTTATTTTCTTTATTATTTAATTTTTTTACTGTTAGAACTTTTTTATCTGTCGGTAAATTAATTTTATATTTTTATATATTTTTATTTTTACCGATTGAATATTTATCAGTTGATAAATTTATTTTATATATTTTTTATATTTTTAATTTGTTGTGTCCTTTAATATATAATATAATATGATTTTGAAACTATATACTATACAATATAAAATTTGATATATATAGTGTATAGTATAATTTAATACATATATTATAAAATATAATCTTTATTATTAAAATATATTATATATACATAATATATATGTGTGTGTGTGTATGTGTATATATAAAACAAAGCAAAAGTTGTAATAAGAATCAGCTTAGCTTAATGGCGAATTGCCACTTCCATACAGAACAGGTCGTGGGTTCGAATCTACTCTGTGGCAAAAAATAGTATTTCTAGAAGTGCTACAAAAAAAGTGTTACATAAAATTCATTTGTAACACTTTAGAAGTATTTTTTTTAAAGTGTTACGAAAAAGTGTTACATAAGATTCATATGTAACACTTTAGAAATATTGCTTCAAAGTGTTACCAATAGAAAACTTAATGTAACACTTAGAAAAAATGTTACTAAAAGCTAATAAAAGTGATACCTTAGACTATAGGTAGCACGGGCAAGTGCATCGCCATAAAAGTGCTGTCTATTGTCTATAGTAACATTTTATGGCCATTAGGTAACATTTTTTTAGTGTTACCTAATGTCATATTTGTTGTAGTGCACAGATACCATCGTCCCCGCAAATTTTGATTTTGATGTTGCTTGGCCGCCAACTAAGACAGAGGTGATAGCTGAGGTTCGAGAAGTCTTCAAGGCAATCTTTGCAGAGATTGAGAAGATGGAAAGGCACCAGGCCTCATTGGATATGCGGTTGGATAACAAGAGATGCAAATCTTACGGCCGTCTGCGTGGAATAGTGGTCGAGAATCGGGGAATGGTGGCAACAAAGGCAGAGACAATGCGTGTGGAACAGTCCGATATTTCAAAGCATTGTACAATAAAATCTTTGATGCTGCAGCAGAATAATCGCGACATGAAGACGAGGATCCAAGAAAATATTGATAGGATGCATGTCTCTCATACCACCGAAATGGAATCACTAGCTGAGAATTTCATCGAAAAGAACTTCTACGCGTAGAGGAGAATATGAATGAAAAGTTCAAATTCTTCTTATGGCCGAAATGAAGTTGGTGGCGGCCAATCAAAAGTCACCCGCTCAGAATTTACTGATACTCCGCAATGAGAATCCAAGCAAAACTCGCCTATCGATCACCTAGATTTCATGCTTGCCGGCATGTTTCGAGGGTTCCTCTCTCCTTTGGTGATGCCAAAAGGGGAAAGAGGAATACCTAAAGACGTTAAAAGGGTCGATCTTTGAGAAAGAGAAGGACGCAAATTGTTGAGAAGCGAAGAAAAGCAAAAACAAGCGAGAAGAAGAAAGATAAGGGAAAATCCGTTGAGGGGGAAGGTTCAAAGGACATGACTTTAATGATTGCTAGAACCCCTCAACAAGGACTCATCACAAAATGACATCATCAAAAAAACTTCCGATGACTTTGCCGCTCCAACACTGTTGTGCCCATGTCTGAGAAGAGGAAAATCGTAGAAGCAGAGATGAAGGAGGTCGAAAGAAAAATGGATGCCCGTGCAATGGACATATTGAAACAATACGGAGGCATTCCGGCAGGAAGAGACACAGATGCCATTCCGGCATTTACTTTGAGAGGCGAGCCACGATCGGTGGAAGAATTCAAAACGCTCGAATCCGAGGGATACTTGAAGAATATGTCCATAGCCTAAGCCTGGACTTGTATTGGGAGAAGGTCCAAGTTGGGCGAAGAAGGCGACAGACAAGATGACTACGAGCAGTCACTCTGTTGGTCACTCTGCTGGAAAGAAGAAGACTCCAGTACAATATACGCCCAGAGGAAGAGGAATGAGTAGTGGAGGCAAAGGTCTTCAACCTAGACCTGTACCCAAGAATATTGAATATGTAGATCCGGGCAAGAAGGGAAGGGTCTACTGGGTTGGATATGACAAAGTAGCCAACCGGGAAGTGGCTAGGAAGAATGCTGACTATGTCAAAAGGATCGAAGAAGAAAATAAGAGACAAGATCAGCTATGGGAATAGAGTCAACGGAGGCAAGAAAGAAAGAGAAAAGACGAAGCTGCCAGAAGAGCCTACAAGAAAAAGAAAGCAGCTGAAGAAGAAAAGAAGAGAAAGAGATCGAAGAAGGCAGCCAGTGAGTCAAGAGGAAAGAAGGAGGCAGCGAAGGCGATGAAGTGTTGATGTCCACCCCTTCATGTACTTTACTATTGTAAATGCATATGTATGTAAGTCTTCTGTACGATTGAATAAGAATCTATAATCTCTATATTTTTGCGTAGATATAGAACGCCGTGTTTGCTCTGATACACTTTGTAAACAACTGTGTAAAGGATAAGAATGTTATGATCAATAAAAAGATCGATTCTACGCATACATTCTCTGTTTCTACATTGTCTGTATGTATCTTTGCTATTTATTTTTTGTATGTATGTTTTAAGTTTTGGCATCATCAAAAAGGGAGAAATTGTTGGGAATTTATTGCTTAGATTTTGATGAATGCCATGTAAAACTTAGACTAGAAAGTTGGCACCCCATTTTCCTTGTAAGTTGCATTGTAATAGATAGGGATGTACGAGCTGAGTCAAGACAATGACTATGCCTGGATATGCAAGAAGTCAATCAAGACTAAAATGAAGACTCATTTACGCAGCGGTGAGTATGGCAAGAAGGAGAAGTCAAGAACTCGACTGAAGGAGTATCAGCTGGGATACAACTGTGAGAAGTGTCAATCAAGTCAATTCAAGATAACCAAGTCTCAAGTTAAAGTGACAGATGGGTCTCTCAATCATTGGAGCAGACTCAAGTCACCTGGGGAAAAGGCAGTCAAGTCAAGACAACTGAAAAGAATCCGTTGCACAGAGGTCAAGAATATTACCTAAACAAATAATACTTCCATGCTGCCATGTCTTAAAGTGCTCAGTCCCAGAAGCGTGCAAAAGGAATAAACCAATGGGAAGCACTGCACCTTGTGTAAGACTCTGAAAAGCTGAATGTTCATTTAATACGAGGAAATGTCAATATCAAGGACTGCAACAAGACAAGCCAACGAACACAAGTGACTTTTAAGAATCAGCCTATCTCTTCAACGGGCAGATTTTTGAAAGCTCACTATAAAAGGCTGAGGAATCACTTTGAGAAAAGGTTACCTTGACAACCTGAACCATTCAAGCTATTTCGAATTGTAACCTGCAATTCACTCTCAAGTTATTCAAGCAAATCCTCAAGCCTAAATTTCGAAGGAAATCGATCCAACACCAAGCTGTGAAGGAAAGACAACTTCAAACTGTTGAAGAGGAAACTTTTGAAGAATCAAAAGGGGTCTACATTCCAAGCAAGATTGTAGAAAGGTTCAAGGTCGAACCAGTCTCAAGTTATTGGAGGGCTTCATGATCAAATCCAAGAAGCTTGAGCAAGTGAGTGAAGTAGCAAGACAGCCGCCCGAAGAAGCTTTCTAGCCGGACGAGAAGCCAACCGTATGACCAAGGCATCTCTCAGGCGAGTCCCAAAGGATCAAGTCACCGAGTGATCAAAACTTGTATCGGGTGATAACCACTTTGTACTCGATCAATACTTAGTGGATTCCTCCAGGAGTTGGAGAAGAGAGGAGTAGAAGAATTACCCCATCTTCGAACCTCTATAAAAATTATTTTGTCATTTACATTTCAGCATTTAATTTCTGCATATCATTTAATATCTGCTAATAATTTGCCATTTAACTGATAATTAACAAAGTGCTAAAACCAAGTGTTAAAACAAACTTAAACCAAATTCAGGGGTGTTAAGTCTTCCGCTGAAAATTTCATCACAGCCAAGTTAAGGTTTAGACTAAACAGCTGAGTTATTCTATCAACAACTCAATCGAATGCATTTGAGTGGCTAACTCTGGCTTGGTTGACTAACTTAGTTGTCCCTCAAGGACTTAGTGTATTTAACTCTGTGATATTTTAAAAGGACTAAAATTGAAAAGTTGGTAAGGTTTATTTAACCCCCCCTTCTAAATCTTACTCACACCCTTGGGACCTACATCTTCCCAGGGTCCTGCTGGTACTCCCTCGGTTAGAACCTAATGAAGAGGCTTTACTCCTGCTTGGTGCTGGCCTTTGCCCTGATTTGTAACTTCGGGCCTTTTGTTTTGACCAAAACCTTCTAGGTCTCCATAAAGACCTATTCTTTTTGTTGCTACTCCCACGGTTGTATGGATGGCTTCTATGCTTCTTTTTCTTATGCCTCTGTGGCTGACCACCCACAACTATTGGGATGTCATCATCTTTGCAAATAGATGAACCGTTTTATTAATTCCTCTTAGTCTCTTATAGTTTCTGTAAAGTGCTGTCTGGTGGCACTATTCAGATAGCTTGGCCTTGAGGAAAGACATCCGTCTGGCCACTGTATCTAAATCAGCTGCACTCTCGTATTCCCTGATGAGCATTTCTCTCTAGGGACTTTGTATCATTGCAAAGAATAGTTGCGAAGCTTCTTTATCTTCTACCTTGGACTTCCATCGGTACTCGGTGAACAACTTGATATATCCGTCAATATGACAAATATCATGTATAGGGCTGCAATCGAACCGAACCGAGCTGAGCTTTTGAGTGTTTGAGTTTGGCTCGTTTATTATCGTGTCGAACTCAAGCCTGAATTTATCGAACATATTGATGGCTCACGAACTTTTTCGAGCTTAATCGAGCCTAAACGAGCTTAGTAAATATTAATTAAAAATTAAATTATTCTTCAATTTATTACAAAAATTAAATTATTTATATTTAAAATTCATAATATATTTATTAAAACTTACAATTTATTCAAAAAAATAAGTTTATTAAAATATTTTTATAATATCTTAAGTAAAAATATAAAAAAATTAAAATTAAAATCAAAGTATTAGTTTAATTTATACGAGCTTACTATCGAGCCTATTCACGAGCTTACTAACGAGCCTGTTCACGAGCTAACGAACCGAATATCTCTAAGTTTGAGTTTGGCTCATTTATTTTAACGAGCCTCATTAAACGAACTCGAACGAGCTTTTATCGAATCGAGCTCCGAATAGCTCACGAGCGGCTTGGTTCATTTGTAGCCCTAATCACGTAATTCGAGGCAGTAGAGGGCTTGTTTGTATCTTTTTCCTTTTTCTTCTTCCAATCCCTCAAAATAGCATGTGTCGATAAAATGGATTTTAAATATTTTTTCCATATTATCGACAATTCCTTTTAATGACTCTCTAGCTATGACGTTGCTCTTCATTTCTGATCCAGTCATATCCCATGCAATCTTTACAGATCCTTCAAGACTCATCTCAAGGAGTAAGATGAATCCATCTTTTGTAAGATCGAGGGTACTTGTTGCAATCCTCATAGCCGATGCCCAATCATCAATAAGGACTTCTCAATTTTTGAAATATGGGATATCCAGATTTAGCATCAATCCATATGGATGTATCGAATCAAGCTGTGATCTTCCATAAGGCATATTATATAGATTTGGCCTTTTGGAAAGTTGTCGAGTTCCTGAAACAATAGGATCTTCCCTTGTAGTAAAATCACCAGCGTGCGGTATTGGTTCATCTCCATGATGTGAACCTGTACTTTCTGCAATGTTAGGATCAACCGGTGGTGGTAGAGGTGGTTTTTGATGTTATTCACGAGTAACCAAAGTTGATTCATATCCTACGTTCACCTTTAGATCTACAATTCCTAATCCTGCGAAGGATTCAGCAAGGCCATGTAGATCTTTAAGATTAATCTTCTCCATATCCATCTCTTTTTAGTTTTTGACGGATTTTCCTTTGATGATAGCAATGAGCTTTTCATCGTCTGTCATTTTTTGTACAACTTCGGTTGGTTTTCCATTTTGGTATAAATAGGGTACTGTCCCAAAATCAATACATCTCTTTCCTCAGGATGAACTTGGTCTGTCCTCCAAGTTCTTGACTCGTTTTTGAATATCATGAAGGATTTCAAGAGTCTTCTTCTGATATTTCATGATCTTCTCCATCTGGTTTTGGATCTGATGCACCTGTGTTGGTGGATAATTATGGCAGTTACCATAATTCTGCACCGTCTTCTGGACTTCTCTAAGATCTTTTGAGAACTTAGATGTGTCTAGAAGTATCTCGATACATTCTGGACTTTCATCAGGACTCATGATATTGATGGGTTGCTTCCTGATGATTCACCAAATCTACGAATAATATCTAATTTACCGTGAGGAAACTCAGATAATATGCTGCTTGTTTATCACATTGTCTCAAGGTTTCTCTATCGGCTCCTGCGAGTTCTTTTTCAACATATTGATTGTTCCAATATATTATCTTGTCCTGGTGTTCTTGTGCATACATCGTCAAAATTTGACGATATCTCCTGTAAGGTATATATCTTGTACAATTGTCCATATCCATTTTTCTTGGAGAAATTCTCCTCACTAATCGTTAATTACGTAAATATAATAAATATAGCTTAAAGTTCTTAATAAACCTAGGCTCTGATATCAATTTCAAGGATAACAGGACCTAGTGGGAGTAAATATAAAAGATATAATAGATTTTATAAACTAAAGGTACATTGCAACAGCTTTAAAGTTTAGAGGGCAACTGAAAACAAACTATCATATTCATTAGATGTTAAACGGGCTGGCCCTAGCCCTACAGGGCCAGCCCTAGCGGGCTTCGGGCTAAATGAGCCTGTTTTAAACGGGCTAGCAATATTGGAACCTAACCCTAACCCTAACGGGCTTCGGGGTAAACGGACCACTATCGGGTTATAAGTCAAAAAATTAAAATTTTATATTTATATTTAAAATTTTAAACTCGAATATATATAACATTTAAGTTTAACATTTTAAGTTAAACTATTCATCATAAATAAAATTCATGCAAATTTTCTAATTACATTGCATTAACAAACTTATAAAATTAAATATTTTATTATCTAAATTTTGAAAATAAAATAATAATAATTAAAGATACACAGAATTAACACCTTTTTTCTGTAATTACTCATATGACTATAAGTTAAAATTTAAAAATTACATATCTAAATCTAAAATTTTAAACTTGAGCATATATAATATTTAATTTTAACATTTAAAGTTAATCTAATCATTACAAAAAAAATCATACATAGTTTATAATTACATTGTATTAAACAAATAAAAAAGAAGTTTGTCAAGAAATATATCTTGTTTAATAAAGTTAAACTTAAAGATGAGGAGATGTGAATTTGAGAAATAAATTTACTAGTAATAGATAATAAAAATAGATATAAGATATTAAAATTATATTTATTTTTTAAAAAATAAATATAGCGGGCTAGCTCGGTTAACCTTCGGGCTAGCCCTAACGGGCTTCGGTTTAAACGGTCTGGGCCAAAAAGGCCCGAATTTAAATGGGCCAAAATAATTCGGCCATAACCCTCTTTTTTCCGGTTTAAAAGGTCCGGGCCAACGGGTCGCGGCCCTTTTAACATCTCTAGTATTCATAGGGGTAAATTCGAAAATTATAGGCTAAGTGTAACAATTTTCAAAGTTGAGGGGGTAAAGTAGAACAATTCAAAATTAAGTGGGCTAAGTAGAAAAACACGTATAGTTGGGGGGCGCAAAGCAAAGTTACCCCAAATCAAAAATAACTTTATTCTAACAAACTTCCCTTTTTTGATAATTTCAACCCAAAAAGGTTTTGATAGGGTTTTTAGAGAAAGACTTGTAAAATTATTTGCAAAAGTTTGAAAAAGCTCCCCCTATCAATATAAACTCCACCTCTCAAAATAAACAACTGTTTGCAGCAACATAGACCATCTTTATATCAAATTTTCATTTTTTTCTCATTTAAGAGTACTAAATAATGCATCATATTACTATCAACAAGCTCAAAATCACTTTTGAAAAATATTTTAACAAGAATAATCACCATATCTATACCAAGATTAAAAAAAAATAGTATGTTAAAGAATGTATCATAAGTTCAAATAAGCACAATAAGCATTTTTTTAAAATCACTTTTACCAAGAAGCAATAAGTACTAAGTTTTAATAACATACCAATAATTTATAAAAAGACTTATCATTTTTATCATGCCAAAGATATATAGCAAGAGCTAGTAAGTAAACACTTTTACCAATAAGTACTTTTGTCATTTAAGTGCTTTTACCAAGAGTACCAAATAAGCATCTGTGGTTATTATGCAAAAAAGTTCCAAAGTACATAGCAAGCTTTTCTAGATTTTCTCCCCCTTTGAGATCATCAAAAAAATCATTGGTCCTCGTAAAAAGAATAGAAACAAAGTAAGTTTGCGCAGAAATATATACAAAAAAATCACAGCATAAGTACGAAGTTCAGTAACAATAATGTGCGGTAATCTTGAGTTACATAAGGATGAAAATGGGGAGGGGGGCTAAAAATCAATCCTTGTCGGAAGAGAAGCATGTCGTAGGGAGAAGTTCTTTTATAAACTTCTTAAGTTTGATCATTTTTTCCCTTCATCTTGGTGTTCTCTCTCTTTACTTCTTCTATTAATCCCTCCTTAAGGACACGATATCTCGATGAGTATCTATTTGGATTTTGTCCATTCGTTCATTCATTCCTGGGAATTCACTGTCTTCTTCATCCTCGCTTGCACCATCACTCCCCTCATTACCCCCATCATTTCTGTCTCCATCTCCATCTCATCATAGGTGATATCCTTACTCATGCGCTATGTGCTTCCCCACCCATCAAATCTTCTATTTCTAAATCATCAAAGAAGCCATGAGGATGATCAGGAACTTGGGATGTGGAGGCTCGTCCTCTTGTCAATTTAGTCAGAGCTTGTGTCATTGTTCTCCTCATACTAACCATTTGAAGGATATTTTCCTTTCTAAATCATTGTGGAAACTTTCCACGTTCAAGCGACTCGCAAACCCGATAAGTAAAGAACTCTACAAATGATGTTGCCAAAAATTTACATCTTCTTTACCAAAGTGACAGATTCAATGAGGCATTGCACAAATATTGCCCCATAATTAACAAATTCCCCTTTCAAAATTTTGTAGTTAGAAAATAATAAAGATTGCTCAGCAACTTAATTTCCTTCCCACAAACGAAGTAAGAGTAAATAAGGAAAATAATACGGTATTCTGTTGGCGTAGCTTGGGGAGTGCAAGACGGCAAAACTTGGAAAATTAGTTTTACTTCCTCTAACGACACTCCTAATCGCCGATTATCCCATCTAATATAATTAACATCATCAAAAATCCTAACGGCATGAACCCCAAGCAATTCACAAATTCGATCAATACTCCAAACAAAATGTCTCCCTTTAACAAATGAGTGCAAGAGTAAATGCTTAAGTCCAACGTCGGATTCAATGCACTATTAGCATAGAACAATTTTATGACCTCATCATCATAATGCACACTAGGTTATCTCAAAGAGTAACCCATCCTTGGTTTAAAAAAATCATCTAATTGTAGGATAATCGTCACTAAATGAATTAAACCTGCTAATCTAGTACGTGCAATAGCCTTATTACCCAATTCAATTCCTTCATAATAATCTTGACCAAATTTATGAATGAAACGAAATAAATTAAGCACGATAAGGAGCTTAAGACAAAACATTTTTCTTACTATTAGCCCACTTGGACGTGGGTAGCTAAAATAGTTCCCCTCAAATGGGTAATTTTTCTTCTTAAAGTTGAGAATTAGTATCCTCCGGTTGATTTTTCGGTCGGGTCCTCTTAAGTGGGAGATTTGAAGAAGAAGCCCCTCTTGCTGTTTTTCTTCTCCTAGGTGGGTTAGGGCCAATTTCGGTTCGGGAAGGTATCATCTACCCTACATACTAAAAGAAAAAATAAGTTGACATATGTCATCACATAATTAATCTTAGGCATTTGTCAACTTCTCATCCTCCCAATTCTATATGGCAACTTCACATTTATCTGTGTGGCAATTTTATGAACAAAATCAAAATATAACAATTGAAAAGATAACAAATTTAATTAAGATTATGAAAGATAAAAATATAATCCCAAAAATAAAGAATTTTTTCACAATTAGTTTGGAAAATATCAAATATATCCGAAGATTTTTTTTGAGAAATATTCTATTAGTTTAAAATATATACTTTTGAATTTAAACGATAACAAATTTAAGAGATAAAAAATAATCTAAAAATTAAGATTCTATCTAAGCTATCTTTTAAATTTGTGACACTAAAATTTTATCTTTGGACAGATTCCATGTAACACACGGGTGTTATTCTAGTAATATAAAAATAAGATTGAAAAGAGATTGAAAGAAACAATTATCAACAAATTTGGAGAAGATTTGAGGAAGAAAGGAATTTGAGAGATTTTTTTTTGAAGGGGATAGGATTTGATTTTGCTGTATTCTTTAATCTGACATAGGGTTTTTGCCCATTTTAAAACATTAGAGCGATCAATCGCTATGCAGCGCGACCGACTGTTTCCTGCTCTATTTTGATTTACGATTTATTAAAAACTAGAGTTTCCATCCTAAAACTTTTTGAAAATATTTAAACATGCCCAAAATATAAGTATAAATGTTATTCAATATTCATTATGCCTAAACTAGCTTGAATAAAGTTAAAAGGTCAGCGGGTAACTGTTTTATAAAAATATCCGCTAATTGATCTTGAGAAGGGACAAAATTCATCTCAGATTTCCATTTTGGCACACAATCTCTTAGAAATTGATGTCGAACCTCAATGTATTTATTTTCGATTGTGGTGTATGGGATTTTGTGAAATATTTATTGCGGATGTGCTATCACAAAAAAAAAAGATTTTTTTGTAAAATTCATTTTGTAGTCCACCAAGGTTTGTTTCATCTAAAGTAATATATTTGGCTTCGACCGTTGATAAAGAGACAATTTTGCTTTTTGGAAAACTAAACCTTTTAAAATAAAATTGTCATTTTTCGGATAGAATAAGCCATACGAGATAGTGCCTTTTAAATAACGAAAAATTCTTTTAACGGTACTTAAGTGAATTCATTTGGATTGCTTTCAAATCGAGCGTATAGGCATACGACATGTTGAATATCGGGTCTACTAACAGTTAAATAAAGTAAACTACCAATCATACCTCGATATTTTGTTTCGTTAAACGATTTACCTTTTTCATCCTTGTCAAGCTTGATGTTTGTTGCCATTGGTGTTGCTATTGTTCTTCCTTCTTCTATTCCAAATTTCTTCAATAATTCCATCGTTTATTTGGATTGACTTATGTGTATTCCTTCTTAACTTTGTTCGATTTGTAGTCCAAGAAAGAAATTGAGTTCATCCGCCATACTCATTTTAAATTCACTTTGCATAAGTTTAGAGAAATTCTTGTACAAAGATTCATTAGTAGCACCAAAAATAATATAATCCACATATATTTGAACTAGAAGACTATCTTATCCTTTTCAAAAATAAAAAGAGTAGTATCAACTTTATCCCTTGTAAAATAATTTTCCAAAAGAAAAGAACTTAGTTTGTCATACTATGCTCGGGGTGCTGTTTGAGACCATATAAAGTCTTTTAAAGTTTATAAACATCATCTGATCTTGAAAACTTTTCAAACCCCGGAGGTTGTTTCACATAAATTTCTTCTTTAATAAAACTATTTAAGAAAGCGGATTTGACATCCATTTGGTAAAGTTTGAAATTTTTTAAACAAGAATAGTAAAATATGAATAGTTTATAAGTGCTTTAGCCGTTCTCTTGACACACTAATAGAAAAAAACCTGCCATAACATCTACATCTCATAAGCACAACGTATACACACAGAAAACATCAAATGCAATATACATATGCAACAAATGAAAACCCAAATAAAGTGAAATATTATGACATAACAATGAACACAAAAAGAAACTCATAACTATAACATCAATAAAACAATCGATCAAGTATATAAATAAGCAACATGTATATACATTGTAAGCAAAAACTAACAAAACAAAGCAAAAGAAAAAAATTAAAAAAGAATGTAACCTATTATGAGTTTAACATCGAAAATCGCCTAATCTAACGACTCAAACTCAGAAAAATAAAAAATGTAAAAACAACCCTCCACATAACTTCTACATCTCATAAGCAAGACTTGTACACTCAGAAAACATCAAATGCAACATACATATGCAAAAACTGAAAAAGCCAATAAAGTGAGGTATTATGACAAAGCAACAAACATACCAATGAACTAATAACTACAACATCAATAAAAATAAACAATCATGTATATAAATAAGCAACATGCATTTACATTATAAGCAAAAAATAGACAAAACAAAAGCAAAAGAAAGAAAACTAAAAAACAAAAGTAACCTATTATTAGATTAACACCGAAAATACCTAATCTAATGACTCAAACTCATGAAAGTCAAAAGTTACATTTTACAAGAAGAAAACTTCAAACAAAATATAAATTTCTAGGCGTCAAAAACACATGATGGCTGGAAAAAAGAACCCCAAAACGTATGCGAAAAATAGTAAAAAAAAAAAAGAAAGAAAGAAAACAAACCTGGACCACCAACGTTTACCGGAAAACAGCAATAATCGGCGATCCAAACTTCAGTCGCTGAGCAAGAACACGAACGTTTCTCGGATAACTTGAAACTTCCAAAAAGATGGCACTAAATTCCAAGAAACAAGATGTTAATGAAGTATTCAACTAGATTTTCTGAAGTTTTCAACCTAGCCTCCAACCCTTTTTGAAAAACAAGAAGAAAGAGACTAAAAGATACAATATTCCAACTGAACAAAATAAACGTACAATTAGGGACGTGTTTCCTGAAAAGGCGCTTGGATTTACTCTCTCAATAATCTGTTCATATAAAATATCAAAAATAACCATTTTTCCTTATCCAAATAAAAACAAAATTACACAACTACCCTTAATAACCATTTAAAAAGAAAATAACTAAATATTATCCAATTCGATCTACATCGTTAAAAAAAAAACCCAACGATCAAGATTCATCCTCACGTACTCATCCTAAATATGTGGACTCATAGGACTCAAATCCTATATATATATATGGGTTCAAATAAAAATAATTTCCTGAGTTAAGATCGTGGTGACGAATATTAGTCACTGATTGAAAATTTTGGATGATTTAGATTCTTTCCCCTATTCTAGGAAAATTATTTCTTAGTATTTCAATGTTACCTGATTTTTACTAGAGGACAAATTTGTAATTGTAAGCTTAGGTAAAAAAAACCATATCTTATCCTACTGGCGCGATTATGGGCAGCTTTTATTCAAAAAGTTTCAGTTTTTTATTTTGGATTTTTACTCTCTCAATTTCATCCGTCATTGAAGATTGCAGCGTTGGAAACATCGGCAATGGTATCCTCCATTAAAAATTCAGTAATATCTACTTGCGCTATTTATGGGCAGTTTTTATTCAAAATTTTACAATTTTTTTATTGTTACTATCCCAATTTCATCTGCTATTGAAGATTGCAGCGTTGGAGATCTCGAGAATGATATTTTTAACTCAAACTTCTTCTGCTAAGAATTTTCTATTGTAGATGGTCCATAATCAGTAGAATCTTACTACATAGTTAACTATGCGGCGTTGTTATATTAAAATTACATTAGGTATGCAATGACCCAATACTGTATATATCAACAATAAATAAAAAATGCAATGGTATTCTTCTATTTAAGCAACAACATTATATTAACTCCGCAATGACTATTTTCAACTCAAACTTTTTCTGCTATAAATTTTTTGTTTTAGATGGTGCATAATTAGTATAATCTTACTTCAAATTTAACTCTGCAATGTAGTTGTATTAAAATTACATTGGCATGCAATAATCCAATGTCATATATGCAGCAACAATAAATAAAAAATGCACAGATATCATTCTAATTAAGCAATGACATTATATTAACTCTATAATTACCCAATAATATATCTGAAAAAAATTACAATTTTTTTTGAAATTCTTTCTTCAATAAAATTTTGGATAATTTGTGTTCTTCAATAATTCATGGTCCGTTTTTTCTTTTATGTGTGATTATTCTTAGTAACGATGATAGAAGAGTGCAGGGATTGAGATGGTATTTTTTTGGGTAATGGGTTTGATTTAGATTCAAGAAAATCAATTAACAGATTCACCTTCATTAAATTGTAAGGGCTATTATTATTGGGAGTTATCTATTTGTGATGTTTTACCATAATACCCTTAATGAGAATAAATTAATTAATTAATGTTACTTTTTCCTCTTAAATCGAGTCACTTGAAGATTTATAGAAATGCAGTTGATATCGTAAATGCGGTCTCACCGCATACACTGGTGGATCCAACCCATATATATATATATATATATAATAACAACCGCTTAAATAGTATGAAAAAAATTTCCCGCCCCTTTTGTTACTATAAAAAGTAGAAAAATATGTATAAAAATAAAAAATAATAATAAATATTATTTCATTATTTTTGGTAGTCAACTTTCTTTAAATAATTACTTTTAAAATAATATAAAAATAGAATTATTTAAAATTAGCTTTCCAAATCTATGTATGTCTGCATTAATTATTAAATTTATATTTTTCTTTTTTAAAAATAATAATAACTTTTTTATTTTTGATCTCTTTTTTAAATATAATATATCAAATTAATCATTTTTTTATGACCTTGATTTGACATCCATATTACATATATAAAATATAAATAACAAAAAATAAATAAAAATATATAAAAATATCTACTCTATCATTTTGTAATTTGTAATGGGCTTTAAAAGTTATGTGTTTGAACTATTGGACATCAATTTGTATATTAATGTATTTTTTTACTATTTGTGATCTATATATATAGTTGTTATTTGGGCTTAGCCCATTTATTAATAATTTTTTAGAATTATATTTAAATTGATTAAATTCAATTAAAAAAATTAACTAAAGAAAATATCTCAAAATATTTATCCAAATTTTATATATCACATGTATCTATGCATAACATTATATATATATATAGGGGGAGGATCAAATGAGACCATGTCTCTAGGTGAGACACAATGGACTAATCTCAACAATCCCCCACTATTATTCAATGGGTGTGATTTAATGGATAAAAATATATTAAAACATTAATTTAATCAACATAAGGGTAATAGGGTAAAATAACATAACAAGGTTGTTATAAAAATGGAATCAAATCTTGTTCTCTCTCATCCATCTCTCAAACCTCACGTCTCTCTCTCTCTCTCTCTCTCTCTCTCTCTCTCTCTCTCTCACTCACACACACACACACACACACACACGTCTCTCTCCATCTCTCCCTCTCTTTCTCAGTTCCTCCATTAACGCAAATGGAAGAACTCGAACTGTGAAAAAAAATAGTGAAGAAGATGCAATTTATGTTTCAAATGAAAAAACAACGATGGAGAACTGAACTCGTTTATATTTAACCTACACTTTATAAACTAATTTTACAAAGAAAAAAAATTATGAAGAAGAAGATGATTTCTATTCCAAATGAAGAAACAACCATGAATAAGACAATGCATCTGTGTAGACATCAATGGAGAACTCGAAACTGGCCATTAACATAAACTGTTAAAAAACTGTAATTTTCACGAATAAGATGATGCATAGATACTTATGAAATGATGTATAAATACTTATGAAATGTTGCATAGATAATTATGAAACGATGCATATATCTGTAGGATATTACATATTTGAAAATATGCAACAAAAATTTACTAAATATGCATTATCTGAAAACTATCTATGCAGCGTAAAAAACTAATATGTAGTACAGTATATCCAACTATGCAAGACGTCATAAACTATGCAACAAAATCAACTAACTATGCATTATCTAGAAACTATCTATGCAGTGTGGAATAACTAAATATGCAGTACATTATGTAACATCACATTTTCATAATTTCCAAAAGCAACATCCCATTTTCATAACTAAATATGCATTATATTGAACTTTATGCGATGTAGAATAACTAAATATGCGATGCGTTATATTCAATTCTATATTGTTTTCGTAAAACAGTGCCAACAAAACAACTAAATATGCATTATTTGATGTCTAATTATGCAGTAGAAGAACCCTAATTATACTGTAAAATAAAAATATTTGGAAAGAAAACAGGTTCATTAAATTCTGCCACAAAATCCGGCAGTTTCAATCTCAGCCCATAAAACCCGCTGGGACCACTAATTTGAATTACAAAATTACCACTTTACCCTTAAATTGGTAGAAATCGGGGAAATTAAAAAACAAAACTGAATTAATCACATCCCTTCATTTTTTAAGATCAATGGGTAAGATGAGTCCACATTGTCTCACCTATGGAGGGTGGTCTCATTTGAATCAAATCATATATATATATATATATATATATATTTATGAAAAGAAGAAAATTAAGATTTATTTAATATGAAATTATACTCATAATAGTATTTTATATATAAAAAATTACTTTTTATATAATAACATACTTTTTATGTTGATTGTAATTATTTTTTATATTTATCAACATATTTTGATACTCAAGTCTTAAAGTTATACATTTGGAAATTAATATGAGTTTGTATGTTTGATAATTTTTTTAATATATGTGTATATATAAAAATAAAATAATTTTTATTTTTGTTTTTTGAAATATTTCGTTTTTCCTTAAAATTGCATTGTTAAAAATAAAGCATGGTTTTTGTTTAACTCAGTTAACAATTTTGATAATTGATCGGTTTTCTAAACTCCAAAATATTATAATTTGAAATAATTTTATTGTTAATTTTATTAAAAATGTGATTTATTAAATATTCGATTAGGATTGTAAAAAGATTCAACATTGGGCGGTTAAAACATTTTTCAAACTAATACTTTCTTATAGATAAACATGTTCCATAAATAGATACAATTCATGTTCACACAATAAAATATTTCGTATTTAAAGATATTTTCTTATATTCTATAATAATTTATTTTTATTATTTAATCGTATCATTTATAATCAAATTATTTATCTTTATTTTTTTAATTATTTTTTTGAAATTTCAAACTTTTTACAATCACTATTCTTTTAAAATATAAATATCATAAATCCATAATTTGCGAAATAAAGAATAAGAACAAGTAAAAATAAAAATATTATTAGGTATAGTTTTTAGAATTAATAAAATAATAAATTATAAATATATTTAATATTATTAATATATATGTAATACACATATTCGATGAATAGGGATGAGAATAGCAAA